>JAIUJO010000037.1:2992074-3372084 GCA_023846275.1 Vanilla planifolia
TGGAGGAAGAAGGGGAAGAAGAGGAAGAAGAGGAAGGGGAAGAAGAAGAATAGGAAGATGAAGAGAAGGAAGGAGAAGAAGATGAAGTATAAGAAGAAGAAAAGCAGAGAAAGATTTGGAAGAACAACTAGAAGAAGAATGGGAAGAAGAAGAAGAAGAAGAAGATGAAGGAGGAGGAGAAGAAGAAGAAGAAAAAGAAATAGAAGAACAAAAAGAAGAAGAAGAAGTTGAGGAAGAAGGAGAAGAAAAGAAGGAGAAGAAAAAGAAAAAAGGAGAAGGAGAAGAAAGAGAAGAAGAAGAAGAAGAAGAAGAAGAAGAAGAAGTAGAAGGAGATGAGGAAGAAGAAGGAGAAGAAGTAGAAGAAGAATAAGAAGTAGAAGAAGATGAAAAAGAAGAAGAAATTTAAGTAGATGAAGAAGAAGAAGAAGAAGAAAAAGAAGACGAAAGAAGAAGAAGAAGAAGAAGAAGAAGAAGAAGTGGAAGAAGAAGGAGAAGAAGAAGAAGAAGAATAGGAAGAACAAGAAGAAGTAAGAGAAGATGTAGAAGAAGAAGAAGAAAAGATGAAGAATAAGAGGAAGATGATGGTATGATTGTTTACATCTACATGCACATATTTGTGCATTCTTGTGTGTGTTTTTGTGTGTGTGTGTTAATGCGTGTGTGTGTGAGTGCAAGTGTATGTTTCTACATTTTGTGTGTGTGATTGTGTACATGTGCATATGTATGTGTGTTTGTGCACATGAGTGTGTGGGAAGGTGCATGTGTACGTGTTCATGCATGGATGTGTGTGAATGTGCGTGTGTACGTGTGCATATTTATGCACA
Organism: Vanilla planifolia; assembly: GCA_023846275.1. Taxonomy (NCBI): domain Eukaryota; kingdom Viridiplantae; phylum Streptophyta; class Magnoliopsida; order Asparagales; family Orchidaceae; genus Vanilla; species Vanilla planifolia. The sequence goes on from JAIUJO010000037.1 coordinate 2,992,899, forward strand.
TTTGGGTGAATCTCTATGTACACATGTGCATCTAGTCGTCCATGTGTTTCTGTGTACGATTGTTGGTGCATTCGTACATGTGAGCATGTTTTTGCTTGGGTGCATGCATGTGTGTAAGTGTGTGTATGTGCAAATTTGTTTGAGAGTTTGTATGTGTAAGTGTATGCGTATGTATGTGTATACGTGTGTTCGTATATGTGTATGTATTTATTGGTTTGGGTGTGCATCTGTGCATTGGTGTGTATTTGTGCTTTTTGTGGGAGGATGAGTGCATGTGTGCTCATGTGCATGTGTTTGTGTGTATATGTTTGTGTGCATGTTTATGTGTGTGCGTATGCATGTGTGCATGTGGATGCATGTCTAGGTGCATATCGTGTATATAAATGCTTGTGTGTGTGGGTACATCTATGTGTGCTTATGTTCATGCATTTGAGTGCAAGTGTGTGTTCATGCGCATGTGTACGTGTGAGTTTACATCTATTTATGCATGTGATTATATCTATGTGCATGTGAGTGGATTTGTATTCATGCATATATGTTTGTATGCATATGCCTATGTGCTTCATTTGTGTGAGAGTGTTATGTGTTTGTGTACATTTTCAAGTGTGTGGATTTGTGTTTGTGTGTTTGTATGCATGTGCCTACGTGTTTGTGCTTGTGTGCACATGTGATTATTTCTGTGTTTGTTTGTTCTTATGTTTGTGTGTGTGTGTATGTGCATTTGCATGTTTTGTTGTCCACAAAAAATGTGTCTATAGACCTCTTTATGTTTATGTACATTTATATGCTTGTGCATTTGTGTAAGTGCATGTTTGTGTTGTGGAAGTATGTGTGTATATGCATTAGTACACAAGCATGTGTATATATTCATGTTTGTAAGTGTGTGAGGGTGTTTGTTTGTTTGCATGTGTGTGTGTGAATAAGCATTAGTGTGTGCATATGTGCATGTGTGTGCTTAGGTAAATGTGTGTGTGTGCATGTACATATGTGTAAATATGCATGTGTCTATGTGTGTGTGTGTGCATGTGTGTGTGGATGCATGTGCTTATGTGTGTGCATGTGTATGCACATGTGTTTTTATAGGTGGATGTGTGTGTGGGTATTAACGCAATTGCATATTTTTTGGTGCATGATCGTGTGTGTGTGCAAACATGTGTGCATGTAGGTGTCAATGTGATTGCTTGCTTGCATATGAGTACTTCAGTGCATGAGTGTGTGTGCGCTTGTATTTTTGTATTCACTTGTGTGAGTGTTTTCCTATTTGCATGTGTATGATTGTGTGGGTGTGCACACCCTCATGTGTCTGCCTATGTATTTGTGTGTACGTGTGTTTACATGTGGGTGTGTGTGAGCAAGTGTGTGTGGGTGGATATGCACTTGTGTTGGTGTACACACATGTGCGTGTATGTCTCTGGATGTGCGTGCATGCATGCTTGCATATGTATGTGTGTACAAGCATGCTTTTGCATGTGTATGTGTGTTTGCATGTGTGTGTGTATGTGTGAATCCTTGTGTGGTGGTGAGCATGTGTTTCTGTTTATTTGTATGTATGCATGTGTGTGAATGTGTGTAGGCATATGTGTGTTGGTGCGCAAGCATGCACATGTGTGTGTGACTTAATGTGTGTGTATGTAAGCTTATGTGCACAAGTTTGTCTATGTAGGTGTACATGCATATGTGTATGTTTATGTGTTTATGATTGTTTTCGTGTATGCGTGTGTGTGCTTGTACATGTGAGAGTCTGCATATGTGTATCTTTTTATGTTTGTGTGTATGTGTGTGATACGTGTGCATGTGTTTGTCTGTGTGAGTGCTAGTGTATATGCATATGTGGATACATATGTGTGCATATGGGTGTGCATGTGTTTGTGCATGTGAATGTGTGTCTGTCTACATTTGTGTGGGTGTGTTTACATGTATATGTGCATGTGTGTGTGTATGTATGTGAGTACATGAGAATGTGTGTGTGTGTTTATGCATGGCTTCATTTCTATACTTATTTTTTCTGCTTATGGATGTTTGTCTGTGTGTGCACCTCTATGTGTATTTGAGCATGTATGCATGTATGTTTGTATATGCCTATGCATGAGTCTACAGGTGTGAGTGCATGTCTACTTATGTGTGTACATGCTTGTGTATGTTTGTTTGTGCATGCATGTATGTTTTTGTTTGTGAGTTTATGCATGTGTTCATGCATGCACAATTGTGTGAGTTCAAGCTTATGTGTGTATGTGGGGGGTGCATATTTTTGTGTGCATATGAGTATGTATGTGCATGTACTTGGGTGTGTGCATGTTTGTGCAAGTATGTATGCAAGTGCATGAGTATATTTGTATGTGTTTGTGTGAGTGCATATGTCTTTGTGCATGGTTGTGCATGAATGCCTTTACACATGCGTGTGTGCCTGTGTGCATGCCTATGTGCATGTGTGTGTGTTTATGCCTATGTGTATATGTGTGCTTGCATGTGACTGTGTGTGTATGGGTATGCATTTGTGTGAGTGTGTGTACATTTTCATGTGCATATGGGTATTTAAGTGTATGTATGCATGTGTGTCCGTGGAGACATATGTTTGTGTGTGTATATGCATATTGGTGTGAGTTTGTGGTTACCCATGTGTATGTATTTGTTTGAGAGTGTGCATGTTAGTATGGGTGTTCCTTTACACATTTATGTGTTCCTTTGAGTGTGCATGCATGTGTGTATGCAGGTGTGGTGTGTGTGTGTGCGTTTGTGTTTTTATGTATTTATGTGTGCGCGTGAACAAGTGTGTGTGTGAGGGTGGCACATAAGTGTGTCTCCCTATTTGTGCATGCTCTAGTGCATTTGTGCAACTGTTTATTCACATGCATGTGTTCTTATTTGTGTGCATATGCATGCATGTCTCTGCATGTGCATGTGAATGTGTATGTAAGTGTGTTTATGTGTGTTTGTGTATGAATGCATGAGTTTGTGTCTGCATGTGTATGTGTGTGCATGCATATGTGTTTTAATATGTGTGTGTGTGTGTATGTTTGTGTGCATATATGTGTGCATGTGTGTATATGTGATTGTGTATATGTGTGTCTGTCTATGTTTCTATACATAGTTTTGTGTGCCTATGTGCATGCATATGCGTACGCATAGGCATGTCTGTGTGTTCTTATGTATGGGTGTGTGTGTGAGTGTTTGTTCACATGTGTGTGCAGGTGTGTGTGGGTGCATGTTAGTGCATGTGTGTGCATGAGTAAGTGTTCATTTGTGTGTCTCTGTGTGCATATGTGTGTGTGGGTGTGTGAGCATTTCTATTTACATATATGCATTTGTATGTGCATGGGTGTGCTTGTGCATATGCAATCATGCATGTGTGTGTGCCTACATGGGTATGTGTGTGTATGTATGTATGAGCATGTAAAATTTTGTGTGTATGTATGTATGTGTGTGTATGTATGCATATGTATGCATGACCACATATGCATGTATGTGTGGGCATGTGCATTTGTGTGAATGGATGCATGCATGTGTGCATGCATCTTTGCATATGTGTGCTTTTGGGAGACAATGTGCTACTTTGTGTGTGCGTAAGTGTGCATATGTATGTGTGTCTGCATGTCTATGTATTGTGTGTGTTTGAGCAAATGTGTGATCATGTCTATGTGAGCAAGCTTGCATGTTATGTGTGCATGTTTGATTGTGTGTCTGTGCACATTCATTTGTGTGTGTGTATATGTCTATGTGAACACGAATGTTTTTGCATATGTATGTGAGTAGTTTTTTGTGTGTTCATGTAGGTGTGTGTGTACTTACTTATGTGTGTGTCTATATTTTTGTGTGTTCATGGGTGTGTTTTCATGTCTTTTTATGTACAAGTGTGCATGCATGCCTGTGAATATGCACTTATGTGTGTGTGAATGCTTGTGCATCATTGTGCATGCGTGTGTGTGCATGTGTGTGTGTTTGTGTCTATTTGTTTGTGTGAATTTTTGTTTATGTGTCTATATCTCCATGTGCATATGCATGTATGAGTTTGTGTGCATGTGTGTGGGTGTCTTTGGGTTTGCATGGACATGTAGATTCTTTTGTGGTTATATGTGCATGTGCGTGTGTTTTTGTGCGTGTCCATGTGTGTACGTCTTTGTGTGCAAGACTACATAAGTGTGCTTGTGTACATGAGCATGTGCATGTGTTTGCATTGGTGGGTGCATCTATGTATGTGTGTGTACGTGCAAGTTTACATATTTTTTATGTGCATGTGTATATGTGTGTGTGTGTGTTTGTGAGTGTATATGCTTGTGTGTATAGGAATGAGTATGGGTGGGTGTGTGTGCTTGTGTGTATGTATATGCATGTGTGTGTGTGCATTTCTATCTGTTAGTGTGTATGTGTGTGAATATGTGTGCATGTACATATTTGAGCATGTGCATGTGTGTGTGTGTGTTAATGCACATACATATGTATATGTATGCAGCAATGTGTGCATCTACGTGTGCGTTTTGTGTTGTGTATGTGCATGTGTATGTGTGTGTGCATTTGTGTATGTCCATGTGCATGTGTACATGCTTGCATAGGAGAGTGTATATGTGTGAGCATGTGTGCAAGTATGTAGGTCTACAAGTTCATGTTTTCATTTGTGTTTGTGAGCATGCTTTACAAGCATATGCATGTGTGTGTGTGTGCGGGCTTGTCTACATGTGTGTGTATGCATCAATGTGCACTTGTGTGTGCACAATTGTGCATGCCTTTATGTTTACATTTATCTCCACTTGAGCATGTGCATGTGAGTGTTTTTCTGGTAAAGTGTGCAAGTTTGTGTGACTATGTATGCATGCATGTGAGTGTGCATATGTGTACATGGGTAGACATGTATGTATATGCATGCTTACATATGTGTGTCTGTGTACATGCATGTGTGTGTATGTGCATGCATCTGTGTGTGTGTGTGTGTGTGGTGTACATGTTACAAGTGTGCATGTCATTATGTTTGCATTTGTCAATTTGTGAGTGTGCATGTGTATTTTTTTGCAAATGCTTATGCGAGCATGTGAATGTGCTTCTTTTTGTGTATGTGAGTCTGTATGGTTGTGCATGCATGCATGTGTGGGCATGCATGCATTTTTGCATGCATAGGTTTGTGCATATCATGTTTGTGTCTATATAGGTGCACGTATATTTATACATGTGGCGATGCATGCACGTGCATGTGTGTATATGTTAATGTGGCTGTGCATTCAAGTGTGTGTCTACATGTGCATGTGTACACGTGTGTGTGTGTCTCTTTGTATGTTTGTGTGCATGCGTGTATGGTTGTGTGTATGTGCAAGTGTGTGTCTCCAAGTATGTCCATGTCTGTCTTAACATGTTTGTATGTATGCATGTGAGTGAGCATGTCAGTGTATATATGTGTTGATGCATGAAGTTGTGCATGTTTTTGTTTTCTATATGTGTGGTGTATATATGTGTGCATGTATATGCATTTATGTGTGTGTGTGTGTGTTTGCATCTGTACAAGTGTATGCTTATGTTTGTGTGTGGGAGTGTGCATGTGTGCATGCATGTGTGTAGCATGCATGTGTGTAGCATGCATGTGTGTGTGAGTGTTTGTGTGTAGTTCTATATTTTTGTATGTATGTGTGTCTAGATGTGTGTACATGTTAGAGTGCATGAATGCATGTGTTTCCATGTGTGTATAAGTGTGCATGTGTGTGTGTATGTACACATATAAGCAAAATCTTCAAAAAAAAAAATGTTACAAATGATACCTGATCTAATAAGCAATATTTAGAATGCTATAGTAATATAAGCAAATAAATGAAAAACTTTCAAGTAATTAGAAAACTTGAATAGAAATTTGCATTAAAATATGCTAAGAAGATCGAATGAAATACCTATGATCATTAAATAAGGAACAAGTCATACTACACTATAAACCATGCAAAAAAACTTAGAAAAAAAGAATATTTAGAAATTTAGAAATGAATATTTAATTGGATAGAAGTCGTCAAGATGATTCCAATTGGATAGAACTCGTCAACATAATATTTTCAAATCAAAGAATTACATACTAATATAACCAAATCAAAGCAAGAACATTGAAGAAATGGCATATATTTTATAGAAAAGTTACTTTCTAAGGTACTAAGGACATCGATTATAATGTTATCGATAGCTTAATTAGGTATGAATTGAAATGATTTGTAAAGCATGCCACTTGGGCTTTCAGGGTATATCTAAAATGTTTATTTTGTCTTGAATAGATCAACTTTAGATTTATGAAAAATTAACAAAGTAAATAATCATAAATAGTCATAGGCTATTATTTTAATAAAAAATAAATATATTTTAAATCTGTAATAACATAAATTAAAGAAATGTAATATAACCAATCATAGCAATTTGTATGTCATATAAGAGAAGATATAGACTTAATAGAAATACGACAAAATCATAGAAAAATGTTTGAAGAAATGAGATAAATTATACAAGGGAGCTTTTTCAAAGAAACTAAGGTGGTCAAGTGCAATGTTAATGAATATCAGTTCATGTATGGTCTCAAATTTTTGGCATAATGTACCAAAAAGATAGATAATAAATTTTTTAAATTTTTACAAATAAATATTTAATTTGATATAGTTCATGAAGGTGACTCAAAAAAACTTATTTCAACTCTATCAAACCTCATTTAAAAAATTACTAGGAATTATGAAGGTTTATTATAATAAATTAGAAATTATTATTTTAATAATAAGTAAATATATAGAAAAATTAAAATAATATATTTTGAAGTAATGAAATAATACCAAATCAAAGACATGTAATGGTCACACGATAATAGATTTTTTGTCAAGTAGTAATATAACAAAATCAAACTAAAAATATTTAAAAAATGAGATAACTTATATGTGAAAGCTTAATTCCATGATATTAACAAGATTCTATGTAACTTCCTTTATCATCAAATTAGGTACAATTAAAAATGACATCTTTAAAGTACCAAAAAACTAACAATTAAAATATTTAAAATTATAAAATATAAAAGTTTATTTATTTTATATTGATTAGACCTCGTTTGTAATTGATATGAATTATTGAAGTAAACAAGCATATATAATAATAAAATGTTATTTAAATGTCAAGTAAATATATAATAAAATTAAAAATGGGATAAATTAAAGCAATTCCAAGTACATGGTAATATTACTAAATCAAGGCAAAACATTGTGAAATTGAATAAAAATGCATTCAAAAATTACATTCCAAGATATTAAAGTGTTTGAATGAAATAAACTTGATCATCAAACAAGGAACAAATTGAAGAATATTGTAATGATCTAAATATCATAGAAAAAATAATATTTAAAAATATCAAAATTAATTTTTCATTTGATAGAGTTCATCAAGATGACTTTAGTGATATTTATTTTACCTCAACTAAACCTTCTTAAGAACTATTAATAATTAAAAAACATAAATAATAATAAAAATATTATTTAAATATTGAGTATATCTAAATTGAAGCTAAAAAGATCACAATGGAAGCAACATAGTATAGAAAAATAAAAATTATATAACAAACAAATCAAAGCAATGTAGTAGTCACATATAAGGAGATTTAGAGTTTCTTACAACAAGAATATTATGCCAAGATGCTAAGGGAATAATGTAATATCCTCAACTACGAAATATAAAACCAATAAAAAAGTATAACAATATATGCGTCAACTTTAAAAAAATTAAAAATATTAAAAATTAATACGTACTTGGAAGGATCTAGTCTTGTCATGTCCAACAACATTCATTTTATTTTGATCAGATAACATTTGAAATTATTCTCAATCACTAAACTAAATGAGCATAAATAGCAATAAATTATTAATTTATTATTATATAAGTATATTTTGAAGTTGAAATGAGATTAATTGAAGAAAAGTAATATAACAAAATCATAGTAATGTAGATGTTACATGAGAAAAATCTTGATTTAAATAGAAAATTAGCCAATTCACAAACAAAACAAATTGAAGAAATAAGAATCTTTGAGTGGAAACGTGCATTCTATTATTCCTAGGAGATCGACTACGACTACATCAATTATAAAATCAGATACTAATCAAAATGTGATGTAAATCATCCAAAAGTATTGGTAAGTAAAATATTTATATATATATAACAATAAATGTTGTATTCGAAGAAGCACATCAAGATTAATTGAATGATCTTTATTTTGACTTGATTGAAGATTGTTATAATATTAAGTAAATATATTCTTATATGGAAGTGAGATAATTTGAAGCAATATAATATAAAAAAAATAATCACCTATAAAGATCACACAAGAGGAGATTTAGAGACAAATAGAAACGTAGCTAAATCAAAGCAAAGGAGTAGAAGAATGGAGTCAAATTATTCTAGAATGTTATGATACATGATACTAATGATATCAAATGTAGTATTTTCAATATCAAATTATACAATACAAAATGGCTCGTAAAGTATGAACCTCAAAAATAATTATTTAAGAAAATGAAGTTAAAATTTAATTTGAAATAGCTCAATTAGATTAGTCAAAAAACATTTGTTTCTTCTCAATCAAACCTCATTTGTAGTTACAACAAATTATCAAAATAAATGAGCATATTCAATAAAAAATTTATTATTTTTATATTAAAAAAATATGTATTAAGCTGAATTGTGATAAATTGAAGTAATGTGATATAACAAAATTGAGTGTTGTATAAGCCTTATGAGAGAAGATTTAGAGTTACATAATAATATAACTAAATCAAGAGAAACTTTTCAATAATTTAGATAAATAGTTTGGGAAAGCTTCATTCCAATGTATTAAAGAGAATAAATCAAACTTCCTTATTCACCTAATATGGTACATTTTAAGTGCATCATAAAATAGGACAAAACTTTAGAAAATAAAACATAAAAAATATAAAATGAATATTGTTTTGATAGAGCTCATCATGAAGAGCCAAATGAAATTTTTTTTGTTTATTTCAAACCAAATTTCTAATTATTATTAATTCATAAAGTAAATAAACATAGAAATGGTAAATTATTTTTTTAATATAGTGTACTTATACATTAAAGTTGAAATTTTGTAAATTAGAACAGTGTATAACAAAAACATCAAAGTATTTTAATTGTTACGTAAGAGAAGATATAGAGTTACATAGAAATATATCCAAATAGAAAGAAAACATTTGAAGAGAGTCATAAATTGTACTAGAATGTTGCATTCCAAATTGATAAAGAATTCAAGTGTAACATACTTACCTGTCATATATGTTGCCTACAAAAATATCTGATTAAAAATTCCAAAACATAAAATGCAAAAGTTTTAAAATATAAAAATTAATATTAATATGTATAAAACTCATTGAAAACTGTGAATTAATGATTATTTCACCTTGATTGAATCTCATTTTAATTTATTCCTATTACCAAAAAAATAATCATAGATAAAAGAACTATTATTTTAATTTTAACTAAATATATACGAAAACTAAAAAGAAAGAACATGAACCACTGTAATATTCTAAAATTAAGGAGATGTATTTCCACGTGGAACTAATTTAGAGTGACATAGTATTATAGCCAAACCAAAATGAAACATTTATAAAAATGAGAAAAATTTGAAAGTTGCACTCCAAGGTAGTAATATGTATAACCAAATAGAGTTATATAATTGTATAACCAAATCAAATAAAAATATTTGAGAAAATTCAATAAATTATATTAAAATATTACATTCCAAGATATTAAGGAGATCAGGTGTGACATCCTCGATAATTAAGTAAGCGATGAACTGAAATGCCTCTTAAAACATTTGAAAACCCTTAAAAATAAATTATATAAATATATAGAAAAGAATTTTTAATTGGTTAGAGCTCATTGGAATGAGTCTAACAACATTTTCCCAGCACAAATCAGATAATGTTTGGAATTATTTTGAATTACTAAATTATATAGGCATGCAAAGTAGTAAACTTTTATGTTAATATTAAGTAAATATATAAGGAAGTTAATGTGTGATAAATTGAAGTTATATAACAAAAAATGAAAGCAATGTACATGTCACATGAATATAGAAAATAAAATTTAATTATATAGGGCTTTACGAAAGAAGTCCAATAATATTTTCTTCATCTCAATTAGAAAAAATTTTGAATTACTAAGAATTAATAAATTAAACAAATAATAATAATAAATTATTATTTTAACTTAAAGTAAAAATATATTAATGCTTAAATGAGATCAATTAAAGAAAACTAATATCACCAAGTCAGGGACATCTAAATGTCACGTTAGAGGTGATTAAGAGTTGTATAATAATTCAACAAAATCAAAGCAAATAATTTGAAATAATGAGATATATTGATATTGTGAATAATCATTTTTTATTTATTGAAAATTTACATTGTAAATAATCATAAATAATAATAGGCTATTATTTTAATATAAACTAAATATTTTTTAGTGCTAAAATAAGTTAAACTAAAGAAATATAATATGAACAAATCCATGAGATCTAAATAACATGTTAGATGTGATTTAGAGTTGTATAATAATTTAACAAAATCAAAGCAAATATTTTCAAGTAGTGAGATATATTGATTATGAAAGTTGCATTCCATGATGTTAAAGAGATTGAGTGTGACATCTTTGATGAACAAAATAGATACAAATAAAAATACCTCAGTATATGTGTCAAAATCCTTAAAATTATAGTATTTAAAAAATGATAATTTAATTGGATAAAGCTCATCAAGGTAAGTCTAATATTGTCTATATTGCCTCCATGTGACCTCATTTTGAATTTTCATAAAATTTAAAAAATAAATAAGCATAAATAATATAAATTATTATTTTAAATTTAATTAGATAGACAAAAAGTTTTATTGAGATAAAATTTAGTAAAGTGATATAATAAAATCAAGACATTTTAAAGGTCACATAAGAAGGGAATTAATGTTTCATTATAATGTAACAAAATAATTGCAAAATAGTTGAAGAAAGGAGATAATAAGGAGATCAAGTATAACATTCTAGACAATCAAATCATGCACTAAGAAAAATATCTCATAAAAAGAGCTAAACCTATATCAGTATTTAACCAGTAGTGATCCCCAAGGTAAGTCTAATTAACATTTGCTAAATATTTCTAAACTTGAAATTAGATAAATTGAGGCAATGTAATATAAATAAATCAAAGTTAAATAATGTCACATGACATGACAATTAAATTTTAATAGTAATTAAAAAATCAAAGAGAAAAAATAAAGTAATTAGATAAATTGTGTTGGAAAGCTATAATCTAAGATGCACAAGAGATTAAGTGTAACATCTTAAATAATCAAATTACATATAAATTAAAAATTATATCAAATGTGTAAAAGAAAATATTCAATAATTTTATAAATGAATATTTAAAGAGGTAGTGCTCATAAAGGCAAGACTAATAACATTTTTTCAAGTTGGCCAAACCTTGTGGAGAATTAATATGAATTACCAAATGAAATAAACACAATTATTATTATTATTATTATTTTAATATTAACTAAATTTATATAAAAGCAATAATAACATAAATTATATTATTTAATATAAATAAGTCAAAGTGATGTAAAGGTTACATGCTAGGGGAATATGTGTGCCATAGTACTGACAAAAATTATAACAAAAAATTTTAAAAATGGGATAAATTTTATGAGAAAGTAGTATTCCAAGACACGAAGAAAATCCAGAGTAACATCCTTGATCAATAGTTAGGTATGAATCAAAATATCTTATAAACCAAACTAAAACCCAAAAAATTATTTAAAATTAAAAAAATACAATTTTATTAAAAGAATTGCATCGAGTTAGTCCAATGATATTTATTTCATCTCGATCTGACCTCCCTTGTAAAGCGCATACGATTGAAGATTTAGTGTTACGTAGTAATATAACCAAAACAAAGTGAAAACTTTTAATTATTGAGATAAGTAGAATTAAATCAATTATGAATTAAAAGAACTCAATAAGTGTGCAAATAACCTAGAAAATTAGAAAATTAAAGAAAATATTTAATTGGAGAGTGCTCCCAAGGCAAGCAAATGATGCTTGTTTCATCTCTGATATACCACATTTTGAAATATTTGAATAAACAAAGAAAATAATTATAATTAATAATAAATTACTATTATTATTATTAAATTATTTACATAAATATTAAAGCCAAGATATTGTAAATTTTGTTGATATAATAAACTAAATTAAAGAGATCTAAATATCATGTGAGAGGAGAATTAGAATTTAATAGTAATATTATCAAATCAATGCCAAAGATTTCATGAAATGATATAAATTGTATGAGAAAACTTTATTCCAAGTTAATAAAGGGATTAAGTGTGATATCCTCAATCACTAAATCAGGTATCATTAAAATTGTTACTTCAAGGACAACAAAATATAGAAAATAAAATATTCAAAAAAATGAAAATAAATATTTAATTTGATAAAGCTTTTGGAGTAAAGTAAATGAACTTTGGTTTTTTTTAATTTAGCTTGAACTATAATTAGAATAGAATAAAAAATAAATCATTGTATCTTATTTTTTCAAAATTTAAATAATAAGTAAAAATGAGGAAATTAGTTAAATAGTTTAGATGAATATAACTACATCAAAGTGATATAAAGGTTACGCTTGAGTAGAATTAGAAACATTTTATGTACCATTCCAATTTTCATTGCCTAGAATATGGTTTAATTTGTACAAACTCGTGTTTTACACATTTCTTAGCAAGTTCTTACCATAGAGATTTGCATCCACTTCATGTTATGTTATTGATGTTGAAATTAAATGAGCTTTCATGCTTAATCAAGTTGCCATTTATCATATGTAATTATTATTCTAAAAATTCTACATAAAATAATGCAATTTAATTTCCTTGTAGTATAAAGTCTTGGTTCTAACTACTTAATTCAAATTGTGATGAAACATTAAAATAGATATCCACCAACGAGGGTAGTGAATATGTAAAATGCTTATACTAACATTCTCAATTTATATAAAACAAAAGGCAGTTCTTGAAAATCATAGATTTAAATAGCTACCAATTTTAATAAAAAGCATTCATGTGTTAACTAAAAAGTTAAAAGGATCATGAAGTTTTAAATTAATAGTTTGGATATTATTTAACATTCCCCTTGCTGACAACAAGCTTATCTTGCATACATGTTCATGCAACCAACAAAGTATTTCATTTCAAAACACTTTTAACCACAATTCTATGTAGCCATGTTCTGGTTAAGAGAGAATAAATACAAATAGCCAATACATAAAGGCTAGTTTTTCCATTTTTGCATATTCATCAATGAAGAATTTTTTACTTTGCAAGCATGTGTTGTTGATATTCCATCTTACATTGTTGTGTAGAATTTTAGCAAATAATATTCATGGAATTCCAAAAATATTTAACATGAAAAAAAACAAATCCATTACAAAATCAGAAATTACTTGAGGTAATAGATATATCACTTTTGTCCTCATATAATAAATCTCATGGAAAATGGGCTAACTAACTACTTCCATTATCACTTTCAAAGTTCGTAACAGGACAATTTTGCAATACAATCAAATTTATCTTTATTTAGATTTTAACTATATTTAATGTTTAATCTCGAGGAAGACTATACCACACAATCCTAGTGGAAGACTTTTCTTTGTATAGGTTTTTTCCACTTCTTGCTCACAAGTATCACTTCCTCCTTATTTTCTATTGAGTAGCTACCTTTGATGGTCTTAAGGCTTAGTTGTTTTCCAAAAACCTATCAAAACCATATCTTAATGCTTAAATAGTATTTTTTAAGAATTCTTAAATCAAAGGATTTTCATAATAAGAATTTAGGGGTTTTATCATAAGCACCTAGATCACCAAAATCAAAAGTAAACTATTCCTTGATTTTAACAATTTCACATGCATTCTTATGTTGTATAACAAAGTTGTATATAGATAAATATGTTGTAAACATTTTTATCTATGTTATTTAGCATATTTGTATCAAGAATTTATATAAAACAACATCTTATAAGAAAGCCATTTAAAATAAAATTATCATTACACCTTTCCACTTTAAATATTCAAGATTCAAAATTGAAAACACAAATTCTCTTAACATTCAAAAGTTAAACACATTTTAATTCAAAATGGTAATTTCAAATGCCATATTGGGGAAACATGCCAAGTCTAATTGAGTAACAAATAAGTAGAAAAAATGATGCGTGTGAAATCCTGCCCACCTTAATTTAGATTTCATCTTTAAAATTCATGCAATTACTTTAGCAATTTGTGGTGCATTTCAACCTTAGCCTCCTTAGTGGGTTTATGATACAAGTATATCTCCTTCTTAAAGAATGTTAGTTTCATAGTATGACCCAACATTTCATTATTAAGCTTTCTAGCTCACTCCCTCATATATTTTTATATGTTCATTGAGATAGGAGAAACGTTGAGCTAGAAATGGAATCTTCAGGGTTAGTACATGTCTTGGAAGACATTTCTTCTTATAGTTTATTTTTAATTAGTGTAGAAAAGGTGTGATTTTCTTTTCTACTTATTAGTTATGTTTATTGATGTACATTGCATTATAGTAAGTTATTATTTGTTAGCTTTTGCATCTATATTGTAATATTTATTTTCAATACAACTTGACTTATGATGTCATTGGAGCAGTTCAATTTCATGACACTTATATCCACAATGATAGAGTGTGATGCTTTGGAATTATATTCTTATGTTGGACTTTTTGCACGTATGGCCTCACTTGTAGATTCATTAATTGATATGTTAATTTGGTTGAACCTAGAAGTTGAAACTAATATGGTACAAAAACATAGTGTAATGGATATGAGTTTTCTTGATAAAAGAAACTATGTAGATTGTCTATTATGTTTTTTAAAAAATTTAGTGAATATAGAATAAATAGTTAATGAATGGTGAAGAGGGGACAAATTAGCAAAATAGCCCAAGAGGTCATTGAAAGAAAAATATGACCAATTTGTTATAAATGAAAGTAGAATTAAGTGGTCCAATTCATAAGTAGATTTAATTTTGTTGCAATGCTTGGGAGAAAATGTATTAAAAAATGTAGACCTTAAATGGTAGAAGGAAGATGGCCAAATACTTTAACTTATTAGTCATTGTCAAAAGATCTAAGCTTTCCATCCATAAGGAAAGTAGGAAAAGAAGCTGAATTGATGAAGATAATAGGATGATAGGTATCGAGTTTATTAAAAATTTTGAAGACCTATTGTCCCATTTTGATGGGAATTACAATATGGAAGCAATTCAAAACTTAGGTTCACAATAGGCATTGCATTATTAATAAGGAAGAAACTGACCCACTCACCTATGAAGATTCCATGGAAGACCTAAAAAGGGTAGTGCAAGGTTTGAATAGTAAAATTTAGCAAAGTCTACATGGATTTGCTAATTAATTTGTTTCCACTACTACAATTTTATTACAAAATATTTACTCGATGCTACAAAACTCTAAAGTATCATCCAATGTTTTAAAGACAACAAATTTGTATGACATTATCGTCAGGGTTTTGACAAAAAACATTAGTCAAACAACCCACTAACATCAGATAAGTAGGAATTTGTAAGGAATGGATTGCACTTGTAAGGGGAAAAAAATATTTTATAGTATTTTTGGCTAAATGGTTTTTATGTTATACCAATAACAAAAATAAAAGATATATTCTCTTTATTATCTTATACATGTTGCTGATTTTATAGGCTCAACTGGGCTTTTTCATTTAAATTATCTTAAATGTATCGATTTCTCCCAAACTTCATCTAGTTAGTTATAAACCACAACTAATTTAGTAGGCACTCTATGGTTTAGTAAGTGCTTTATGCTAATAAATTGTTTCCTTAATGTTTTTCCAAATCATGCAAAGGTGTAAAGTAGGGAGTCTCTATTTCACTAACTTTATTTATCATGGATGTAAAGTTTTTAAGTCGTGATTTTTAATCTATATTCTACACTAATTAAGAGTGTGCTAAATTCTAGACCAACTCACTTCTCAATGGTGATGGAACCACCTAAGTCAATTACAAAATTATTAGAAATGGACACTAAAAAATTGTTCTAAAAAAGTTGTACCAATCCCTTCGGATTTAACAAGACTTCCTAAATGATAATATGAAAACTATATAAGGGAAATTATCTAGGAATAAAGAATAGTGTCGCAATAATCAAGGTGTTAAACCAAAACTATGATGGATATTCTTTAATTCCAACATATTTTGAGCAAAATTTGTAAAAGTTATCAGAACCAAGTACGACAATAGCCTAAAAAGTTGGAAACCTATATAAAATTGTGGTTAATTCCCTTAGATAATGTAGAATTCTTAAGCTATATTCATTTACACAAGAAGTAGAATTTGTAGGAGATACTACTCTGCAAGAATTCGTATGCTCCCTTCAATATGTTCGAAACATTTGATCCACTATGGCTCACAAGTTATGTAGAGAAAATCCAATAGATTTAAATTCTTCAAGTTACTATAATTAGCAAATTTCTTTCAAAATTTTTATTCTTTTATAGTAAATATTTATTCAAATTGTATCTTTTTCCTCTACACTTATGAAGTCTGGATTTCAATTACCTTTCAAATTTCTTTCTTATGATCATGAATATGATCTCATCTAGTTCCTCATGTCTTGCACAATTGATGATGGAGTTTACAAGTACTTTGACTTCAAGTTAAGTATGGCCATAATTAGCATGTTAAAATGGTATAACACAATTTAGTCATTATGAAATATTAAAAATTCAACTTGACTTGATTTACTACATCTTTTGGTATTATATGTGGAAAGAATAAATGATTGGTCAACTTTGGAGGGAAATTTTCATGTTTAACACAAATGATTAATTTCATTTACTAACTTATACAACATATTTGAAGCATTCCCCCTCAATGATAGTAATAAAAAAATGTCAATTTTTTGCAATTTGGATTTTTCCATTGGACATATAGCTACAACATTTAGGTTCACATTGTTGGGTGAGAAGGCAATTTGAAATTTAGATTATTCCTTTTATACATTTGAAAAGCATTCTCATCATAATACAAATGTTGTAGCATGTAAACATTAAATATAATTAAGACATCACACAATTTTGGTAGTCTCTATGATTATACATTAAGAAACTTGAGATGTCAATTTTATAATGTAGTTTAACAAAAGTTAAAAACAATTAACATTGAACATAAGACATATAGCCTTGAATGAGAACTTCTATGTACATCATATCCTACATAAGTATAGGGTTTATGTTAGCTATAGGATCTATTCTAGTAGACTTAGAGATTTGTAATAAAGTAGAACAACCATTTCCATTTACTGCTAAACTTGTGAATAGTGAATGCAAAAGGTAATGAATTAGTGAGTTTATTCTATAAGACAAACATAAGGTCTAAATAGATTTACTAGTTGTCAATATATATGAATATATTGAATTGTAGCCTTTCTTCCTCAAAAAAATCAAGTAATGAGTCTTAAAATAGCTTATGAAAATTGGAATAAATTGGAAGGTTGCCTACTAAGTTACCTCATCGGTACAATAGAACAAAGTAAATTTGTTGATTCATGATTGTGAGCAATTCTTATGGTATTTGATGAATATATTAGGATTGTATTGACTAGACTTACAAACATTATTAATGCCTTATTAAACAAATAAAGAAAGCCCTCTAATATAAAAAAATTGTGCTAGATATTTGATCCAAAAGTAGTATGACACTTTGGTCACTACTATTATGCTTCAATGGATGTATCTACACGTTATCATGATGAAGCCATGGTTGTGCTACTTACAATGAAAAGCATTTTGTAAGAAGAAAAGTAGAAAAGTTGTTCATAAAGAATGATAAAAAAGAAAAGAAGGAACAGCCTACAAAATTAGATTACTTTTCCACTTAAGTGATAGATCTAATTCATAAGGGATTTTTGTACTCATTTCAAAATTACAATACAAGTAGAAATTTTAATATAGATAAGAAACTAAAAGAGAAGAAGACATAAACGATAAATAAAGGTTCCAAGAATAGAAACTTCCTATACACAATCAATTTGGTTGTCCTATGTATAAAGTGAGAGTAGAAAATTTAAATATTACTAGAGAAAGAAATCTATAAAGATTAGTAAGATGAACTCTTATGAATCCTCTAAAGAAAAGAAGAGAAATAAGAATGCTTTATTTCATATAAGCTAGTAGATGGGGACATTTTTGTGCACTTTTAATGATAAGGAGTTGTTTTATTCCTCTAATATGCTTCATTAGAAGAAAGACATAAAACGTTTTCTTAAATATTAAAATTAGTCTCCAACTACAATAAGTTGAATGAAGATCATGCAAATTTTTTTTCTTAAGTGAGCATTTAAATCAAAATAATGCTAGTAAATTAATTGAAGTAAAAACAACTGAAGTTGAGCTAGCTAAAGTCATACATTAAAAAATAATGGCAGCTTATTAATTGAATGAGTTTAAAAGAACTTATGCACATCACCACATTTTATTCTGATTATTTGGCCAACAATTCATGCACTATTTCATGTTCAAGCTATATCAAATGATATATTTCAAATGTACTACTTGAGTGGAGCTAGCTACTCTATCAAATGTGCAATATTGAATGAACTATTTCATATGCTAGCTATAGATAAAGAATTCATGTACTGTTTCATATGTAAGTTTTCATGATATTTTTTGTTAGGAAGAGATAGTTTAAACATTTTTTATGTTAACACAACTAGAACTAAAATTATTTGGGTCTCCAAATCAAAAAATTTGTTGACTTTCATATGCTTTCCTTTTATTCAACACTAGAGATGTTGTCTTGAATCTCGATAGTTATTGCTTGAGAAACATGATTTGTGACTCATATCTTTTCATCCACTTGAGGCAGCATAATGAAATTCAAGTTACACTTGACGACAACTTTGAGACGTGAATCATTGGAACCAAAACAACTTACATTCATCTACTAAAAAAAACTTTTAGTGTAACTTTCTAAACACAATCACCATAGCATTAAACAATTCCGTGACTCTTTGTATAGGGTTATGTTTAATTTTAATGATTGTATTTTTATTAAATATAATAAATCCATTAATGTATAACATGGAAATAATAAAACTTATGAATTACAATTTAAGATTATTAAAATAAGTGGATTAGAATTATTTACATCACGAGTGATAGTGTTCATTTGTGACATAAAATATCACTATTGAATTCATCCATGGATACTAGGTGATTACCCGAAGTAACATTATTCACACGGTGCTTGTCTTCATTGAGGAGAAGAGGATGCCAAAGGAGTGGAAGGACATGGTGATTGTCCTATTCTGAAGAGACAGTGTGCATGCATACTAGAGCATTTCTAGCCTATCAGTCTTTGTAAAACCATATAGGTGGTCGTGGCAAGGGTATTGGTGGAAAGACTGAAGCCCATGATGCCAGTTATCGTCTCGCATGAACAAGGTGGCTTCATCCCTGGATGCAGCATTTCAGATACTATCTTCATCGTGTAGGAAATGCCCTATAGAATGCACTCCTGCATTGCAAAAATTGGGCACATGGCTATTAAGATTGATATGGAGCAGGACTATGACAACATGAAATGGGATTTTTTGCTCGAGATGCCAAAGCTTATGGGTTTCCCTCCTCCTTGTTGCGAATGGATTGAAGCCTACATCACCTTTTCGAGATTTGGTGTACTTATCATTGGTGCTAGACTTCTTCCATGTGTGGAGACACAGTGTGGGCTTTAGACGGGTTCCTCGTTCTCACCTTACCTGTATGTCATTGATGAAATATCTCTTCATGCTGGTGCGTGACTATGAGACCAGACAATTGCATATGTCATTGATGAAATATCTCTTTCTTTATGTGGACGACTTCCTCCTGTAAGATTCTACACCCAGCAAAGTCGTGCATGCTGTGCATAGAATCATGAAGGCCTTCAGCACTGCCGGCAGGCTGCACGTGAACTTCGCTAAGTCTAGGGTTTACTTTAGTAGAATTATGAGCAGGAAAAAGAAGACAATGGTGGTGAAGAAGCTTAGTATGGAGTGGGGCCAGATGCTCACATATCTCGTAGTTCCTGTCGCAGCGAAGCATCTAAAGAAAATGGATTTCAATTTCCTGTTTTAGAAGATGGAAGCCTCTGTTGCCAATTGGCAGATTCGTCCTCTGTCGCTTGCTGATAGAGTTGCTTTTGCTTCCTCTGTACTCAATGCCATCCGAACCTGCATATTGTGTCATTATGTTGTGCCTTTTGGAGTCATTGACAAGATCGAGAGGAGGATCAAAAGCTTCCTGTGGTGTGGGACTAACAGCGTGCATATGAGGCATTATGCGTGCTTAGACAATGTCATATTATCAAAGGCTGTAGGTGGTCTTGGGCTATAGGACCTCTGCGTTTGGCAATGCATTCTACAAATGAAGCACTACAGGTGCCTGCTAAGCCACAAGAATAGTCTTTGGGTGGATATCATGTGGTGGAAATACAATGTGATGCATACCTCTTTGAAGGCTCCTCAAAATGTTTCCCATGCAAGCAGGCTCGTGTTGGAGGCAATGCCAAGCATGGTGTCGAACTTTGAATGAAGAATCGACGACGAGAAGACGGCGAGGTTTATGGAAGACAATTGGATCTATGTACAGCTTGCCTACTTTCATCAATATGAACACTGTGTGGCCGGTGAGCATGGCAGAATGCATTACCGCGGATGGAGTTTGGAACTTCAAATGTATGCGTGCATGGGCTTGCGATCTCTTATTAGACAGGGTGCCGCACCTTTCCTGGGCCCGGATGTCTTAACAGGACATGCTGCTTTAGGTGCACACTAAAACGGAGAAGGTTGTTAATAGGAGGCTCTACTTGCAACTAAAATGTAGAGTGTACGATGTCACCAAGTGAAGAACAATTAGGGTACAGATCAGATGAGGGGATTATGGAAGCTCAAAGTGCTGTCGAGCATCTGCATTTTCCTATGGCACATGGTGTGGGATCATGTCCCTATAGTGTTTTGGATGGCCTGGAGAGGACTGCTATAGTGTAGCAGCTGCTGTTGGGGATGTACTATGGAGGAAAATGTGCCTACTAACTGGGTTGTGCGTGCTGCCTATTATGCCGATTTTCTCTGGGAAAGAGAACATCAAACTTATGTCGTTAGATTTCATGTTTGACCCTCCATGAGGATCATCCATGATAACCTTTTGTAAGGCTTATGCCTCATTTTTAATAAAAAAAATGCTAAAGAAGAACGCAAATTATTATTTTGTAAGGGATCTACCTAATTGTTTTCGGAATGATGAGTCTATGTGTCTACATTGCTAAATAGAAAAAAAAGCACAAAACATCAATTAGATCTATAAGGCATGTGATGGCTAGAACACAATTGGAGTTTCTAAAATTAGAATTATTTTGAAACCCATTCATCCACAAAATCTTGGATGATGGAAGTACAATTTTGTGATTATTTATGACTATTTTAGATTACATTTTTGTCCCCAATAAGAAAAGTTGAACTTGAATAGCTTACATGTTTGTTCAATAGATTGCAAAAAGAGCCTGACTTATCCTTAAGGTTTATTAGAACTAAACAAGTATGTGAATTTAAAAAAGAATTTAGAGAATATATTAATCATAATGGAATACTACTATTTTCTCATAGTTTAGAACACCCTAAAACAATGTAGGTGATAGAAGAAATACAACATTATAAGACATTGCTAAGTATACGTTGAATGAGCATGATGTAACAAACCTTTTTTTCTAGTAAATTCATTTATTTCTTATTATGCAAGTAATAGTGTTCCTATAAGGCTTTACTTGATTTGCTTGCATTTTTTCCTAAAAATTTTTTATTAATGGAAAAAATTAGATAAACATGATCCAATGTATAATGAGGGAGCTTTCTTACTAAGCTTCATGAATAGTAAGTCATACAAATTTTAAATAGAGAACTTAAGCTATAAAAGAAACTATTCATGTGAGGCTTCATGAATCTCCTCGTAGTTGATATAGCAGTCAAATGTTATTTGATCAAATTGAGAAGCATGAAGAACTATGTGTTGATGATGAACCATTACATAACAAAATTAAAGGGAATGTTATAAAAGGACATGATAGAGAAAATAGAAAGGAATAAGAATTTCATTGATGTAAAGATTTTTAAAGAGATTATTGTTTCATTTTCTTACCCAAAATGTAATAATCCTACGTTAGTGTTTAGTGTAGAATTGTGTGTAAGATTTTAAGCCAATCCAAATGAATCCCATTTCCAAGCTATGAAAAGAACAAAATATCCCATTGGAACCAAATCACTATGCCTAAGGTGTATTAGATGTGAAATAGGTTTTGACTTTGTTACATTGACTAATTTTCATTTTTCCTAAAGTATGACAAAGGAGAGGCATCTGTTACATTTTAGTTTCACGGAAACTTGCTCATTTCATGGTCCATAAGAAAATTTTTGTATTTTTATTTACAATAGAATTGTAAAATAGAGTGATAAGTAGTTATGTCACTTTACGTTTTTTGATTATGTGACAACTTTGAGATTATGGCATACACTTCACCGTATTGCTGGTCCATTGGCACATTGTTAGTGTTATAGTCTTGTAAAAGGAATGGGTTCAACATTCTTATACTATGAAAAATGACATTAGAAATCACATCAAATTAAACATTGTAAAAAAGATGGACAGTATTTTAGGTTTTTTCCACCTAGTGGTGAATTAGTGCACTTCTTTACAAAAACCATGTTGTCAACAGCTTCACGAGATTTTTGGCTAACCTATTGTATTCACAATCCTTTCGAATTATTCAAAGAAAGGGAGGAGAAGCATCATTAAATTGAAAAGGAGTTTAGCTCTCATTTATGGAGAAGTTTTTATTGTGATAAAAATAAATTTCATTGAATATTTAGTTGTATTAATGTTGCATGTCTTTCTACTATTTGTATAGTTTTATGTGTTGAATACTGGTAAAGTATTAACTTTAGAAAAGTTTATTTAATCATCTTCTAAAGTAGATTGATGATCCTATGTCATGTGATGATTGATGAGAATGCAACTAAGCAAATTATCTACTAATCATTTATTTAAATTGTAGTTAACATAGAATAGATGCTAAATGAATGGAAAAGAAAGTCGAAAATACATGTAATGAAAGTTAAGTTTTTGGTGACATTGTTCAAGAACATGGCATAGCTTTGAAAGCATGAGCCACTCAATTTGACTCTAGGTGCAATGTCTAATAATTCAAAGCACATCATCTACTACTCAAATTGGTTAACATTAAACCTTTACTTATTACTTTATATCATAAATGTTCATGTTCTTTCAACTAAATCATACCATTATGTAAATCTTCCCTCCAAGGAGCCAAAGTGGTGAATTAATACTAATTGATAATGTATGCTTGATGTTAATATAGTTAAAGAAACTCAAGACTAAAACTTCACTTATGTGCCTTGAAATAATCTAGACAAAAAGATTTAATGGAGTCCTAATTTGTAAATTTAGAAAATGATTTCCTTACTGTATTAGTATGGTCTGCATTCCATCATTGTGCCCCAAGTGATGTATAGTTAGTATTATTTGTCATATATTTACTACAACCACACCCTAGTAGTATGCAAACCATTTTGACATAGATAAACAAGTTATTATAGTATCATACATCATGATATTAGAAGTTAGTTGCGGGTGAGTCAACTTAATATTTTGTGTTTACAACAATTTCATGAACCATATAATGTGAAGGAATATGTTGTACATTCTTGGAAAGATGCCTTGAAATGATTTGGGATAAAATTATGTCATTGAAGAATAGTACATAAATGACCCAATATCATATGTGTATGATTTAAAAAAACCTAAAGGTATGACAAAATCATCATAATTTTGTATAACAATGGTTTATATATCATAGACATATCCAAGAAATTTATCATACAGATAATAATTCAATGATATAAAAAAACATATCTTAGTACTGGAACAATGAAATTATCATAGTTGTAATGCTATGGAAGTCTAGGTGATGTTAGAGGCTATAGTAATGACAATGACAAAGCATCAGGTGATGTTAGCTATGGAAGTCCAGTCTGACTTGACCACTATGATTCATGAGGTGATGTAGCTGATTCACTACCCCATGGAGAGAGATATTTACTCAGATGTGCTACATTATGTGAGAAGTAGGCTGGCTCTACATTTCACTCATGTTAGGGAGGGCAATGGTCCTGCCAACTAGATTGCGAAGATGGCATGTTTTTCAGATTTTGTTTGGGATGGGGATATGCCCCTACCCAAGCCTTTGAAAAAGCTTTTATTGATTGATTTTGTATTTGAGCCTCCATAAGGGGTTCTGTTTTGTAGACTTAGGCTACTTATGAATCAGAAAGTGCATTAAAATCCAAGAGTGTTACAAGTTTGTGAAAATTTTATTGGACATAGATAATCCTCTTTGTAGATGTGTATGATGCTTAATAAAATTATACATATGCGAGTCATAAGTAGATTGTACTTGTATGTTTATCATGATTGCACATTGCAGTGTTTTGAAAACCCGAGAATTTTTTTAACAATGTCTAATATAGGTGCATTATTCTTTACAATATCCAATATCATACTTGTATGGTATGGTTTGCACAAAAAAAGCTACATGTGTAGTATGTGCAATTCAATGGATGAATCAATTCATTCATGCATCACCAGTTTATGAATGTTTAATCAGAAGAGCATAAACTCAACATGGCACTACTAATAGCTACGTAATCTCCTCATAAACAACATTAGACCATTACAGTTATAAAATATTGTTTAATTACTTCATTAATATAAAGAAATTACTTTCAATTACAAATAAGTACAACTTTCCATTTTCTTATTATTTGAAGGGAGAACGACAATGTTAGTTGCTACAATTTTATGAAATTACATGGATGGCTTTTGCAACTACATCCTTTTATCTTAATTTTGGTTGTTTCATTCAAATATTCATATTTCAACAAGGTTAACAAAATCTTTACTCATCATTTAGAAACTTTGTTATACTATCGTTATAAGGTATAATATTTGGTCTCATAGTGTTTGTATTACAATGATTATCACTTAAATAAATTAGTTAAAACATTGTCCTACATTATGATACTGGATGTTAGACTTGTGTCAAACAAATTAATCATCTTTTGTATTAAAAAATTTCATTCATCATTTAATATAACTGAATCTTTTATTGATTCTCCTAAGAAGCCTTTAAATGATAAATTTTAGTGAAAATAGAATCAACTGTTTCCAATAACATATGTGTAGAATTAAGACAAGCCTAGATATATGAGAAATTATCATAATTTGTATATCAAGGATTTGCACATCCTACACATATGTAATAAATTTATCCAAATGATCATAAGTGCGTAGTACAAAAGCTCATAGCATCATACTAGCATAGTTAAACTATCATAGTTATACAATGTGCATAAACTCCCTATAGTGCTACAAGTTTTTACAAAATTTCATTATAGTGGATGATCTACTTTTAAGATGTACACCATCATTAAACAACTTATACTTATGTGAACCTTAAGGGGATTATATTTGTATGATTGTCATGATTTTACATAATAGAGTTTTTAAAATCTAAGAGCTTTTTTAACAATGTGTGATGTATGTTCATCATACTTTTCAATATCCTTTGTCATATATGTATGATAAGTTTTACATAAAAAAAATATATGTTTTGTGTAAGTAATGAATTGAGTGATTCAATTTATTCATTTATAAAAACTTTATGAATGTTCAATCATAATTGCATGAACACAACATGACAATACAAATGGCTTAATGATCACTTTGTAAAAAAATTAAAGAAATTATAACTTCTAAAATAGAGCTTAGTTAAACATGAAATATAACTAATAGGACTTTTCATTGGGACTACGTTTAGATCATTTCTAATCTTCATATTTCAACTTAGTGTTGTTTAAATATTAAGTAGCTTTATTTTAAAGTTGAAATAAAATATATTCAAGCACTTTAGTATTACAAAATTAAAGAAAAATTGAATAAATGAGATAAAATTTCTAAGAATTTACAGTACATGATACAAAGGATATTCAGCATAACATCATTGATCATCAAATTTGGCACAAATTAGATTGTCTCGTAAGGCATGCCAGAACACAAGAAAGAAAAAAAATTCAAAACATGAAAATGATCTTTAAAGTTTATAGAGCTTTTTAAGTCTTGTTCAGAGATGTTTCATTCATCTCGATTGGGCATTTTACCAAATTACCACGAATTAGAAAAATAAATCAGAAGAAATAATAATGATTTAATATTTTAGTAATAAACAAGTATGATTCTCTAGCTCTTGCATGTGTATGCTACCACACCTGAATTATAGCATTGAATCTCATTAAGACAAAAGTTACTCGTACTTTGATAATAGTAACAATGCAATGCGTGACCTATGAAGAGTTGCTCAACATTGACATATTGTTTTTGTTACATTAGTTTCTACATTAAATGGAACTTGAATTAAGCAAAATAAAAATATTTACAATTAACAAAATTTAAAAATTATATTTTACTATTTCAATTGTAGTAATTGTTTATTACTAATAAATTTGAAATATCATTATCATTTTAATGTAGCACTAAATACAATACTTCATGATACAAAATATTATAATAGCTATATTATTATTTTATTATCAATAAGATAACTTTTATTAATTATAATAAGTAGAAACCTTAAATATTTATAATAGCAAGTACATGCTACGTGTAAAATATTTTTAATATATTAATAATATATTATATTTAAAAAACTATGTAAAATTATATAATAAATATGAAATATTACCTATATTTATTATTTATATAGCTATATAAGGATAACATCTCAAAATAATGTTGTTATTCTATTTGTTATTTAATTAACATTTTAAACAATGCAAATTTATAAAAGATATATTAAATTAATAGACAAAAATTATATATATATATATATATATAGACACACATAACATTTTATGTTAATATCAAAGAATATGATTACTCCAATTTTTAAGATATAACTTTCATTTGATAAATTTTCTCACTTCTCTTTATCTAAAAAGCTTTCATTTTCTCACACTTTCATCTTTCTCCTATTATCTTCTCTTATTTGCATCTCTTTCTCTTTCTCTTTTTTTCCATCACCCTATCTCTTCCATCCATCTTTTTTCTTATTTCTCTCTTTCATTTTAATTCTCTTTATCTCCTTTATCTTCTCTTTTTCTTCTCATTTTTTCTCTTTCTCTTCACTCAAACAATTCTATCTTCTCCTTATTATAGTCTTCCCTGTTTTCCTCTTATATCTATCTATGACTCCCTCTATCTTTCATTATACTTTTTATTATCACCACTACTCCTTTTTAAATCCATCAATTAATATTATATAAGAAATTTCTCATGTCACAAATGTTATTATATATTCTAAATAATTAATGCACTTTATAATTTTCTCATCAGAAAAAAATTTAAATTTTTTATTTATAATAAGTAAATTTTTTTGAAATAATTCTTATGTATGAATGATTATTTTTAAAGAAATAATAATATCGATAATTTCTTATTTATTCAATATAATTAGATTATTAATTTTCGAATATCTTTATTATATACATAATAAAGATTTTTTTTAAAAAGTTTTCATTCATACTAAATTAGAAAAATTCTTGAACAATTCATTTTTTATGTTCACACAAATATGATTTTTAGACTTGTTTTTTGTAATGTGAGCATTATTAGGGTGGGTGAACTGTTGAAAAAGCCTTATGTTGGACATATGTTTTCATAGGTTTGATAAATAACGTTACTAAAAATAATATTTTACAATTTTCATTTCTTTTATTTCTTATCAATATTAACTTCACAATTTTGTTATCAATTTCATGTAATATTAAGTGTAAGACCTTATAAAATATAATAAAATAATATATTTAATGTAATTTATTATAAGTAAACATAACATATATTTAGTATAATATGGTACAATTAACTCATTCATATGCTGCTATGGTGACATGCGCATACCAAAGCTAGAAAATGATACTTTTGTGATTGTTAAATTAAATAATTTGGATGGCTATATTTTAATTGTTATTTTAGTAATTATTTATTACTATTAACTTTATAACAACTTTTTCTTTTTTATATAGTAATAAGTATAGTGCTCACTTGATATAATAAAATAATAACAGTAAAAAAATTTTACACATAGCAATAAAACTTACATTACTTATAATAAAGAAATAAATAACATTTATAATATTATGTACTTGCTGTGTATAAATATTTTTTGTAGAATTACATATTATACAAATAAATGAAGTAAACATATGTCACGAATACGAAATATTATTGATATCTATTGTTTATATTATGTTGTACGGAGATAATGTCTTAAAATAACGGTATTACTTATTATTATATTTATATGTTATACATATTAATAAAAAATATTGTATTAATCATCAACATATACTTTAAACTTTTGCAGTATAATAAAATCTGAAACCTTCAATTTTTCATTATATTTTTATAATTTTCAATAATAAATGTTTAATACACTAATATTAATAACTATTATACGTTATTGAGATATAACTTCTATTTAATTATTTCTCTAACTTCTTTCTCATTTTCTCAATAAAACTCATATTTTCTCACTTTCACTTTCCTCTTAATGCCATTCTCTTAATTTTCTCAGACTTTCCCTCCCTCTCCCTATTCTTTATCTTTCTCAATTTTAAAATTTCTCTCTTTCAATTATTTAATAGTCTCTCTATCTCCTCTATCTTCTCTTTATTCTATTTTTTTCTCTTTTTGTTCATTCATTGATCTCTATCGTCTCTCCTTTATTTGTTCACGACACCCTCTCTCTTTTAGTGTACATATATTACTTAGCTTTATCTCTTCTTTCTAACTCCATCTACTAATATTAATAAAAAATAAATTGTATTTACCATATTAAACCATATTTTAAATAATTAATATAGATTTATCTTTATAGATAACAAACAATTTCAAAGTTTTCCTTATAACTAAAATTTAGTCTAAATAATTCTTATATATGAATGCCCACTTCATGGGAAATAATAACATATATAGGTTTATTATTAATTGAATATATCTAATGTATTATTATTTTGATATATTATGACATAAGCAATAAAAATAGCTTTTCTAAAATTTAATGCTAGATAATCTGGAACATTTTGCAAAATAATGCAATGTTTTTAGGGTAATAATCATAGAGATAGAACTGTTTTTCTTTTGCATAAATGTATGACCATGAAAACAATATGTCCTTGAATTTCATCAGATATCCAATGTTCAGCATTTTTGGGTGATAGTATCATTGGAATTCATGACTTTTAAAAAGCCCTATTGCACAAAATATTTATGGCACTTTTTTCTAATTAATACCATTTTTTTGAATAATAAATTAACGTTTATAGATAACGTAATTACGAATAATATTAATATTTTCAAGTATTCTTTACTTTTTATTTATATTAACTTTACAAGATTATTATTATTATTCTGAAGTAATATTAAATACAATAGATCAAATATTATAATAAGTTAGCAACTTCAAGGAAATTTATTTTTTGCAACATAATCAATGTCAACTAAAATAAAATAGAGTTAATATATTTTTATAGTATAACACATATATGGTATGCATGAAAGTTTTTTAATTAAATTAAATGTATTATATGTCATAAGGTAAGAAAAATTATGTCATGTATATTAAAATGTTTTATATTTGTTATATATTGTATCTAATGAAGATAATATCTAAGAGTATTGACATTGTTTATTATTTAGTAGACTTTTTGAATTACATATATTAATAAAATAATATTGAATTAAATGTCATCATACATTTTCAATTTTACATTATACTAAAATAATTAAAAAAAAATATTGAATTTTTATTTTATTTAAATTATATTAAGTATTATATATGTTTAACTTCTTAATATTAGGAAGTACAAATGATAAGTTCATTTGTTATTACTTTTATACAATTGTTTCTCGCTATCTTTTATCTAAGTATCTCTCACATTCTCACATTTTCTCTTCTCTGTCATTATTATTCCCTTAAATGACTCTTATTCTCTATCTCTACCTTCTACTAACCCCCTCTCCATTTTATCCATTTTTCCCTCTTACATATTGTTATTTATTCTCTCCATCAATTTTGACTTCTCTCTATTATTATTTTTCTCTATATCTCTCTCCTTTATAACAATAACTCTTTCTCTTCAAAAATACTGATCTTTCTCACTACTATCTTAGTTTTAAGTACCAACAAATAAGATTAATTAAAAATTCATTTGATTTAAGAACTTTGAGATATATATATATATTATTTTTAATTAATAAATAAGTTAACATTCATAACAATTCTTTGGTGTTAAAGTTCAAAAAATATTATAAATGAAATAATTTAGATATAGCTTTTATTTAATCATATTTCTTGATTGCTTCATTTTATCTTTTTAGATCTCTTATTTTAACTTTGTTCCTTCTCCCATTGTCATTCACTTATTTGTCTTCTCTCTCTTTCTGTTCCCTTTCCCATCTCTCTTCTCTTCTATCTTTATTTATTTTCCCATTTTATTTACCCTTTCATTTGATTATTTATTTTTTTCGCCTCCTTTTTTGTTTTTCTTTCTTTTCATTAAATCCTTACTTCTCTCCTCATTAATACTTTCTTTTGTACTCACTCTTACCTATTAAAGACCTTTTCATCTAGTATGTCCACCTCCATCACTATTACGTCTTCTTTTCCCACCATCAATTAATATTATCGATGGCATAAATCATGTTGCATTCTTTAATATATATTTTTTAATAAAAATATTTATTTTTTATTTTTTTATAATTAATATTTAATTTAATTTTTTATTTATAAAAACTATAACTTATTGGAAGAATTTTTATGATATAACATTTACTCTATGAGAAATAATAATATAAATAATTTCTAATAAGCTTAATATATTTAAAGTATCAATATTTGAATATATTATGATATATATGATAAAATTAACATATTTTTTTGAAGAGTGTATGCCTCATAATATAAAAATGTCCTAATCAATTAATTATTTTCAAGAGAATAATCACATAAGTATTGGTTATTAACTTTTACAAGCATGTGCCATGATTAAAGTCTTATAGCACATGACTTTTATAGAACTTAAAAGTTAAGTATCCTTGGGTGAGCATAATATTTGTATAAGTGTGCTATAGAGAATCACTTGTGTTGCCTATATTTTTCATATTATTCTTTTTTCATATAAATGACAATTCATTTTAATAATATATTTATTTTTAAGACTAGAAATAAATTTTATTATGTACAAATATTATTAATTAATCTCTAATATTAACTTGATTTTCTTTTAATATTATAAAAAATAAAAAGGCAACAAAATTATTTAATGTTTGACAAAAAAAAGTATATCAATGACAATGGAGTAGAATTATTATATATTTATAATATTTAAAATATGAAACATAAAAATTATTTATAATACAATAATAATATATTAAAAACATAACTACTACTACTACTACTACTACTACTTCTTCTACTTCTTCTTGTTCTTCTTCTTAGGTCCATAATGTAATATAAATTAAGAAATCTCAATTTAATGATAGTTTGAACTTTTCTCAAAATAACTAAAAAATTATTATTTAGAATTAATAGACAACGTTTTTTACTTATAAGAAATATTATTATATCGAAATAATTTATATTTATGAATGTTTACATATAAGAAAATAATAATTATTTTTTTTTCTGATAAATGATAATTCATTTTAATAATATATTGATTTTTTAAGTAATGAAATAAATTTTATTATATACATATATTATTAATTAATTTCTAATATTAACATGATTTTCTTTTAATATTATAAAAAATAAAAGGGCATCAAAATTATTTAATTAGACAAAATAAAATATATCAATTACAATAGGGTAGAATTATTATATATTTATAATATTTAAGAAATGAAACATAAAAAGTATTTATAATACAATAATAATATATTAAAAACATAACTACTAATACTTCTTCTTCTTCTTCTACTTCTTCTTTTTCTTCTTAGGTCCATAATGTAATATAAATAAAGAAATCTCAATTTAATGATAGTTTAACCTTTTTTCATAATAACTAAAAAATTAAAATTTAGAATTAATAGATAATGTCTTATATTATTATATGGAAATAATTTATATTTATGAATGTTTACATTTAAGAAAATAATAGTGTGCAAAATTTTATATTAATTCAAAATAAATAAATTATTAGTATTAGAATACATTATGACATTTGTAATAAACATAAAATTATTTTTCAAATTTTATTTGCATGATAATTTAGAAATAATTTCGAATGGTTTATTAAGTTTTTAAAAATATTCAAAAAAGGTACTATTTTGTTTGTGCTTATGATGTGTGACCATACTAGTTTTACAAAGATGGTTGTTATTAAATGTCAAAATTTAGCATACTTCGATGAGAGTTGTACAGAATGGGTGACTTTTAAGCTATCGTCATTTTGTACATAGTTTTTCATAACATTTATTTCTGTAACGAAAAAAAATTTACTTAATACCATATTAATTTTAATAAAATTTTATTTATATATGATATTTTATAATAAACTTTAGTTTTTTTTCATAATATTAACTTTATAACATAAGTATACTTTTTGCTCATTATTAATACGTGTATTTAAAATATATGATAAAAGAATAAATTTAACTTAATTTAATAGATGAAAATATAGCTATATCTAATATGTTACAATAAAATTAATCTATATTTATAGTTGTTTGTACATGTTTCCCATAATGGTTTTTTTGATATAACGATGATATGTTATAAAACATAAACTATCTAAAATTTTACAATATTATGGCATATTTTTTATATTTCAATTAATGCTTAACATAAACTTAACTATTTGTAATAAATTAAAATACTTCTAAACCTTTGAGGTTTTTTTATATTAATTATATTTAATGTTATCTATAATTAACATTTTTGTCTCTTGTCTTTGTCGCATTGTCTTCCCCTCACCCCCTCTCTCTTGTCTCACTTATAATTTTCTTGTTTCTATTTTTCTTTCACTATGATATTTATTCTCTCTCTCACCTATATCTTGCCTATCGTTTCTCACTTTTTCTCTTTCTCTTCATTCATTTATCTCTCTTCTCCTATTATTTCTATTTCTTTCTATTTCATTCCTACATATCCTGGCATTTCTCAATTATGATACACTTATATACATCTCACATATCCATTTTTATCTTATCAATTATAAAGAATTTAGAAATCTCTGATATCATACACTTTAATATAGATTTAATTCTTTAAAAAAAATACATAATTTTTAATTTTATTTCTAAGAATTATAAATTAATGTAATTTATTTTTAGAATGAATATTTGCTTTTAGGGTAATAATATTGATAATTTCTTTTCAATTTAATATAAATAAGAAAATAATATTCTAATATATTATCATAAATTTATTAAAGAAAAAATAATTTTGGAAAAAAATAACACAAGATAATTTCAAAATGCTTTCAAATAACCTTAATCTATGAGACAATAACAACAAGAGTATGATTTAATTGCTTTTCTATAGATTTGTAGCCACACAAAACTATAGCACTACATTTCTAAAAAGTTAAAATGTTTGGTCAAGAGTATATTGGAATGCGTGAACTCTCGAGAAGCCCGTGTGTTGCACAATTTATTCCTCAACATTTATTCTTTAAAAAATGTAATAATTATATGTCTCCCTCTCTTTTTCCTATACTCTCTTTCTCTTGCTACTTATTCACTATTATTTTCCTCTATCACCTCCCTTTTCATTTTGATATTATTCTTCTAGTGTACCCACTACCTTCTCTCCCAGTATCTTTCATTGCAATCTCAGTCTCAGTCGTCCATGTTCTATCATCCTTTTATTTTCTTAGCCTTTCTCCTTTATCAGTTTGTGATACTGTCACTTCAAATAGCTTTGAAAATGTTTTAAATATAATACATATTAGTCTAATGTTTTATTTTTTTAATATTAATATAATGAAAGTTCTTTGTTAATTTATTACAATTATTACAAGCATGAGTTTATAGCAATGTTATAATTTGCTAATATTACTTCATATAAAATCTACAATGCAAAATAAATTATCAAAAAAATCAAAAAATATTATTTATTAATAAATTAGTAAATATATCTATTTATTTATTATAATACATTGATCTTTTAATATAAATTTCAATTTCACTTGAACACATGTATAACTATGACAAACATTCTATATAACAATTAATGAGTAATAATTTGTTCTATATTTCTTATTTTATAACAAAAAAATTGTTATTTTTTTCATGTAAATCTAAATATAACAAAAATTTTTATTTTTCATTACTATATATTTTAAAAAGTTAATATACAAATTTATAAAGCAGAATTTATTTTTTAATTTTATCCTCCTTATTTTCTCTCTCTATCACTATTTTCATACCTAGCTTCCCTTATGACACACATTAGTATAACATTTCAAACATTGCATTATTATTTAAATTATATATTGATAGTATCATTTTTAAAATCATACCATCTATATATATTGTAGTATATCATATTAAAGTATCCATAAGTTATTCTGTGATTGTGAAATAAACAACAATAAATTTATTTATTTTTTTTTATTATGATAAAATACATATTTTGTTTTAAAAAATTCAAAATTTGTGTGCATTTAATCTTTTTAACCTACAAAACAGTGTAATTAAGGAAAACATTATAAAAAAGTTATAATAAAAAATTTTGTTTTATTTTTTGATATTTAAAATAAATTTAATTTTAATTACATTATTTGTAAGAACTATAATATTGTGAAAATAAGTCCTCCTCATAAATATTTATTTTAATAAAATTAAAAAATATACATAATATTTTCAAATTTTCATATAATTGATATCTCAATATCAAAATAAACTACGACATATATAACAAAAATAATTATTTTGCAAGTTTATATGAATCATAATTTCGAACAATGTTTTAACTATTGGTTAGTTTCTAAATAATAAGTACACAACAATTATTTTCCATCTCTTCCGTAGATGTTTAACAACACCAGTAATATTGCATTATATCTCATTAGAAATTCACACTTAAGAATTCTTGAGAGATAATGCTCAATTTAGTGTCCTTTTTGGATGTCATAAATTTCCATACATTATTTCAAAGCATTATTGTTTCAAGTAAATGGCACATGATTTAAACAATATGTAAGTATTTGTAAAAAAAATTATTAATTTAATTTTATAATTATATTTTAATAATTGCTTATTAATACATAATACTTGTTTGAGCTAAAATAAATTACAATGGATATACATTTATAGCAATGTGTAAATATTTTGTGTAATTGTTTTTTTGGTATAATTAAAAATATCATAGAACATTAACTACCTAAAATGATATCATTAATATGAAAAGTTATTTATATTTATTATTTATCTTATGTCACATATTGATAGTATATTAGAATTGTGTGGGAATGTTCACTTTAAATAGAAGTATAGTATACATAAATTTTTATTAATTTTTTATAAATACGTTAATGATAGTAGAGTATATTACTACACATATAATGAATACAAAATATTTTTTCAAGGTGTACACCCATGCTAATTAATGTAATTTCTAAAAAAATGTTCATTATTTTCAAGATAATTGTCATTGAAGTGCATTATAACACTACGAACTCAAATGTTATCGATGCTTTAGTGATAGTGGTATTGGTATGGGGGACATCATAAGAAGTTCCCTTGCATATATTAGTTGATGACTTTTGTTTTTCAAATAAATGTGAGTGGCACATAATAACATGTTAATATTTGTTAATAAATAACATTACGATATATGATCCTTTATAATTTCTAATTTAGTAATTATTTATTAATATAACTATATTATAATGTTACCATTTAGCATAGTACTAAATATGACCCTTAGTATGATTTAATAAAATATTTTTTTAATATACTTTAAATGTATATAATGTTACTTATATTAACAAAAATGAACTTAAATTATTATAAATTTATAGTGACATACGAATGATGTGTATAATCTTTTTTAATATTATAGTTTATTATAAAACACAAGATAACTAAAATTGTGTCATTTTTATGAAATATTATTAATATGTATTATCCATGCTATTTTATATGAAGATAATATACTAGTATAACTGATACTATTTATTATTTAATTAACTTTTAAGAATAAACTTATTAATAAAATAGTACTAAATTATAAGACAATGCAAATTTTAAACATTAGCAACATCAACACAAAAAGAAAAGTTTTATTTTTTGTTTTTTTTAAATATGATTATATATTATACATGATTAATAATTCAATATTAATATATACTATAAGTTAAAACTCCTTTTCCTCTCTCCCATCTCTATCTCTTTCTACTCCAATTTTTCTCTCACTTCTCTCATTCGTCTCCTTTCCACACTTTATTTATTCTTTCTATTTCCTATGTTCTTCTCTTTATTTTATATCTCTCTATATTTTCCTATCATATCATTTTCGTTCTTCTAATGACTACCTTTTTATCACTTTAATACACCTGATCACTTGACCTCTCTCTTTTGTTCCCTTCCTTCCAACACTCTCCATCTCACTCTCCTCTTTTTTCATCTCTATGTATCCTTTCTTCTCCATTACTCTCTTTCTCTTTCTACTTCACTTTAATTTACCTTTATCTTCCCTCTATTTTTTTATCAAGCTTTTTCCAAACTTCTATCTCCCTACTCTCTTAATTTCTTTAGTTCCATTCTTCTCTCTCTCTTCGTTCTGTCTCTCATCATCACATTTTCTTCTTTTATCTTTTCAAGTAATTGTTAATTAATTTTATAAATAATACATATTATTAGAATTTTTAATGTGCTACCTTATTATTGCCATAAAACAATTGCCTAATTTATTTGTTAGAAAGATAAGAAATACGTACTTATACATATATTATAATATATGAATATTAATACACATATAACTACTATCCAACTACATTAATAATGAATCTAAAAATATTGTTTCTCTAAAATTTATAAATATATTTTTTATTACAAGAATATTTTAAATTTTGAATATAAATTTAAATATATTTCTACACATGTATAACTATTATAATGTTCTTCGTAATAATTAATGTGTGATAATTTAACTTAGACTTTGTATTTTTTTTGTTAAAATAAAAAATCATACTTTTTCAAATAAAAAAATGTATGATAGTTATAAGTACATTGTTTTGTAATAACAAAATTAAACTAATAGTCAACATATATTTCAAACATTAGTAATATGAAACACAACTACAAAACTTTTCATTTTTATTTTTTAAAATATTATTTTATATTATATGTAATTATCATGTAAAAATAATACATATTATCAGTTAAATTATTAAGATAAAGTTTTTATTGATTATTCTTCTCATCGCTTTATCATTGCCACCATAAGTCTTGCACTCTCTAACCTCCTCTATCCTATTATCTTCTCTTATTTGTCCTCTTATCATTATCTCATTCTCTTCCCCTCACCTTCTCTCTCCTATATCCCCTCTCTTCCATCATTTTTATTCAGTTATTTATTCTCCTTATCTCCTTTATATATGTTAACTTTTACTTTTTACTTAATATCTCTCTTTATTTGGCCATTTATATCTTTTCCAATCTCATTATCCCTATTTTCTTATCTCTATCTACTCTCTATTATAATCATCTCTCTCTAAATCTCTTTACCTTTAAAAAACTACTATCTAACTCTTTCTTCTCTTCATGTTAGTTTGTGTCAATAGTTACTTTGCTTAACTTTTTCTCTTTCTACATGTTCTCTCTAGCATAACTTTGCCTTCACTTTCAAGTCTTTTGTTAAGCATCTTCAATTTCCCTTATCTCTTCTCACCCTATTTCCTTCAATCCTCACTCAATCTTTCTCTTCCTTGAATCTCTCTTCACTTCATTTTCTTCCCATTTCTCCTTTTCTTTTTCTAGCATTCTCTCTTAATTTTTTTTTAAGATATTTATATATAATAACTTTTAGTAGAATATTTTTTGTTACTTTATTATTACTATAATAACATTATTTTTTTTAGAATTCTTAAAAACACTGGCTTATACCATATATCATAATAGTTATCATTAATAAACGTAATTTCTTATGCAACAATTTTATAAATAACATTTAAAGTATTTTTGTTCAAATTATTGTATATTTTTGTATTTGTCATAATATTCTAGATATTTTATTTAAATTTAAATTTTACTTTATACATCATATTTTATATTTAATATTAACAATTATATTTAATTTTCATCAAAAAAGTAATATGACAAATATAAGTATTTTGTATTAATATATATTTAAAAGAAACATTGCTTAAAATGTAAATATAACCTTTCTATTTTATCATCTCTTCTTTTAATATCCCTATTTTCATCTCATTTGTGTAATCTTTCAAGTCGCCATCCTTTTCATTGATAATATTTACCTCTGTCTCTCCAGTATCTCTTTTTCTAACACTATCAATTAATATTAGCTATGAAATCTCTCATGTTAAGGAATCCATACAACATTTCATGTATAGTTATATTATTTATATTGTATATTTAATAGAAAATTCATACAAAGCATATGCATAACATACATTATGTTATATCAACTCTAAAGTATGCATAAGTAATTATATATTTGTTGTATATTAAAAATAATTTTTGATATTTAAGCTCTATATTTTTAACTGTACAAAATTCAGTGGGTAAAATTTAATCAAACATAAATATTTCATAAAATGTTTTATTTCATATTTTGTGCTTCATAATTTTTAAAAATTTGACTATATATTTTTTAAAAATTATTATTAAGTGGAAAAACATTTATCTACGAATTTCTACTTTCTAGGAAGATATAATATAAATAATGTCTCATTAATTAAACATAAGTAAATTATTTAAATTAGATCACATTTTAATATTCGTAATAAACATAATATATTTTAAAAAAGTTTATACAAGAGATAATTTACAAATTATCATACACAATTTGTTATATTTAGGATAATAGTCAAGAAAATAAATATATTTTTTTTAAAAATGGGTATTGTGGCCACACCAACATTAAAACATTTGGTAAAATTAGATATTTAACAATAGGCAAGACTTTGCTAATGATTTGGTAGTTGACCTATTTGCAAAAAAATTCATAGCAATAATGTTTCTAATGAAAGTGATTTTGTTTTAATAATACACTAATATTTTTTAATGAATAACATAATTATATATTTTATTTCATAATTTTCATTTTACTTATTATTTATTACTATTAGTATTATGAAATGGTTATCATTTTCTTTAAATCCCTCATTCTAGTCTAGATATCTATCTTCTTTGTATCTCTCCCTTTGTTTTCTTATCCCATTCTCATCTATCACTTTTTGTTTCTCTTATGTAAAATTTCGTTTAAAATATTTTATATATTTTTCCTTTTAGTATAATATTTTTAAGTTATTTTATTACTTTTTTAATAAATAATTTATTTGATGTACTAGAATTTTTAAAAATACATGATTATAAGAGGAATTACAATATTTTAATATCAATGAACATAAAATCTATTATTCATTTAAATTATAATTAAAAATTAATTATACTACCGTTTAGTAACTAATAAATATGTTTTATTAACTTGCATAATAGTTTCTAATTTACAAAAAAAAATTGATAATATTTGAATTAAAATATAATTATAATAAATAGGCTTTTCATTAATTAATGTGTAATAATTCACTTTATTTATCCTATTTTACAACTGATATTGAAAATTAAAATTCTTTCATATGAAATATAATATAAAAAATGTAATTATTTTTAATATTACATATTATTTCTAAGAAGAATAATATACATAGGTTAAAATGTAAATATTTCCTCTTCTTTTTATCATTTCACTCTTCTCTATGTGTCATTATTTTATCTCTCTATCTTGTAATTTATGTTATATATTTACTAACATAGTAGTAAAAGTCATTTCTATAATGTTTATTATGACATCATTGCAAGAGCCCCAAAACATAATTATATGTTTGTGGTACAATTAATGTTAATTCTTTTATATTTATTAACAAAGGAAGAAATAATATTATTTTAATATTGTAATAATGTCTAACATCTTTTTCTTTTGCTATTTTTATTATACATTGTGAAGAAATTAAAATAAGGAATATAAATACTCAAATAAGTTTTGAAAGTGCATAAAAATGCTAGTAAATAAAATTTCTAAAACCAATCATTATGTTCAAGAATTTGTCATAGAAGTACATATTTATAATTCTTATATTTGTTCTACCACAATTAAATGAGTACAATGATGTTTTTTAATCTCCATTAGGCCTTTTTGTAACCACTTGCAAATAAACTTAAATAACTAATAATAATAATAAAATGTTATTTTAAACAATTGGAAATATTTAATAAATTTAAAATAAGACTAATTAAAGTAGTGTAGTATTACTAAAAAAAAATAATGCAGAGGTCATATGATAAGGGAATGAGAGTGTCATAGTAATTTAACCAATAAAATGTAAAGCTTTTCAATAAAGGATATGAATTATATTAACAAATTACCTTACAAGATAATAAACAGATCAAGCATAACTTCGGCTATCATGTGATAAGTAAAAATAAAAGTATCATGTAATTCTTTCAAAGACTTTTGAAAATAAAATATTTAGAAATATGGAAATGAATATTTAATTAAAAAACTCACAAAAATGAGACCATCGATGTTTGTTTAATCTTGATTAGATTGTGTTTGAAGTTATTCTGGATTGCTAAAATGATTAAAATTTAATAGTATTAAATTCTTATTTCAATATGATGCTAATGTAAATTATTTATTAAATTATGTAAATTGAAGTAATATGGCTAATGAAATAAAATTTATGTAAAGAACATACTAAATAAAACAATAGAGTAAAATATTAATATAACTCAACCAAAGAGAAGAAATTTAATGAAATATGATAGATCCTATAGAAAAGTAGCATTCGAAGATGCTAAGAAGATTGAGTGTAATATCTTCCATCATCTAATTATGTTAAAATCAAAATCTCTCCTAAATAATTTTAAAATACTTGAAAAAAACAATGAAAAATCGAAAATTAATATTTAAATAGATAGAGCTCATTAAAATTTTTTTAATAGAATTTACTTTATCTCTATTAAAAATCTTATGGAACAACTATGAATTATAAAAATAGATATTCTTAAACAATGAAAATTTATTATTTAATTTTTTATAAAATATATTTTAAAACAAAAAATAACATAAGTTTCAGTATGTAATATAACTAAATTAAAGTGAAATAAGTGTTACAAGACAAGAGATTTAGTATTACGTAGTAATATATCCAAATTAAACCAAAACATTTGAAAAAAATTAGATAAATTATATTGAAAGGTTGTATTCCAACACACATAAGATTGAGTGTAACATAATCATTAAATGAAGTACAAAAAAAATTAAAACTTTTGATAAAATCTTATGCTTGTTATATGTAGCAAATTATTCGAAATTATTATTTTCCATAGAAATAATATTTTTAATTATGAAATATTTCTACTATTTATTATATTTATCACTATAATAAATATTAAATATATTTTTAAATAAAAAATAAATCACATAATAATAAAATAGTATAATAATAATAATTTTTATTATGTTATAATTTTGAGTTTTAATAATTAATATAAAAACAAAAAATCTATTACTCATTTAAAATATTAATTAATAGTTTTATTTTGAAAAATAATAGAAAATATTTTCTTAATAAAATAAAGCATTTTGATAATATATTTTATTATTAAATAATATCAATATGTTGTTTTTCTTGTTATTTTTGTAATTCCAACACATAATTTTTTTTATTTTTTTTGCCTTCCACTAATTCCTTGCCTTTTTTTCTTCTATTCCTCTAATTCTTTATCAAATTCTTATTATTTCTTGCTTTTTGGTATTTATGATTGAGCCATATTCTTTGTTTATTTCTATTAATCAAAATATTTTTTTAAGGAATAATATGATTTTTTTTCCAAAATATTCTTTCTTTAGTTTTGTTTGCTATTAGTAAAATTTATTAGTTCATAAGATAGATTTAGAGCATTATTCTCAATAATTTCGAAAATTAAGAAAATGTTCAATTTCATTATTACTTTTAATCACATTTCAAGTTAATAATTATTATTTATCACTCTAATCTTATCAATTATTACTACAAAAAACTTAGTATTATAAAAAGAATTATGAAATAGTTTTAAAAAGCATTTATGAAAAGTAATGAATTATGAATTTACAACTATTACTATGTTGTAATAGTTTTCTAATAATGCTTTTCAACATTATCATTGTAATAGTTAAGAAACTTAAAAATGAATATTTAAAAAAATGTTATTTATGATATTAATAAATTAATTATTACTTAATTATATCACATAAAGAATTTAATAAATATTCAAGGAAAATAGAATACTAATGGGCAAATTTATTTTGCAATTATAATTACAAGTGTTTTCTTTATAACTAATCATTATAAGTATAAGAATGAATTATTGTAACTATCATCAATAATTATATGAAAAAAATTTCTAATAAATTTCATCAAAGATATTAGTACAAAGTATTTATTATTCTTACATTTAAACTACTTTTAACAATTATTTATTTCTCTTCATTTTCATTATCATAATTATGAATAAGTTATATAGATATCTACTAAGCACATAAGATCCAAATGCAAAAACTAAGTCTAACTAGTTTTTATTACAGTAAATATTGCAAAAATTAATTAATAATAGAAATTAAATTAGTGAATTTATTATAACATAATTAAAATATTTAATCAAATCAATTTTAATTATATTGCATTAAAATTGTTCAAGGGAATTTCAAAAGAAATTAATAAATTTTATCCCTCATCTCATAATTGTCTTACTCTTTGTCCCTCATCTCACTATTCTATGTATCTCTCATTGTTAACGAGTTCATGTCTTTTTATTGATTTCTAAGTCTCTTGTAGTATGTGCTATACCACATCTCTTTATATCTTTTTATATGTCTCTCTACATATTTTTTGTCCTCCCTAATGTTAAACTAATTTATTATTTTTTGCTTCCCTTCTCTATGTGGTTGTTCACTCTTTCTTATAATGCAATCTCTTGCTCTCACTCTTCTAAACATTCTCCTTATTAACTTAAGTTTTCTTACTCTACTATATGCCACTTTATTCTGCACCACTATTTTCTTACTCATATAATCTCATAATTACATTTAGCCCTTTCTTTTTGTCTCTTGTTCAACTTCTCCCTCTATCCTCACTTTTGATAATTTCTATATTTTTACCACGATTTCTCCCACTTTTTATGGCTTTCTTTGTTCTATGACCCCATCTCTCATAGTTTGCAATTACTTGGTTTC
The DNA here is from genome assembly GCA_023846275.1 of Vanilla planifolia. Classification (NCBI taxonomy): domain Eukaryota; kingdom Viridiplantae; phylum Streptophyta; class Magnoliopsida; order Asparagales; family Orchidaceae; genus Vanilla; species Vanilla planifolia. The sequence continues at coordinate 3,036,614 of JAIUJO010000037.1, forward strand.
CCACTTTGTGTTACTCTCTATTGTAGTTTATATATCAATATATTTTCCTTCTCTATCATAACCATATTTTTTTGACACAACCTTTTCATTTTCTGATATTTCCCTCCCATCTTTTGTGTCTCATCCTCCTCCACTTACCTTCTCCCTCCTCATTCCTATTCTATCTCACTCTAATGTTATCTTTCCATTTTCCCTTTGTGATGCATAGTGTACTTTTAGTATTTCTTCATCTTTTTTGCCTCTCCATGCCTTCTCTACATTTATGAAATGCTCTAACATTTTATATTTCTTTGTCTCTATCACTCAATCTCTATATCATGCTTTTCATTGCTCTCCATTCTCTCTCCAACTTTTTATCCATAAATCTATCTTTCTAGCTTCTCTTCCATCATTTATATGCTCTCACTCAATTCTTTACTCTCTTCACTCTCTAATTTTCTCCCTTATCTCTCCTTTGCTTTATTTTCTCACCTTTATTACCCCTTCACATATATGCTTTTTTTATCATTAACTTAAATCCTTTCCCTCTTTATCACTCTTATTCTTTCACCTTACATTTCTTTAGCCATATCTCTAAATCTTTTAGACCCTTAGACACTTCATCTCTCTCTTCTCTTATATTTTTATAAGTTATTCCAATGCTACCTCTATCTTCTCTCTCACCCTTACTATCTTTATCATCTCCTTATTCCCTTCACGAACTAATAATTCTATTTATGACCGTTGTCACTTTTATCTTTTCTTGATCTCATACTTTCTCTTTATTGTCTATTTCTTTAACCACAAAATCTACCCTGTCTACTTCATTTCCATCACAAAACTATTTATCACTCTTTGCCTCCCAAATTTTTTCCCATTTCTAACTTATTCCCCATCTATCTCTTCTCTTCATCTCTTCCTCCTTTCTTTTCTCTGTATAAGACTATCACTCATAGTCTATTCCTTCTATCTTTGTCTTTCATTGTCTCTTAGTTTCATTGTATAACACTAACTTTCCTCCTACTAAATTCACACCCTTTACTCTTTCATCATTGCTACTTTGAGTTTAAATGTCCCATAAAATGAGTAAAAATTAAAGAAAATAATATTTAAAAATGTAAAAATGTTTATTTGGGGGAATGATCATCGAGATAAGTCTAACAAAAGTTTTTCTTCTATATCAAACCTCTTTTGGAACAATTATAAATTGCATAATAAATAATAATAAACAATGATAACTTTTTCAATATTGAATAAATAAATTAAGGAAATAAAAAACCTTAATCAAAATGATGTAAAAGTAAAACGAGACGAGTATTAAATTATCATTGTGTAGTAATAAATTAAATGATAAAAATTTAGGGAAATAGATGAAATTATAAGAAAAATTATATTCCATGTTATTATGGATATTGTCTATAATATCAAAGGTTGTCATAACTTTTACCAATAAGAAAGTTTTATAAAATATGCATTAATCCTAAAAATACAATATCTAAAAATGAAAAAATAGATAGACTTCATAGAGTTGAAGCTACTGACATTTGTTCTTCCAATTCAAAACATCTTTAGAATTACTACAAATTACAAAAAGAATAAATATAATTAAAACTGTCATTATTTTAACATTAATAAAATATATTTTATAGTTAAAATTTGATAAATTGATATATTATAATATAACAAAACAAAAGCAATGCAATTGTCACATAAGATAAGAATTAGTGTTGCATTGTAATGCAATATAATCAAAATGAAAATTTGAAAAAATGAGATAAATTGTATATTAACATTTCAATCAAAGGCAATAAAGAGATTGAGTGTCATAACTTTTTTAATGAATTATGTAGGAATTAAAATGCCTTCTAAATTGGATCAAAATATTAATTAGTAGCAATTCATTCGATTGGAAGTTTTTTTTTAATTTAAAAAGTATTGAAGCATAAGCTTAAAAAAATAACTTTAAATTTAATTTTAAATACTATATGGAAAAGATAAAATGAGATAATTAAATTAATTTAATATAACTCAATCAAAAAAAGGATTTGAATAAATATGACAAATTGTATAAGAAAGATGAGTTGTATGTTACTAAAGTGATGAGGTGTAAAATTCTTGATCATTAAATTGGCTCAAAATTAAAATGCCCCACAACGTATATGAAAACACTAGAATATAAGATATTTAAAAATAAAATTAGTGATTATTTAATTTGATGAAACTTGTCGATACAAAATTAACCGATTTATTAAAAATTAAATAAATCCAAATTAATTTTTATCAAATAATAAGTAAGATAAATGAAGATAATGTCGTATAAACAAATCGAACTAATGTAAATGGAAAATGGAAGAAAAAATAGAGTTTCATAGTAATATATCTAGATTAATGCATAAAATATAAATAAATAAGATAAATTGCACATAAAATTTCAATCAAACAATTAAGGATTTTGACTCTCACTTCCTCAATCGTCAATCCAGGTTTGAATCAAATTGTTGTGTAAAGCTTAACAAAATAGTCGGAAAAAAATTGTAGAATAAAAAATTTAGTTGCACTAGTTAAAATGAGACGAATGCAAATTGGAATAAATAATAATAAGTTATTATTTGAATGGTAACTATATATATATATATATATATATATATATATATATATATATATATATATATATATATATATATATATATATATTTGAGATAAAATGAAGCAATGTATATAACGAAATAAAAACATTCTCATGTTCCTTCTAAAGATGACTTATAGTTACGTAGCAATATAGCCTAATTAAAAAAAATTAATAAATTGGATAAATTGTACTGGAAGAAATACAAAATAGCTACAAAAAAGTTGAAAAAATGAGCAAAATTGTATGAGAAAGGTTTAATCGGTTATACTAAGGAGATTGACTACAACATCCAATATCATTAAATCTAGTATGACTCAAAATATCTCATAAGAAAGTATTATTTGATTAGATAAAGCACACTGACATTGGTGTAATGATGTTTGTTATTTCTTGATTCAACATCATTAGATAGAGCTCATTTGCTCAATTATATGAGGCATGATGTTTAGAGTTACATAATAATATAATCAATTAATAAAAAAATATTTAAAAAATAAAATAATTTTTTTGAAAAATGCTAGATTTAGGATACTAGGGAGATTGAGTAATGTACTCAATTCTTAAAAATAGAACAGATCAAATGTGCCAAAGCATTAGAAAGCTTAAGGCAACAAAACACTTTAAAAAATGACTGTTTAATTGAATAAAGATTATTGAGATGAATTCAAGGAACTTTGTTTCACCTTGAGCGATTATCGTTAAGATTTACTATGAAATTTCAATTAGAGGATCTCTAAATAATAAAAAAAAATTATTTTAATATTGATTACATTCATAATAAAGTAAAAATAAGATAAATTAAAGTAATATTGAAAATTAATAAAAATGAGGCAAAGTTCACATGGGAAAAGAACAAGAGTTTCTTTCTATAATAACTAATTAAATGAAAACAATTTGAAAAGTTAAAATCAATTGTATATGAATGTTGTATTACATGATATTTAAAAGATAGCATGTAACATCCATTATCATCTTATCATTTTAAAAGAAAAAAAGAACTCATAAGTTATACTAATTATAAGAAAACTAATTTTTTTCAGATATTAAAATAAAATAATTAATTAGATTAAGCTCATCAAGTTTTGAGCTCAATATTGTTTGTTTCAACTAGCATAGACCACTTTTGGAATTAATGCAAATGATCATAGTAAGTAACCATTATTAAAAAAATATTATTTTGTTATAAAAAATATATATTAAATCTTAATTGAGATAAACAAAGCTTTATTATGTAACCAATTTAAAGTGACATAATTTTCACACAACACGAGGTTTATAGTTATATCAAAATGTAACCAAATCAAAACTAAATGCTTGAGTGAATGAGTTAAATTTTAAATTGATGTCACACATTGAGGCATTAAAAATATCGAATTTAACTTTTTTTATCATCATATTGTCTTGGAATCAATATTTAATATAAAGTGGCTAAAACTCGACAACAAAAAATATTAAAAATTTTTTACTAAATGCTTGTTAGGCGTGTCTGTTGAGAGTTGCTTTGTCCCAATAAGACTTGGAGTGGAATTTCAACAAATTACAAAAGTAAGGAAATATAATTTATAAAAATTAAATCTCAAATATATATATATATATATATAAGATTAAATGAGAAAATTGGAGGCAAATAATATAACAAAACAAACGCAAAAGATTTGAAGAAATGAGATAAATTATAAAGTTGCATTCCAAGTTGGTAAGTAGATTAGGTGTAACATCCTAAATTGTTATATTAAAATGAAAGAAAATATCTTGTAATGTTAAGTAAACCCTAAGATATTAAATGTTTAAAAATTAAATAAATAAATAACTAATTGTATAAAATGGAAATGAAAATTAATTAAATATAAATTAAGGAATAATTTGCATAAGTTGAAGCAATGTAGTATTTAAAAAAAACAAGGGACTGGAATGTTGGAGGAATCACAAAATAAAGTTTCATAGTTAAAAAAATAATTTTACCAAAAGCGTTTATGAAATAAGATAATTTGTAAAAAAAGTTGTCAATCAGAGATAGTGAGGACATCTAGTGCAACATCATTGACTGTAAAATCTAGTACAAGTCAAGTCTCGTACAACATACCAAAATGCTAAAAAATCATAAATTAAAGTACGACTTTATTGATAAAGCTCGTGAAGAAGAGTCCAACGATGTTTACTTTTTTCTCAACCATAACTCATTTTAATTCCACAAAATTTACAAAGTAAGTAATAATAGATAAAAATTAATTATTATATTAATGTTCAGAATATATATATATATATATATATAAATATATATATATACATATATATAGTAGCTAAAATGTCATCAATTGAAGTAATGCAATATAACCAAATCTAAACAATGTTACGGTCATTTTTGGTTAATAGTAAAACAACCAAAACAAAGTGAATACTTTGGAAGAATGAGATAAATTGAAAGGGATTGTTTTTTCCATGATATTATATAGAGAAAAAAAGCAATATCCTCAACAATGAATTCTTTTACCATTTAAAATGTTTCATAAAGCTATACAAATAAAAAAAATAAAATATTTGAATAATTTAATAATGAATAGTTAATTAGAATATTTTAAAGAATTATGTAAATATATATTAAAGCTAAAATAAGACTATTTGATGTGACATATAACCAAATGAAAGAAAATTAGAGGTGGCACTAGACATGATTTAGAGCTACGTAAGAATATAACAATATCAAACAAAAACATTGAATAAAGTAGATAAATTATATTAAAAATTTGCTTTCCAAGCTTTTATTCATATTGAATTATTGTGTCTCATAAAACATACCAAATGCTTAAAAAAAGAAAGATTTCAAAATTAATATCTACTTAGATAGAGCACATCAATAAAATTAAAAAAATGATTAAAAAGTAAAAAAAATATTTTAATATTAATTAAATATATAATAAAACTAAAATGACAATGTTTGATGCATTTTAATATAACTTAATCCAAGTGAATATACCATCACATAAGAAAAGAATTTTTGGTTAATAGTAGTAAAATAAAAATAAAGTAAAAAGTTAAAGAAATGAGATAAATTATAAGGGAAAGTTTTATTCCAAGATAGTATGGATATTAAGAGTAACATCTTTGATCATAAAATTAGTTATAAATAGAAATGTATTAGAAAGCTTGTTGAACTTATTGGGCAAAACATTCAACAAAATATAAAAATAAATATTTATTTATATCTCGCTTATCTACGTCTTTTCAATAATGCTTAAAACTCAATCGAGTCTAGTTGAAAACAACTATGCATTATAAAAGTATATATAAATAATAAAAAATATTTATTAAAATATAAATTAAATATATATTAAAGATGAAATCAAGTATAATGAAACAATATAGCATAATGAAGTTTAATTGATGCAAGGGTCAAGAGGAGTTGTCGAGCTATTTAACAAAATAACAAAATCAACGTGAAAATTTTGGGAAAAAGAAATAAGCTTTATAAGAAATAAGAGTTCCAAGATACTAAGGAGGTCAAAAGTATCATCAATGATTTTTAAATTAGGTATTAATTTATATTACTCATTGACATCCAAAATTCTTAAGAAAATAAATATTTCAAAATTTAAAAAGAAGTATCTAAATGGATGGAACTCATAGAGACGAGTACAACTTAGTTTTTTTTGACATTGATGGGAGAAATTTAAGAATTACTATGAATTACTAAACTTTAAAAATTAAATACTAAAAAGATATTTTTATATTAAAAAAATATATAATAAGGCTAAAATAAAAAAATTTGAATAATTTAATTTATCCTCATCAAAGTGATGTTCCCATCATATTAGATGAGCATTTTAGAATATGTAACAAAAAAATTAGAGTTATTATTTAGTGCTATTATAGAAAATTCTAAGCAAAACATTTGAAGAAATGAGATAAAGTACACTTAAAGTTTCATTCCAAGATACTATTGAGTTCACGTGTGACATGCTCGACCACAAAATAAGCTATGAATCAAAATATATTATAAAACTTGTCACAACTTTGAAAAATTAAATATTTAAAAATGTTGAAATAAATATTTAATCTCATAGAGCTCATTGACAGAAATTTAATGATATTTGCTTCAACCCTATTCACCACAGGAATTACTAAGATATATTAATCTAAATAAGTGCAAATAATAAAATTTATTTAAATATGGTACAAGAGGAGACTTAGGGTAACATTGTAATACATCAACATCAAAGTAAAAATACTAAACAAAATGAGGTAAAATATGTAGAAAACTTTCAAGATACTATGGAGCTCAACTATAAAATAATCATTTATCAAGTCAATTTAAACAAAATTTCACCTAAAGCATGATACAATACTAGAAAATAAAATATTGATAACTATTGAAATTAATTTTTAATTAAATAAAGAATTTTTAAATGAGTTTAATGACATTTATTATGTACAATATGAATTCGATTAGAATTACCAAAATTATCAAAATAAATATATTATTATTTTAACATCAACTAAACATATATTGAAGTTATAAATGACATAAAGTAATACAACAAAATGAAGATTTTATAATTGTCACGTAAAAGAAGATTTACAATTACATAGTGACTAATAAAAATAAAAAAAATAGAAGAAATGAGATAATATATATGAGAAAGTTATAATCAATGATACTAAGGATTTTGAGTGAAATATCCATTATCGTTAAATTAGGCTCTAATTGAAATGTCTATAATGAAGCCGAATATTGGAAAATGAAATACGTAGAAAAAAGTGCCAATATTTAGTGCATGAGCTAATCAAAATATGATGAAGATCGTTTATTTCTTCACGATTAAACTTCGCTTAGAATTAATTCAAAATATAGAACTAAATAAGAATAATTAATAATAAGTTTTTTAAAGTTGTAAGTCAATAAATACTAAAGCCAAAAAAAGGTAAATATAAACTACACATTGTAATCAAAACATGGCATTACAAATGTAGCACAACAAAAGAATTAGAATTATATAGTAACATAGCTAAATCAAAGAAAAATATTTGAGAAAATAAGACACTGTGTGAGAAAATTTCACTCCGATATACTAAGAAAAAATATTTGACATCCTCAATCATTAAATTAGTTCCCATCCAAATGTATCACAAAACAAACAAAAACCTTTGAAAAGAATATATAAAAATATGATAATTAACATCAAATGAGATTTGTTTTAATAAGGTGAGTCCAACGACATCCATATAATCTTTGATCAATGCTCATTTGAAATTATTATAAATAACAAAAAGTAGATATGTAAAAAAAATTATATATATTTAAAATTAAATAAATAAATATTAAAGTGGAAATAGTTAAATTGAATTAGTATAATATATACAATTAAAAGTAGTGTAATCATTACATGAAAGAAAATTAATAATTATGTAGCAATATGATCAAATCAAAACATTAAACATGAAGAAATTAAGATAATTATAAAAGAAAGGTTAATTTCATGATAGCAAGTAGATCAAATGAAACTTTCTCGATTATCAAGTTGCTAAGATTTGAAATGTGTCATTAGTTTGCAAAATCACTAAAAATATTTTTAAAAAATAAAATAAACTATTTAATAAAATAGAGCTCAACAAAATGAATATACCAACATTTGTTTGTCTTAATCAGACTTCATTTGGAATTACACTAAATTACTAAAGTACATAACCATAAAGAAAAAAACTTAATTTAATATTATAAAAATATATCAAATCCAAAAGGTCACAAATTGAAGTAATATAATATTATGAATTTAAAGAAATTTAATGGCCATGTGAAAGAAAAGTTTTTGTTACATTGTAATATAAATAAATCAAAGCAAATATTTTGAGAAAGGAAATAATTTATAAGGGAAATTTACATTTCTAGACATTGGTGATCAAGTAGAACACTTTGTTCAATAATTTTGGTATAAATCAAAATGGTTCCTAAAGTTTATAAAACCCAATAAGAACTAATTGTTTTAAAAATATAGATACGAGTATTTTAATGTATATTGCTAATCAAAATGAGCCCAATGAAACTTTTTTCATGTTGATCGAGCAACATTTTGAATTACTACACATTACCAAATTGTTCGAAAAACATTGATATTTTAATATTATCAAAAATATATTAAAATTTAAATGGGATAATTTTTTTCAATTTAATTTAACGAAATAAAAAAATGTAAGGGTCACATGGGAAGATAAATAGAGTTTCCTGATAATTCAACCAAATCAATAAAAACCATGTCATGAAAATAAGAAAAAATATCATTGAAAAGTTGTGTTAGAAAATGTTAAGTTGTTCAAGTAAAAAATCATTAATCATGAATTCATTTAGAAATAAAAATGCCTCATAGATTATGTAAAAAAACTAGAAAATATATAATTAAAAATAAGATGTGAAACTTAAATTAGATAGAGCTCGTTGATGATATGACCTTCAAAAGTTCTACAAGATTTAGTTAGAATATCTAAATATTTATCAAAGCTAAGACTACCTAGGTTGAGGAAATATAATATTATTAAATCAAGTTGATGTAGAGGTCAAATAAGTGAAGATAAAGAGTTACGCAGTCAAATAACCAAATCGATGCAAGGAATTTTATGAAATGAGACAACTTCTATAGGAATTTTCTATTCGAAGACATTAAGAAAATAGAGAGAAATATTCTTGATTTTCTAATCCATCACAAAAAAAACCGAAAACCATAAAAGAAAAAATTTCCTAAAAAATATAAAAATTAAAGTTAAATTAGATTGTGTTAATCAAGATAAGTTCAAAGTTGATTATTCTATCTTGATGCGACCTCAATTTTAATTGTGCTAGTTACTAATATAAAGAAATAAAAATAATAATGAATTGTTCTTTTAATATTAAAACTATATATATGTAAATTGATATTAAACAAATTCATGCAAAATAGTACAACATAACACAAGCAAAACATTTGTTGGAAACATTTTATTTGCACTTCGTTGTTGCATTCCTAGATATTATGGAAGTCGAGTGAAACGTCCATGATTGCTACACCACCTCGCCACCTTGCGCTCTCAACATCAAGCTTTTCATTGACCTCCTTAGCTTTTGCTTCACATTTGCATGCCACAATGTAGCTGTATGGACCTTTTATGGCCAAGATAGGGTACTTGTGGGTTGTTGTAGTTTCCATCTTCTTTAATCTAATACTAAGAAAGTAGTCACAAGAAGGACACTAGTAAATTAAAAAAGCAATAATTGACTTATATTTCTTGCTTAATTTCATCCTACTACTTCAGAAGGAGTTGGAGGCAATTCATTTTTAGTGTTTTGCATCTAATTCAACATTGTAAACATTTTTGTCATAAATTATGCCCTACAACCACAATTGAGTAATATTCTCACAATTTTTTGATAAAAAGATGGGAGGATTAGTGAGTTAATATGTATTTTCGTAACTTTACTACATAGCAGGAGAAATTGGGTGATCCTTAAACATTTTTATACAATATTAGAAAATTTCCACTATAAGAGGAACAAGCTTGAAGGTTATTGGTAAAGTTGTCCAAGGCCATTAATGGAATCACCTAAATGACGCAAAAACAAGGCTTAAACAGTTAACACTGAATTGATCGTTTTATGCTTGATACTTCAATCAATATTAAGCAATAAAAGAATTCTTTCGTTTTTAATTGGCACATAATCATTCAATTAAAAAAAAAAAATAAAAAACAAATTTTAATGTAGGAATTATTTAAAGGATATTTGTAAGTTAACTTTTTAAAAATTTTCAATGTTAGTTTCATATTCTATTGTAATTATTTAACATTTAAAATCATGGCATATTTCATTTAATGTTTTCAGGCTTACATGATGTGATAAATCTTTAGACTTGTTTTTTTGCTATGATGCAACATTTGATGGTGTGATGAGAAATTTATATGTTTTTTTTAATGTTGCATGCTATAGATGGGATGGCATTGTATGGTATTGGAATAATGATCATTCAATAAATTCCTATGCCCTAATAATAAGTGTTAGTGCTATGAAATAATTGAAAAAAATAGTTGAGATAAAAACATTAAGAAAATATTACACTAAAAGAAGTCTAGTAGGATATAAAGATATTGGATTTTAAATGGACAAGATGAACCATTATGGATAGGGGGATGTTTATGCATGTATATAATGAGAAGTTGTAATTGTACATCTTTTTTTGTGTAGATTATTTTATATATATCAACATCTTCAACGTATGCTCTTGCATTGAAATACATCTTTTTATATTCCAATATCCTGTTTCTTCTTATTTATTTTATATAAATCTTTAAATGATTATGATAAGGACTTAACTAATATTATTTATTATTCTTTTAAAAAATTTATGTTATTTTCATATTTTTATCTCATTTTTTTATTAAATAAAAATGTACATGTTGGGTTTTAATGCTAATTAATTACTTATACTATAGGTTAAAGATTAAGAAGCTAAAGGAATAGAAAGCTTAGTTAAACTCAAGTATGATGTTTTTATTTTTTAGTTGATTATGATATTTTTTTTATGCTTTAATAACCATACAGATGATTATCTTTGAGGTGATGTATTGATGCTTGAGTTTGTACCTATATTTTGATAAGCACAGCTGGAGTTGTGGGTTGTTTGTAATGCTCCATGAACTAATGGTAAAATTATAGTTTTTGTTATATTAAAAAGTAGTGCTAATTATGATATCTTTAGGACATTACATCTTTATTTATGTTGAAGCTTTGTAGACTTCACTAAGTTAAAATTGTTTTTATGGATTTATTAATATTTTAAAAAAAATATAGCCATTGCAATTATTATTATTATTTGCTTACTCAAATAAAATTGACACAAGAAATTTTTTATAAGCTCTATCCATTTGAGGCAATGTATTTATAGGAAATCAAGGGGGAGGTCATAAGTGTTTATACCGTAAAATCGATTTTCGACGGAATCAAAAAGAGATATCTGGTAGAATCGTAACCATAGAATACGACCCTAATCGAAATGCATACATTTGTCTCATACACTATAAGGATGGTGAGAAGAGATATATTTTATATCCCAAAGGGGCTATAATTGGAGATACCATTGTTTTTGGTGCAAAAGTTCCTATTTCAATGGGAAATGCCCTACCCTTGAGTGCGGTTTGAACTATTGATTTACGTAATTGGAAGTCACCAATTAGGTTTACGACGAAACCTAGAAATTGATCACTGATTCAATTGGAGTACCTCTATGGGATCGACCTCAACAGAAAACTGTTGAGTAACGGCAGCAAGTGATTGAGTTCAGCAGTTCCTCATAGAAAATTATTGACTCTAGAGATATGGTAATATGGAGAAGACAAAATTGTTTGAAGCGCACACAGAACAGGAAGCGCCCCTTGTTTCAAAGAGAGGAGGACGGGTTATTCACATTTCATTTGATGGTCAGGGGTGAATTGAAAGCTAACCAGTGGTAATTAGAAAGACCCCCGGGGAAAAAGAGAGATGTCTCCTACGTTACCCGTAATATGTGGAAGTATCGACGTAAGAAAAATTAATGTTACACAAGATGAGATTTTGAGTTACATAGAATATTAGCAAATCGAAGGTAAACTTTTAGAAAATGAGATAAATTATAAAGAAATGTTTCATTCCAAGATATTAAGGAGATAGAGAATAACACTTGTGATCATCAGATACGATATGAATAAAAATATTTTAAAAAGTATTCCAAATACTTAAGAAATAAAATTTTTACAAATATAAAAATTAATAGTTAATGGGATAAACTCATTGAGATGGGTACAATGACATTTATTTTGGCTCAATGAAAAATCAGAATTACAATATGTTATAAAAAAATGAGCATAAATAACAAAAATAATTATTTTACTTTTAATTGAGTAAATGTTAAATTTAGAATAATGTAATATCTCGAAATAAAGGTTGTTTGAAGGTCAAATGACTATAAAACTATAGAATTTGAGTAATATATCAAATTCATAGTGAAAAAGTTAGGGAAATAAGAGGAGTTGTATGACAAAGTTGAATTCAAAGATATTAAGAATATTGAATATAACATCATCGATCATAAAATTAGGCATAAATCAAAATATCATGTAGAGATACTAAGGATATTGTATTATATGATACTGAAGAGATCATGTGTAACATCTCTATTAAATGAATACAAACAAAATTTTAATACTACTTCAATATTTATGAAATTATTATTCAAGATAAAATGATATAAATTAAAAAATGTAATATCTTCAAAAGAAACTGGTTTGATGGCCACATGAGACTGTAAAAATAGTTCATATAATTATAACCAAATCATAGTGAAAGAGTTAAAGGAATTTGGTAATTTGTTTGGGAAAGTTGAATTCTTAGATATTAAGAATATTACATGTAGCATCATTAATTGTGAAAATTAGTATGAAAAAAAATATCATGTAAAGAAGTCAGGGATACTATGTTGTAAGATTTTTAATGGAACATCTATAGCTTCCTCTATTAAAAAATCATGTATAAAATGAAATATCTAATAAAGCATACAAACATATAAAAAAATTTTAAAATTTAGAATTAAATATTAAATTAGGAACTGCTCATTAAAACATATCAAATAATGTTTGTTCATCTCTATCTGACCTAGGTTTGAATTACAAAGAATTATAATAAAAAAAATAAAAAACATTCTCATTAATTTTATGCATTATATTTAAAAAAATTAATTATTTAAAAGAAGGTAAAATTACCAAATCAATGCAAGGTAAAGGTCACCTAGAAATGATTAAGTGTTTAACAGAATTGTATCCAAAGGAAAACAATTTTTTGAATAAATGCAATAAATTGTGTGGGAAAGCTACATTCCAAGATATGAAAGAGAAAATGTGTAACAAAGAAGATCATCAGGTTTGGTATGAAAAAAATCACTCATAAAAGTTGTCATTACCCTAGAATATAAAATATTCATAAATATTAAAAAAATAAATATTTATTAAAACTACATGAGAAAGATTTAGGAAAGCTAATATAACCAAATAATCGAATTATAAACATCACCCCAGAATTTAAGTAAATTGTGAAGGAGAGTTCATGTCTAAGATACTAATGACATTGAGATGACCAACATCGATCATCAAATCAACTGAGAATAAAAATGCCTCTTAAAACATGTCAAAATTGAGAAAAAAATAAAAATATTGAAAAAATAAATAAAACGAATCGTGTGTCAGTAATAAAAATAATTATTTTAATATTACATCAAAAAATATTAATGCTAAGAAGAGATAAATTAAGAATAATATAATAAAAGAAATTCAAAGAAATATAAAGGTAAAATAAGAAGAGATTTTGCCTTACATAAAAATAAAAAAATTAAGAAAAATTTTAAAAAAAATGCAGAACATTTTGTGGAAAAGTTGCATTATAATATATTAAGGAGAACAGGTGTATATCATTGACAATAAAAAATGTATAAATCATAGTGTCTTGAAAAAGTTGTTGTAACATAAACAATTAAATTTCTAAAAATAAAAATAGGAAAATGCTATTGGATAGAGCTTGTATAGATGAGTCTGATGACATTTCAATCATCTTGGAGGAACAGCAATGAAACTAGCATCAATTAGAAAAAAAAATAAAGCCTAGAAAATAATAAATTTTATTTTAATATTAATCAAATATATTTTAAAGTTTAAATGAGGTTAATTAAAAATTGTAATATAACCAAATTAAAGACATATAAAGGTAACATGAGAGGAGTAATAGAGTTTCCTAGTATTATCATAAAGTTAAAGCTCAAACTTTTAACAAATGAGATAAATAATTGTACTCAAAAGTTGTACTCCAAATAAATAATGAGATTGAGTTTAACATTTTAGGTTGCCAAGTCAAGTAATAATCAAAAGACTTATGAAATGTACGAAACCTTTCAAATAAACCATAGATATAGTAAAAATAAATATTTAGTTGGATAAAACTCATTAATATGAGCAAATGAAGTTTTTTTAATTTTAGTTAGACATCTATTTTAATCACTACAAATAAAAAAGGAAATATAATACCAATATTAATAATTTATTAACTTTATATTAAATAAATTTATATTAATGTTAAAATGTTAAATTTATTTTTTTAATTAAAACAAAAGCAAAATGAATTGAAAGTCACATAAGAGATTATTTGAAGTTACATAGTAGCATAGAAAATTCAATATGAAGAATTTGAAATGTGTTCAATTAAACTAAGGTTTTGCATTACAATATACTAAAGATATTTTAGTCATCAAATTGGATGCAAATTAAAATATCTCATAAAATATGTCAAAACCTTGGAAAAAATTTAGAAATTTAAAAAATTGACATTTAATCTGATAGAGCTATGCAAGACAAGTCCAATGACATTTATTTCACCTTGCTTAGACATTATTTAAAATTATTACAAACTATAAAGATATATATGAATAAATAATAATAAAATAATGTTTTAATTTTAAATAATTACATATCCCAGATACAATAATTTTAATTGAAAAAATAATTTTTTTTGGAAAATTGAATTTAAGGATATTAAAGTATTGTGTATAATATCATCAATCATGAAATTAAGTTGAAATAAAAATTTAAGAAAATGATATTTTAATACATAAAAATGAATAATAAGTTGGTAAAAGTTGGTTGAGCTGAGTCTAAAAAACTATCTTTCTTTCTAATCAGACTACGTCTAGAATTATCTTGGTTACCTTTAGAAAGTAATATAAATTAAACTATATTATAATTTAATTGTTAAGTGAATATATATTAAAGCTAAAATCAGACAAATTGAACCAATGTAGTATTAAAAAAGTGGTGTCAAGGTTGCATAAGAAGAGATATATAATTAAGTAGTGAAAAAGAAATCAAACTAAAAGCCTTTGAAAAAAATGGAATTAAATGTATTAAAAATCTATCTTATAGGACACTAAGGAAATCATAAGTAGCATCATCGATTATCAATGGAGGTATGAATACAATTATCTTATAGAATGTGTAGAAACTTTTGAAATAAAAATATTTTGAAATAAAAAAGCAAATATTTAATTTGATAGACCTCATCTTGAAGTGTCAAACTTCTTCTATTTCATCTTGATCAAACAACTTTTCAAATTAATGCAAATTACTAAAGTAAATATGCATAAATAATAATAGAGCATTATTTTAATCTTAGGTTAATATATGTTAAAATTCATAAGAGATGAATTGAATAAATGTATATAATCCAAGAAAAATGAAGTAAATGTTACACAAGAAAAGTTTTTTAGTTATAAGTAACATAACCAAATCAAGACAAAAAGTAGAACAAATACAAAAAAGTTTATTGCATGGCTACATTGAAAGATAACAGGGGGATCAGGTTTAACACATTCAATTATGAATTTAAGAATGAATCAAAATATCACAAAAAGCGTGTGATAAAAAACAAATACTTAGAAATATATAGTTTAATATTTAATTAAATAGAACACATCATGATAGTTGTGGCAACATTTGTTTTATCTTAATCATTCCACATTCAGAATTACTTTCGATTAGTAAAATAAATAAGTGCAAATAAAAATAATTTATTATTTTAATGTTAAATAAATTATTATTAAAGTTGAAATGTGGCAAATTAATGCAATGTAACAAAATAATGCCAACACGATGTTAAGGTGTCACGAGAATATATTTAGAGTTACATTGTAGTCAAACAATATCTAAGCAAAACATTTGAGAAAAGAGATAAATTGCACAAGAGTGTTTAATGTAATATCTTTGATTATTGTATATGTTATAAATAAAAAAGCATCATAAAGTATGCCAAACTATGGAAAATAAATATTTAAAAATATTGAAATAAATATTTAACATGATAAAACATATCGAAATGAGTCTAACTAAGATAATTTCATCATAATTAAACATAGTATAGAAATAAAATAGAAATCCAAAGTAAATACACATAAAAACTAATATTTTTTAATGTAATTCAAATATATATTAAAGTAAAAATGTTAAAAATTGGGAATTACTATGAAAAAGCTCACTAAGCTGAGCTAATGCCATTTATTCTTCTAAATTAAACCTCATTTGGAATTAGAAAAACCAATGTGAATAAGAATAAATAATAATAAATTAACATTTTAATATAAAAAAATATATTAGAGTTATTAAGAGAGGTGAATTGGTGAACATAGCTATGAAACTAAATAAAAATAAAAATTTCTGGAAATGAGTTATATTGTTTCGAATATTGTTTTACAAGATATTTAGGAGATAAAGTTCAATATCCTCAATTCTAAACTTTCATGCAAATCAAACTTTCTAAAAAAATATATCCTTAATTATTAAATCAATCATGAATCAAAACATGTTGTAAACTACGCAAAAATCATGGAAAAATTGTTAAAAATTGCATAAATCAATACTTATTCCAAACTAACTCACTGAGATGATTCCATTAACACCTTTTTTAAATCAAATTGAAAAAATTTTAAAGATGTGATTGATTATATTAGAAATTTTATTTAAAAATATTTATTGAGATTAAGGATAACCTCATTAATAGTCGAGGAAGGTATGAATTGAAATTTCACATTAAGTATGCAAAATGATTGGGAAATATAATTTTTCAAAAAAAAACTTAATAAAATAATTTCTTATGACTTATATAGACAAGAATAATGATGTTTATTTCCTATCAATCAAATATCAATTAGAATTACTATTAATTACCAAAATAAAAGAACATAAATTAAAGTAACCTATAATTTTAATGATAATAAGATATATGTTAAATATAAAGTGAAATCCTTTGAGGCGTAGTAGTATAAGAAAAATAATTGAACATGGAGATCACATAGAAGAAGATTTAGTGAAACATTGGAAGAAATGAGATACATTATATGAAAAGGTTGTTTTCAAACATATTAAGCAAACCAAGTGAAACACATCCTAGATCATGAAATTATGTACAAATCAAAATGACTCATCAATCATGAAAAATTAATAGAAAAAAAACAATAAAAATATAAAAATAAATTTGTAATTTGATATAATAAGTTGAAGGTATGTCACACAACATTATTTTTGCCTCCATTTAACTACTTTCATATTTAATACAAGCTTCTAAAGCAAATATGTATAAATAATAATAATTTTTTGATTTTGATATTAAGTCAATAAATATTAAAGCTAAAATAAACAAAAATAAATCAAGGTTGTGAAGCCAAATAGAGCAATATAAGGGTTACATGAGAGAAGAATTTAAGCTTTAAAACATTATAATAAATAAAAGAAAATATTTTGACAAAATTACACAAATGATTTGTGAAAGTGCATTTAAGGACACTAAGAGGATTGATGGTAACGTCCTTTATCATAAAATCTTGTATGAGATAAAACATGTAAACTATGCCAAAACAATATAAAATAAAATATTTGTTTAACCTCCATTAGAATTTTTTAAAATTTTTTTTAATAATTAGTAAAGTAAGCATAAATAGTAATTAATTATTATTTTATATTGAAGTAAATATATATATTAATGCTGAATTTGATTAACTGAGGAACTATAGTACAACAAAATCAAAGTGATCTAAATGTCATGAAAAAGATTTTGACTGATATAGAAATTTAACCTAATCAAAGAAAAATTTTAAAAAAAGAAACAAATTGAACTATAATTTTTCAATCAAAGGTACTAAAGAGATTGAGGGTAACATCCTTAAATTTCAAGTATGGTAGAAACAACTTTTCATATAGAGAATATAAAACTTTTAAAAAATGAAATTTTTAAAAATACAAAATGAATAATTAATTTGGAGCTTGGTGAGATTAGCCCTATATCATTTGTGTTCTCATAATTAATCCTCATTTAGAATTGTTAAAAATTATTAAAATATGCATAAATAAGAAATATTATTTTAAAAGTAAGCACATATATATTAAAATGAAAATGAGATCAATTAAATACAATAAAAAAATCGATGGGCTAAAAAATATCAAATAATTAGGAAATTATGAAATGGTTTAAATTGTATGAGAAATATTTTTCTAGATATGAACAGTGTTGAGTGTGACATCCTCAATCAAAAAATTAGTACTAATTGATGACTTGTTAAATGTATTAAAATCATAAAAAATAAAATATTTATAAATAAAAATATTTAATTACATAGAGCACAATAAAGAGAGTGAAATGTGATCATGTTCTTCTCCATCAAAACTCGTTAGCAATTATTATGAATTATTAAATTAAAAAACTTTAAATAACAATAAATTACAATGTTTTTATTAAATAGATACATTTTTAAAGTTAAAATGAGATAAACAATATCAATATAATAAAAGTGAAATCAAAGAGATGTTAAGTTGAAATAAGAAGAGAACAGTAGTTTCATTATAATATAACAAAATCAAAGAAAAAGTTCTAAAGAAATAAGATAAATTATAGTTCAAGGTTACATTCAATGATACTAAGGAAATCAAGCATAACATCATCCATGGTGAAATTAGGTATGATTGAAACAAACTCATAAAACATACAAAAAATAATAAACCTTATATATTTTAAAGTAAAAAATAAATATTTATTTCTATAGAGCTCATCAAGGAATGTCCAACAACCTCATTTTCTTTGTGGTAAAACCTTAATAGAAATTACGATGAATTAATAGCATAAAAAATATAAATAGCTATTAGTTATTATTTAAACATTTAGTAGATACACTTTGAAGGTAATATAACATAAGTTCAATCAATGTAATAAAACTCAATCAAAATAAAGAAAACATCAAATGAGATTAGAGTAAGAGTTTTATAGTAATATAGCAAAATGAAAGCAAAATTTTAAAGATATCTGATAAAATGTACTCTGACATTGCATTGAAAGATAGTGAGGACTTCAAGCATAACATCCTTGATCATCAAATTAGATTTGATACAAACTAACTTAAAAAGTGTGCCAAAAAAATAGAAATTTAAATATTTAAAATTAAAAAAATAATCTTTAACACAACAAAGCTCCTATGACAAGTCAAAAAACATTTTCTTTGTCTTGATCAGAGAATGTTTATAATATTTGCTAAAAACAAAAAAAATAAGCTTGCATGATAATAAATTAGTTTTTTTTAAATTATGTAATTGCATATTATGGTTGACATGAGATAAATTGAATGAATGAAAATGACACAATCATGGCAATATAAAGGAGATAGTAGAGGGGACTTTGTGTTTCTTGGTAATGTGACCATAATAGAGAAAACATTTTAAAGAAATGAGTTAAACTTTTCAAGTAAAATAGCATTCTAGGATATTAATAAGATCTGTTACAAAATTCTTAATCATTAAGTCAAGTAAAAATTGAGATATCCCTTAAAGGGAGCCAATAATATTTATTTTGTGTAATTTAATAGTGCATATCGACATTAGTTAAATAATAATTATTTTGTTTTGATCAAAACTTGATTATAAATACAATTAATTACCCAAAAATATGCACAAATAATAATACATTATTATTCTGATACTAAGCAAATATAAATGAAAGTTAAATTTATAAAAATTCAAGCAATATATTATTTCCAAATGAATCCATTATAGATGCCACATAAGAAAAACTTTAAAGTAATATAGAAATATAAAAAATTAAAAATAAAATTTTTAAAAAAATGATATAAACCATTTGATGATGTTGTATTCTAAGATACTAAGGAGTTAACTATGTCTTTTTCTCAAAGAATTTGGAAAGAATAAAATACTCTCAAAATGCTTACCAAAGCCATTAAAACAAAAATCGATTAAAATACAAAAATGACAATTTTTTGGGATATAGCTAATCAAAATATAGCTAACAAAATTTCTTTCATCGCCTAGTAGAGCTTTTATGGAATTACTTTGAATTACTGCATTAAGTAATAATAAATAACCAGAATTATTGCTTTTAATTTAAGATAACATTAACAAGACAAAATGTGATGGATTAAAACAATGCAACATAAGTTGGTCCAAACATTATAAAAGTCATGCAAGAAAGATAATGTTACATAATGAGTAACCAAATAGGTGAAACATTTTAAGAAAAGAGATAAATTATATAGAAAAGTTAGACTTTAAGAAACAAAGAAGATAAAGTGTAATGTTATCAATCATCAAATAAATTATGAATTGAAATATTTTATAAAGCTTAAAAACCCCTAAGAAATAAGATTTTAAAAAAGGTACACATAAATAATTAATTAGATTTAGTTTCTTGAGTCCTATCCGATGACGATTCTTTGATCTCTATCGAAGAGCATTTCAAATTATTATGAAATATTAATGTTAATAAGCCTAAATAAAAAATATTTTTATTTTAATATTAATAATACTTATATTAAAAATAATATAAGATAACATCATGTAACATAATGTAATAAAATATAAGTGAATGAGGTAACATCAAGAAGAATTATAGTTTCTTATTTATACAGCAAATATAAACGGCAAAATTTTAATAAATTAGATAATTTGTATGGTAAAGTAGTATTCTTAAACAAAATTAAGATCAAGCATAGCATCCTAAATAAACCAATAAGGCATGAATTAAAATGTTTGATGAAACATTCCAAAATTGTTGAAACAAATTTATTTAACAATATAGAATTGAAATTTAATTGGACCAGGCTCATTGATATATGTGAAATAACATTTGTTTCATCTTGATATAATCAAAAGTGAAACTATAATGAATTACTATATTTAGGAAATAAAAAGAATAAAAATAAATTATTTTAATAATTACATATATACTAAAGCAAAAATAATGTAAATTGAAGCAATATAATGTATCCAAAGTGAAACAATACAAATGTCACATCAGAGGAGAATTCCAAGACATTAATTAGACTAATTTTAACATCCTAGATAATTAAATTAGGTACAAATTAAAATATCTCTTAAAATTTCCAAAACTTAAGAAAAGAAATTAAATGTAATAATCTTTAATTTAATTGGTTAGAGCAAATTATGATGAATCTAATGATGTTTGTCTCAACTTGATCAATTGTCATTCAGAATTATTGGGAATTACCAAATTAAATATTTTAAAATAATAAAAGCATATTATTTTAAATTTTAAATAAACATATATTGAAGAAAAAATGAGATAAATTGAAGTAATCTAATATAAACAAATCAAAAAACTGTAGAGGTCTCACAATAGAAGATCAGGGTAACATAGTAATATAACCAAATAAAAATAAAAATTGAGGAAATGAGAAAGTTGCCCTAGAAAGCTTAATTCTAAGAAGATAAATTGTGACATATTTCATTATCAAATTATGTAAAAAGCTGTAAATTCTCAAAAGGTAAGAAAAACCCTATATAATATATTATCTACAAAATAAAAATGAATTTAAAGGTGGATAGAGCTATTTGAAATTAGTCTAATAACATTTACTTTACTTAATTGACTCATTTGGAATTCTACATGTTATCAAAGTAAACAAACATAATAATGATAATAAAGTATTATTTTTATATTAATGAAATACATATGAAATAATTAGGTCATTTCATGCAATGCTATATCACAAAATTAAAGCAATTAAAAATCATAAGAGTCAAGATTTGTAGCTATATATTAATTTAAAAAAATCAAAGATAAACTTATGAAGAAATGAGATACATTTAATGTGATAGTTATATTCTCATATCCATAGGAGTTTTAGTATATGAAATTTCATTGTGAAATCTATTTCAAATCCATAATTGTTATAAATATTTGTAATATTAGGTAAAATAAAAATACTTCAAAATATAAATATGAATGTCTATCAGGATAGAGCTCATCAAGAAAAGAATAACAAAATTTACTTCATCTTAAATAGACAACATTTTTAATTACTGTGCATTATAATAATAAATAAGAATAAATAATAACTAATTATTGTTTTAATGATCAAAAAATATGTAATAACTATACAAATGAAATAAATCAATGCAATGCAATATAACCAAAGTAACACCAAGTAAATGTTGCATAAGATTAGATTTTGGGTAACATTATAGTACAACTAAAATAAATTGAAATATTTGTAGAAATTAGATAAATTATATGGAAATTTTCACACCAAGAAACTAAGGAGATAGTATATAGAATCAATTATTCTTAGATAAAAAATAAATGAAATTGACTGGTAAAATGCGTCAAAATAATAAAAATTGTTTAAAAATAGAGGAATAAATATTCAATTCAATGGAGTACATCGAGATGAATCGAACAACATTTGGTTTCATCTTAATCATACCACGTTAGGAACTGTTAAGAATTATTTTAAAAACATAAATAAAGGTAATTTTTTTATCATTAAATAAACATATAATAAAGCAAAAGATAGGTAAATTAAAAATATTTTAAATAAATAAATAATAATAATATAATGGCCAAAATAGTATAATTAGAGTTTAAACTAATATAAAAAATTAAAGTAAAATATTGTTAGAAATAAGAAAAATAATACAAAAACATTTATTGTAAACAATAGTGAGATTGAGAGTAATATCTTTGTTTATCAAATTTTGTGGAAATTTAAATCCCTGATAAAGATTGTCAAAATCTTAGAAAATTAAATTTTTAAAAAATTAAAAAAATAATTTAATTAGGTACAGCTATTCCAAAAGAGTAAAGTGACTTTTTTTTCTATTATTCTGACCAAATATCAAATTACTTAAATTACTAAACCATATAAGCAAAATAATAATAATAGTTTTAATATTAAGTAAATAAATAATAAAGAAAAAATGAGATAAGTTGAAGTAATATAATACAAGTGAATAAAAGTGATGTAAATGTCACACAAGTGATTTAGTTCTACTTAATTATATATATAAATTAAAAAATATTTTAAGATATGAGAAAAATTATATAACAATGTTTAATTCTAAGACAATAATAGGAATAATTGTAGTATTCTTGATCAATAAATCAAGTATGAAAAAAAATATAATGAAAAAATTGCTAAAAAGATAAAAGTTAAAATACTAAAAAAATATAAAAAATGAATACCTAATTTTTTAAAGCTCATCAAGTCTAGTCGAATGATGTTAAAATACCTAAATTGAAGCAATAGGAAATTATATTAAAAAAATTGAGTTCTAAGATGATGTTAAGGATGTCGAATGTGGCATGCTTGAAGTATTTAAAGAAAGTGAATGTCATAGAAAACAAAATATGCAAACTTTTCCAATTAAAGTTTAAATTTGAGAAAGGTCAACAAAACGAGTCAAGCTTTTTTTCTCTTGGTCAAACTTTACTTGAAATTTCTACAAATTACAATATTACAAAAGCCAAAATAATAATGAATATTTTTTAATATTAAGTTAAAATACAAAAATGTTTAAATATGATAAGTTCATGTAATATAGTATAAGAAAATCAAGGTGATCAAAAATCACACATGAGGAGATTTATAGTTATATAATTATATAATTAAGTTAAAAGAAAAGCATCAACAAAATTAGATAAATTGTTTAGGAAAGTTTCTTTTCTAGATAAAAATGAGATCAAGCGTAACATCCTCAATTAAAAAATCATGCGAGAATCAAAATATCTTATGAAGAATTCCAAACCAATGGAAAGTAAAATATTTAAAAGTAAAAAAATTAATATTTAAATCTGTTAAACTTGTTGTCAAGATGAGTTAAACAACTTTTGTTTCACCAAGATTGCACTACCTTAAAAATTATAGAATTTCAAAAAAGTAAAGAAGCACAAATGATAATACATTATTATTTTAAGATTAAGTGAATAGATAATAAAACTATAATGACAAAATTAAAGAAATATAATATGACAAAATCAATCTATTATAAAGGTCATTGAAGAAAAGATTAGAGTTGCTTAAATATTATATTAAAATCAAATCAAACATTTTAAATAAATGAGATAAATTATAATGTGAAGTTGCTCTATGACATCAAATTTGTTAAAGCCCATGCCCACTAATATGTCTACTAACATGTGTCAAATTAATAAAAAAATAAAATATTAAAAATATAGAAGTAAATATTTAATTTGATTAAGCTGATAGTGTTGTGGAGAAAGATTTTTTTCAACTTGGTCATACCTTTTCTGGAATTCCTTTGCATTTTTAAATTAAATAATCATAAATAATAACAAAGTATTATTCTATTATTAAGTAAAACTTTATTAATGATAATGTGAGACAAATTATAGAAATATAATCTAACCAAATGAATATTATGTAAAAAAATATTTAGTAAGACCTACCAAAACCATAGAAAATAAAATATTTTTGAAAACCTAGAGAGGAATATTTTTTTGGATATATAGAATTGACTTTGATTATAATTATTACAAACTGTCAAAATAAATAAGCATAAAAATAATAAATTATTATTTTAGTATTAAGTAAAATTATAATAATTTTGAAATAACATAACTAAAGTAATGTAATGTATTCAAATGAAAGAAATGTGTAAGTAAAATGAGATGAGATTTTAAGTTGCATTGCTATACAATGATATCAAAGTGAAAATTTTATGAAAGTGAGAAAAATGTTACGAAAATTGACATTCAAAAAACAAAAAAGATCAAGTGTAACTTAATACTTATCATATTAGGTACTAATTGAATTATATTGTAAAGCATGTCAACATAAATGAAAAATACTTAAACATATAAAAACAAATATTGAATTTGATAAAGCTCATAGATTCAAAAGTACTGATGTTCGTTACATCTCCATCATATGTCAATTGGAATTAAGATGAATTTGCAAATTAAATAAGTATGAAAAATTGTAAATTATTTTTTTAACATTAAATAATTGTATTATAAAATCAGAGACAGATAAGTTAAGTAAGTTAAAATAAATAAATAAAAATGATGTAAAAGTCACATGAAAGGAGATTTAGTGCATCATAATAATATAGCTAAATCAAAGTAAAATATTGAAGAAATTAGAGAACTTAAATAGAAATTTTACATTCCAAGAAACTAAGGATATCGAATGTAACATTCTAGATAATCAACTTACATACAAAATGAAAAGTCTTGTAAAAGATAAAAAATCTTTAGAAAATAAAATACTTAAAAATACATAAATGAATATTTATTTGGATAAATTTAAGGAAGATCAGTGCAGTGATGCTTTTTTCATCATGGACTGACCTCATTATAAAATATTGCAAATTATGTAGTGAAATTAGCAAAAGAATCATAAATTATTACTTTAATACAAAGTAAATATATTTTAATATTAAAATGAGATAAATTTAAGCTAAGTTATATGTGAAAATAATATAACGTAAGGTTCACCAAAGAGGATACTCATAGTTTTATAGTAATATGTCCAAATCAAAGAAAAAAATTTGAAGAAATGAGACAAATTATACTAAAGTCAAATTTTGCATTATTGAAAATGTCTCAAAAAGAATACAAAAATCATAGAAAATAGAATATTTAAAAGTTAAGAATTAGTTAGTTAATTGGATAGACCTCATTTTGCCGACTTGAACATCGTTTGTCTCATCTAAGTAATACTTAATTAGACTTACATTTAATCACTCAAGTAAATAAGAAGAAATAATACATAATTTTTACTTAAATTTAAAGTAAAGAAATATTATAGATGAAATGTCACAAATTGAGAAAAAATTATATCAAAACTTTAGTAAAATGTGATGGTCTCATTAAAGGAAAATTAGAACTTCATAACCATATAACCAAATCAAAGGAAAATATTTTATAAAAATAGAAACATTATATGGGAAATTTGCAAACCACCTATAAAAGTGATTGAGTGCAACATTTGTGATCATCAAATTAGGTATGAATAAAAAAACTAATAAAAAATGCAAAAAATCCTAGAAAAATATATTCAAGAAATTAGAAATGAATATTTTGTTAGAGTAAGCTAATTGAGATGAGTTTAACTAAGATTGTTTCAATTTAACTTGATCTTTATTTTAATTACTACAAATTACAAAATTAAATAAGCAAAATAATCACAAATTTTAAATTTTATACTAAGTGAATAGAGCTTAAAGCTTAATGAGATTAATTGAAGCAATATAATAAAACTAAATCAATAATATGTAAGGGTCACATAAAAGGAGATTAGACTTACATAGTAATATTTCCAAATAAAAAAAATTTGATGAAATGAAGCAAATTACATGAGAAAATTCCATTCCTAAGAAAAAAGGGGATCTAATACAGCACCTTAGATAGTAAAATATGGTACAAATTAAGATGTCTCATATAGCAAGCCAAAATAATTTTAAAAAAAGTAAAAAACATATAAATGATATTTAATTGTATTCAACACATCTAATGGAGTAGAATCATTTTTTCCACTTGATTGTACCTCAATTTTAATTTTGATGAATTTTTAATGTAAACAAGCACATGAAATAGGAGATTATAATTTTAAAAAGAAGTAATTATATATTATAATTGGATTTAGATGAGTTGAATTAATATAATATAACTAAATCAAACTGATATAAATGTTGTGTAATAAGAGAATTTTTGAAAGAAAACTATTGAAGTTTGTTGGCAAGTAAATAAAAGGTAATATAAAGGTCAACCTTGGCACCCTTAATCATCAAATGATGTAAGAATTGAGATGGCTAGTATAGTGTTACAAATCATAGAAAATGAACAACAAAAAAAATTCAAAAAGAATATTTAATTGGATAAATCTAATCAAGACAAGTACAAGGACATTTTTCCCTCACAATCAAATCTCATTTTTAATTTCTATTAATTGCAAATTTAAATAAGCATAAATAACAAAAATATTATAATTTTAATATTAATTAAATACTAAATAATAAAAATTGGAGAAATACAATATATCAAAAAAAGTTTTGTGACATCGCGTGGGGGAAGATTTCGAGTTACATTGTAATATAACAAAATTAAACAAAAAATATTAATGAAATGTGTTAAACAACAAAAGAAAGTTGCATTCTAAAATACTAAGGGGAACGAGTATAATATTCTAGATCATCAAGTAAGGTACAAATCGAAATTTCCTATAAGGCTTTGTAAATAAGTTGATAATAAAACAATTAAAATATAAAATATATATTTTCATGGATTAAGTTCATCGAAACAAGTCTAGCAACATTTTTGTTCCAATTATAGTTGATTTAGAATTATTACAAATTTCCAAATTGAATTACCATAAAAACTTATGACTTATTATTTTATTATTAAGTAAATGTTTGTTAGAGATGAAATTTGTTAAGTTGATACAATCTAATACAACAAAATAAAAACTATGTATAGGTGATTAAACGTGAGAAATAGAGTTACAAATTAACATAGCAAAATAAAAGAAAAAATTAGGAGAAATGATTTAATTTATTTTGAAAGCTATGTTGAAGTAACAAATATGACATTTAATGTTGAATCTTATACAAATTGAATTATATTAAAAAAAGTACAAAATCCATAGAAATTAAAATATTGAAAAAATATTGCAAATGATATTTTAATTGATGAAGCCCAATTTTGTATGATCAAATGAAGTCATTTTGCCTAGATCGAACCTCGTTTAGAGCTACCTAGAATTACAAAAGTGAATAAGAAAAAATAATAAGAAATATTATTTTTGCATTAAATAAATATATAATAGTAGTAGAAGGAGCTAAATTGAAAAAAGGTATCATAAAGCAGTAAAGAAATGTGAAAGTTACACGTTAAAAGAGTTAGAGTTTTATAGTAATATAAAGAAGGAAAGAAAAACATTTGATAAAATTAGATAAACTTTACCAGAAAGTTCAATTTCAAAATACAATGAAGATCGAGCAAAGTATCCTTGATTGCAAAATTAGGTAAGAACAAAAAGATATGTAAAACTTTCCAAAGCCATAAAAATAAAATGCATAAAATTATAAAATTAAATATTTAATTTAATTGACCTCACTAAGATGAGTCCAACGACTATTATTTCATCTTGATCAAAACATAATTGGAATTTCTATCAATTTCCAAATTAAATAGGCATGAATATTAAAATGGCATTTTTTAATATAACGTAAAAACATTTTAAATTTAAATTGAGATAGATTGAAGCAATTTAGTAAAATGAAACAAAGCTGATGATAGGTCACATAATAGGAGATTTAAAGAGATAAAGTAATATTGTCAAAGAGAAAAACGTTTGTAGAAAAGTGATAAATTGTCTAATAAAGTTGCATTCGAAGATATTAACGAGATCGAGCATAAAATTCTCAATCCTCAACTTAGGTTCAAATTGAAATTTCTTATGAAGGTTGCCAAAGTAATTGAAAATAAAATATTTCAAAATGTAGAAACAAAAATTTAAAAGGATTTGGTTCAAAATGATGGGTCAAAGAATATTTTTTTACATGTAAATCACTCTTAGCTTGGAATTTCTACAAAATAGCATGGTAATAAAAATAAATAATAATAATTTATTATTTTTTATTAAGTGAACATACATTAATGAAATGACATAATGACGTAAAAGTGAAATTTGAAAGAAATGATGCAAACTTTATATGAATTTTACATTAAATATGCTAAAGGGATTAAATGAATGATACTATAAAGAATGGCAAAATCCTAGAAAACAAATTATTAAAAAAATATAGAAATGTATATTTATTTGCATTTTATTCATTTAGATGTTTTTTATGTCTTTTGTTTCATCTAAAATGAAGCTCATTTCAAGTCACTAAGAATTACAAAAATATAGAAAACTACATGCTAATTAGTTATCATTTTAATATAAGGTAAAGCTGTAATAAAGCTTAATTAAAATAAATTGTAGCAAATCAAAGTAATGTGATGGTTAGATGAGATGAGAATTAAAGCTTCAAAGTATTATAATCAAATCAATGCAAAAATGACAAGAAATGAGAAAAACTTTACGTGAGAATTTCTTTCCAACACACTAACGACATTGAGTGTAATAACTTCAACCATCAAGTTAAGTACAAATGAAAATATCTCCTAAAGCATGACAAAATCTTAGAAAATTAAATATTTAAAATATTAAAAAACTATATTTAATTTGCTGGAGCTCATAAAGATGTGCTATAAATCTTTTGTTTCATTTGAAAAGGATCTGATTTGGAATCATTATGAATCTTCAAAGTGGATAAGCATAGATAACAATAAATTATTTTTAATATTTAGTAAATAAAAATTAAATATCTGAAGAGATAAATTAAAGTAATTCATTATAACAAAATAAAAATATTGCAAATTAAATTAAAATAAAAAATGAGAATGATAACTTTGTAGAAATGAGAAAAATTACTTTTTAAAGTTGCATTCCTAAGTACTGTGGATATTTAGCTTGACATTATCATAAAAAAACTAGGTAGAAATCCAAACAACTAAAAGTACGAGATAACTTTAGAAATAAAACTTCTAAAATACAGAAATCTATTTTTAATTGGAGAGATTTTGATGACATGAGTCTCTTGAAGCTTTTTATGTCTCCATTGGAACTCGTCTAGAAAGACTACAAATTACTAAATAAATAATCATAAAAAATAGTAAATTATTATTTACATATTAAATGGATAAATTTTAAATCTAAAGTGCATTTTATTTGAGAAATATAATATAACAAAATAAAAAGAATATCTAGGTTGCATGGAAGAAGATTTAGTATTACATGGTAATATAACAAAAATGAAAGAGAAAAATTTCAAGAAATTAAATTAATTATATAGGAAAGTTGCACTCAAATCAAATGAAGTAAAAAATTAAAATAAATGAGACAAATTTTATAAGACATTTTCATTTCAGGATTCTAGGGAGATTAAGTGTAAGCTTAATAAGAAAGGAGAATTAGAGTTTGATAGGATTATAACAATATAAAAGAAAAAACATGAAGAAATGAGATAAACTGTGTGGGATAATTGCATTTTTAGATGTTAGGTGGATCGAGGCATAGCATTGCTCATCATTGAATCATGTAAGAATTAAACTCTTTAGGAAAATGGCACAAAACCATAGAAGGTGAAATACATAAAGATTTGAACTTGTACATTAATTTAGATTGAACTCATGAGGATGGGTCTAATGAAGTTTATTTCATCTTGATTGGATCTAATTTTTAAAAATTATGAAATACTAAAATAAATATATATAAAAAAGGAAATTATTATTTTAAAATAAATTAAATAAATATATAATATATAATGTGGTTAAAATGAAGGTACATAAAGAAAAACAATAAAACAAAATTGAAGACACCTTATGGCCATAGAAGAAAATATTTAGAGTTTGATATTAATAAAAAAAATCAAATAAAAGCATTTGAAAAATTCAACAATTTGCATAAGAAATTTTTATTCTAAAATATTAAAGAGATTAAGTGTGAGTCTATCAATCACCAAATCAAGTACAATCAAAATATCTTATAAAATATAACAAAATAAAAAAATATTTCAAATTGTAATATTGATTTTTTTTATTTGGATATAAGTTATAAAGATGAGTCCAATCACAGTTCATTTATCTCAATAAGACATTATTTAGAGTATATATCAATTTAAAAAATTAAAATAATCAAAAGTTGCAATAAGTTATTCCTTGAGTTCTAATTACAGAAAATGTAAATTTAAAATTGGATAAATTGAAGCAACCTAAAAAAATGCATTTTAAAGGTGACACAGAAAGAAAAACTGAGGTTAAAGTAATATAACCAAATTTAAATAGACATAGTAAGAAATGTGATAAATTGTATGGAAAGGTTGCACTGAGGGATAAAGAGTTATGTTTTGTTTAGTGAAAAATGGTTAACTATTAAAAATAAAAACTTTTATATCATGTCCTGATATTTAAAGAAATAGTTTAAAATTTTTTTTAAAGGCCTTGAGTAAATCTCTAAAATTAGCTTTGTTAAAAATTTGAATTTAATTAAAAAATTATTTATTTTTCATATTAATAATAAATTTTTATAAAAACTATGAAATTGAAAAAGCCAACAAGAATTAAAATGTCCAACAATGTCTTTTTAGGTAATTCGGCTTGAAACAAGCCCAAATCCACCCTTGTAAAAAAACAAGAAAAAGCTCAAATAAGCATTCTAAGAAAACATGAGTCCCAAAGTTATTACCAAAAAAATATAAAATAACTATGCTTCTTGGCCTTACAAATAAATATAACAGTAATAGAAGAAAAATGTTTAAGGACATAAAATATAAATCAATAATTGAAAAATTCTATACTTGATGAGATGACAAAAGAGGATAAGGTAACCTAATTAAATAAATTAAGAATAAAGAAAATAATTAATTGAACTAATTTTAGGATAAAGTACAATTTAGGAATTTGAACATTAAAATATGCAATGTGTGGAAGCATTGAAAAGCATGGGCTACGAACATCTTGAATTTTATGGCTTCAAAAATTTCCTAAAATTGTGAAACAAATTCATTAATCCATTTCACCCTAAAAAATCTACCATTTACAAATATTTTTTATTATAAAAAAGAACCAACCAAATTGGCAAAATAGTTTGCAATACTCCAGCAACTTTTAAAATTTTTTAATTAAAAAGGATTATTTAAATAAAATATTCTAACTAATTTAAATAATGGCTAGAACAGGTTCTATATTTTTTGATAAAAAATTTAAATTCCAAAAATTAAATTAAAAATTATGTCTCATACTCCTTTGCCACTCAAACCATGTTGATCGTTAGGAATTCCATCATTGCTACCTCTTTTCATTAAGTCTTCCATTAACACAGGCTTCATCGATAAAAATTCTAGAAAATCACTTAAACATATTCATTATAAATACTTAAGGTTTGTTATTATCGAATAAGAAACTATAGCTAACTATTCAAAGTACAACATTAAGATCAAATGTAACATCCATGATTGTAAAATTATGTATGAATAAAAATGTCTCATAAAGTTTACCAAAATCATAGAAAATAAAATAAAACAAAGTACAAATTGAGTATATAGTTGGATAGATCTTTTTCAGACAAGTTCAACATCATTTTTGTCCTAATTTTACCACATTTAGATATATTACAAATTACCATAATAAACAAACATAAATAAAAAGTAAAACATTTTTTAATGTTGGGTAAATACCTATTAAACTTGAAATGATCTAAATGCTAGTGATGTATGCAACAAAATTAAAGTGATGTAAAACTCACATGAAAGGAGATTTAGCATTACATACTAATATAGCAAAATGAAAGAGAAAAGTTAAAAGAAATGAAATAAATTATTTGGAAAAGTTGATTCCAAAACATGAAGATCAAATGTAACATTATTGACACATATTAGTAACAAATTAAAAATGCCTCATAAAGCATATCAAATCTTAAAGTAAAATAGCTAAAAATTTTAAATTGAATATTTAATCTATTGAAGATTTGCTTCATGTTGATTGGACCTCATTTCAAATTACTACATAATTCTAAAGTAAATAAGCATAAATAAAAACTAATTATTATTTAATATTTAGTAAAATATATATTAAAGCTAAAATGAGATAAATTAAAATAATATAAGATACAAATCTAAATAATCCAAAGGTCACATAAGAGGACAATTAGAGTTTCACAATAAATACAACAAATTCAAGACAAAATATTTGAATAAATTATATAAATTATGCAGAAAATTTGTATTGTAATATACTAAGAAGATTAAGTGTGACATCTTCAATTATGAAATTTCGTTTCTATGAAAATATATAAAAATTCATGCCAAAATAATATAAATTTTTTTTAAAATTATTGGAAAAAATTAATTAGTTGGAGTATGTAAAAATTATAATGATGTTAGATTATCAAAAAATTGAATTTGTTAAAGTATGTAAAAATTATTACCAAAGTAAATAAGCATAAGTAAAAAATAATTATTACTTCTATATTAAGTAATTTTATATATGAAAGATGAAATAAGATAAAGAAACGCAATGTAATACTAATAAGTGAAAAATTATGTAAAGCTCTTATAAGAGGATAAGTTATACGAGAAAGGTGCATTAGAAGATATTAAGTCGTGCAAGTGCAACATCGTCGATTAAGAAATTATGCAGGATCTAAAATGTGGATTATAGCTAAAAATCCAAAAATAATAATATATTTAGAAATTTAAAAAATATTTAATTTGATATTTCACATCGACATGATTTTAACACAAATTATTCATGTTGACCAGAATAAATTTGTTGTTACTCTAAATTACCAAAGTAAATTAGCAGAACTAATAATAAATTATTTTTTTAATTAAGTAAATATATATATATATATACTAAATTTTAAATAACATAAATTTAGGAAATATATTGCAAAACAGTCAAAGCAAGGTAAGTGTCACATGGGAGGGGAATTGGTCCTTCATATTAATATAACCTCTAATTAATGATGAAGCTTTGAACAAATGTCATATATCGGATAGGAAAGTTGCATTCCAATATACTACATATTAAGAATGACATCTTCGATCATTAAACTGACCATGAACCAAAATGTATAATAAAGCATGCCAAAACAATATTTTAAACAAAAAATTACTATTAAATTTGCTAGTTCTTATATAAGTGACTCCAACAACATTTGCTTCATCATGAGTGAACTTAGATAACTTTTTTCCTATTAAAAAACTAAATAATAATAAACTTTAATTTTAGAATTTAATAATTATATATTAAAGAATGAATAAGAAAACTTGAATGAAACTAATATAATTAAATATGAGCAATGTATTTGGCAAATGATGATATATTTGGAGTTACATTGTAATATAACAAAATCAATGTGAGAAAAAAAATTAATGATATGATGTAAATTACACAACAACGTTTTATTCAATGATAAAAAACGATCAAGTGAAATATCCTCAAAACAAGATAAAACATACTAAGTAAATTTGTTATATTAAAACATATCCTCAAATAGAACATTCTCATAAAACATATCAAAACAAGATAAATATAGTATTTATTAATATGAAAAAAAATATTTAATTTGTTAGAGCATGATGAGATTACTGCAAACCGTTTTTCTTTTATCTTGATCGAGCATCATTCAAAATTCTTATGAACTATTAAATTAAACAAGTATTAATAAGAATAATTTAATATATTAATATTATAGAAATATATAGTAAGGCTAAAATCACATAAAATGAAGTGAAGTAATACCTCCAAATCAAAGTCATGTAAAGTTTAGTTGTGAAGTGATCTAAAGATACGTTTTAATATAACCAAATCAATGCAAAAAGATTTGAGAAACAAGGTAAATTTTATGGGAAAGTTTTACTCCATGATATTAAGGAGTTCAAGTGTAACGTTGTCAATTATCAATTTACATACTAAGTAAAATCCTTGATAAAGTCTTCTTAGCCACATAAAATATATTTTTTAAATATTTAAGAATAGATATTTTGTTGAGCCGAGTTCGTGGACTTTAGTCCAAGGACATTTTTTTGTCTCAATTGGAACTCTAAAGTTTTTTAAATTAGGGATGTAAATAAGCATAAATTAATATAAATAATTATTTGAACATTAAATTAAAATATATTTTAGCTAAAATAAGACTAATAGAAGCAACAAAATATAAGATAAATATTATAAGAAAACCTCTATTATAAGATACTTGAGAAATCATGTGCGACATCAATAATCATCACAGCATTTATGTATGAAAATATCTTGTAAAGAAATGAAAAACATAAAAATGACACTTTTTAATAGATAATAATGGTTAATTTATTAGATTGAGCTTGTTGAGTTTAATGATGGTTGGTTCATATCAATCGAACAACATTTATAGTTACTATGATTTGTGCAAATTAATAAAAAATAAAAAAAATATTTTTTTGATATTAAGTAAACATATACATTAAAAAAATGAGATAAAATAAGTCAATGTATATAAACAATAATAAATAATTATTTTAATAATATGTTTATGTATATATTTAAGCCAAAATTATATAAATTACAGTAACGTAATATAACCAAACAAATGACTTGTAAAGGGCACATGTGATGTGATTTAGAGCAACATAGTATATGACAAAATCAAGGAAAAAATTTGGACAAAGGAGTTTAATTGTATGGAAATAGTAACATTCCACATAATAATAGGATAAAGTGAAAAGTGTTCAATCATCAAATTTGATACAAAATAAAATATCTCTTAAAGTAGGCCATAATCATAAATAGTAAAATATTTAAAATTATAAAAATTAATAATTAGCAGGAATCAGCGTATACTAATAAGTCCAGAAACTTTTCTTTTGTATTATTTAGACATCACTTGGATTCACAAAGAATTATGAAAGCAAAAAGTCATAAATAATAGTAAATTATTATTTCTATTTTATGTAAATATATATTAGTTTTGAAATTTTGCAAATGAAAGAATTGTAATATAATCAAATGAAACAGGAGTAAATGTTATAGTACAGGAGATTTATAGTTGTACACTAAAATATCTTAATCTAAGAAAAAGACTTTAAGAAATGGTAGAAATTATACAAGAAACATGCATTCAATTATCCTAAATACAAATTGTGAAACATCCTTGATTATTAAATTTAGTGAAAAATAAGATGTATCACAAAGCATTAAATGACCACAATTAATAAACTATCAAAAAATATGAAAAATATATTTAATTACATGGAACTTGTCAAGAGGTCTCTCAAGACATCTATTTATTATTGAATAGACTTTTTTTTGGAATTACAACCAATTGTGAAATTAAATATGAAAAATATAATGATAAATTAAAACAATAACATTAAGAAAATAGCTATTAATATAAAGTGAAGATAAATTAAATTTATATGATAAAGCCAAATAAAAATAATAAAAATTTTAAATAAGAGAAGATTTAGTGTTCATAGTAATATATAATAATAAAAGTAAAACATTTTATGAAATTAGATAAATTATAAAGAAATCAAATGTAACATTATTAACCATCAAATTAGGTAAGAATTAAAATCTCTCATAAAACTTCCAAATGTAAACGAAAGATTATTTTAGAAAAATGAATATTTCATATGATACTGTCTACCAAGATTGGGCCAATGATGTTTGTTTCATCTTGATGAGATCTTATTTGTTATTACTATGAATTGCCATCTTAAATGAGTGTGAACAATAACAAATTATTATAAAAAAGTCATTTAAATATATAACAAAATCAAAGTGAGACCATTTTAAGTAATGTAATATAACCAATCTAGGAGAAGTAAATGTCATAGTAGAGTAAAGTTAGAGTTTCATTATAATACGACCACATAAAAGTGAAATATTTAATGAAATGAGATAAATCATAGAAGAATTGTGATCTTTAAAGTAGGTTCAAATAATATTATCTTACAATATGTGCAAAACTCATATTAAAATATAAAACATAAAAATAAATAAGTAAATAGATAAAGTTCATAAAGATGAGTTCATCATTGTGTCATACATCTTGATAAAGCACCATTTGAAATTACTTTGAACTACCTAAGTAAATAACACAAATAATAACAAAGTAATTTGACTAATTCAAAGAAAAAAAATTGAACAAATAAGACGAAATATTTGGTAAACTCGTCCACATAGATTTTAAGAGGACATGGTGTAACTAAATTGATAAATAAAATAAGATGAAATTACAAAACAAAAATAAATTATAACCATTTACTTCTTTGATAATAAGTAAATATATATTAATGCTAAAATAAGATGTGTTATTTTACAAAATAAAATTAACATTTATGTTACAGGAGAGGAGATTTAGAGTTACATATTAATGTAACAAAACTAATGCTAAAAAGTTTAAGAGCAGAAAATTTTTTTAGGAAGGTTACATTTAGAGTTATTAAGAAGATTGGATGTACAATTCTGAATCATGAGATAACATATGAATAGAAGTGATTAATAAAATGTTACAAAGCTCTAAATATAATAACTTGAAAAAATAAAAAAATACTTAATTAGATAGAAATCCATGAGTTGAGTGCAATGACGTCTATTTTATTTTACTCATACCATATTTAGATATTAAATGAATTAAAAAAAAGTAAAAGTAAAAAATAAAAAACTTTTAATTTAATCATAAGTAAAAACATAGAAAAGATTATATTTGATAAGTTGAAGCTATGGAATTTAACAAAATAAAACTAAGTTTAGACTCACAGTAGAGGAGATTTATAATTTAATAATATCATAGGTAAATTAATGATAAAATATAGAAGAAATTAGATAAATTGTATGACAATGTTTCACTCCAAGATATTAAAGAGATTGGGTATAAGATACTAAATAGTCAAAATTAGGAAAGGATTGAAATGACTCATAAACTGTACTAATTCTTAGGAAAAAAATATATTTTAAAAAAAAAAATACTTAATTTGATAAAGCTCTTAAAGATGAGTGCAATTACATTTATTTTTTATTTAGACTTTCATTTGAATTAGAACTAATAAAAAAAATAAGAAAAATAATAATAAATTTTTGTTTTCACGTCAAGTAAACATATATTAAGAATAATATAAGATAAATTAAAGTAGTACAATATAGCTAATTGAAAGTGATGTAATGGTCTATGATGGGAGAATTAGCATTAATAATATAACAAAAAGAAAGCAAAACATTTTTAAAAATCTAATCAAAGTTCAGGAGAAAGTTTAATTATGAAATGCTAAAGAGATCAAGTGTAATGAAAAAAATAATAAAATAATAAGTCATAATCTCTTATTAAGAATAGAAAAACCATAGCAAAAAAAGTTAAACATAAAAAAATGAAAATTTAATTAGATTAACCTCATTAAGATGAGTGAATAGATACTTTTTTAACATCAATCGAACACCATTTTTAAATACTATGAACAATAAAGTAAGTAAGATTACATAATGTTAAATATTTATTTTAATAATATACAAATATATACTTACGTTAAAATTAGAATAATTTAGATAATTGTAATTTACTAAAATAAAACAATGTAAAGGCATTTTGAGGACAAAATAAGAATTCTTATAAATAATCAAATCAAGAAACACATTTAAAAATGTGGTTATATATATGAGAAAGTTGCACTTAATGGTGCAAAGTAGATTAACTATAACATCAACTATCATAAAATAAACTACAAATCAAAATATCTTCTAAAAGATGTTAAAAATAAAAAGGTAAGATATTTAAAAAAAATATAGTAGTGAATATTTAATTAGATAAATCTCTTTAGAGTGCATTTTATGACAATTTTTTCCTCTGGCTTAGACGTTGTTTGGGAATAATTTTAATTAAAAAAGTAAATTTTGTTAAATAATATTTTTTTTAATACTTATTAGAAATTACTGCAAATTACCAAAGTAAGTAAGAATATACAATAAAAATTAACATTTTTAATTTAAAGTAAATATATGTGGAAGCTAAAGTTAGATAAGTTCAAGGAATGCAATATAACAACATATAATTAAAGGTCACATAAGAGGAGCGTTAAACATTCATAGTAATTTAACTAAATGAATAAAAAATTCAATAAATGATATAAATTAAATCAAAATTTTGTAATCAAAGATACCAAGGAAATCGGGTACAACTTCTATGATTATTAAATCCGTTTTGAATCAAAATTCTTGATAAAGTATGTAAAACCCTAGTTAAATAGAATATCTAAAAAAATAAAAAATAAAAAAATTTAGTTAAGTATAGCTTGTTGAGACAAGTCTAAGACACCTCTTTAATCTTAATCAACACTCTTTAAGAAGGACAATAAAGTTATGAAGTAAATAAGAATAAATAATAATAAATTATTAATTTTTTTATATAAACAAATAATAATGTTAAAATAAGATAAATTGAAGGGATATAATGTCCCAAAAAAATTATGAAAAGGTGTCATGTGTGTAGAATTGGAATCTCAAATTAATAAAATAAATTTAGGCAAAACATTTGAGGAAGTAAGGCTTGTTTTATATCATACATGGAATCGAAGAGAGTAAGAAGATCATGTTCGAAATCTTTAATCAAAAGATCATGCATGATTCAATTTTTTTCACACTATGTGCTAAATACTTAGAAACATAACATTTGGAAATATAAAAAAATATTTAATTGGATAGAGCTCATTCAGAATAGTCGCATGACATTGACTTTAGCGAGCATTATTTGGAATTATTACGAATTAATAATATAATGGAGAAAAATTCTAATAAATCATTATATTCCTATTAAGTAAATATACAATAGATTAGTAATGAAATGAGTAAAAGTTAAGTAAAAAGATTAAAATAAAGAAAAATTCTCAAAAAAAAAAGTTAGCATTCATAGTAAAATAATCGAATTAGAGCACAAATTTAGAACTTTTACTATAAATTATATGGGAACGTTACTTTCCAGGATACTAAAAGTATTATCACATCACATCCTACATTATAAAATCAGGTATAAATAATAATATCTCATAAAGTAAACAAAACAAATATCCATATAAAAAATTTTTAAACATAATAATGGATATTTAATATTATAAAGCTCCATTAGATGAGTCCACTGACATTTTTCCTATCAATTACACCTCATTTGGAATACTAAAAATTCCAAACACAACTAAAAATAAATAATAATAAATTATTATTACATTATTTTTTTTAATTTATATTAAAGCCAAAATTAAATAAATTGATGCAAATTATTATATCAAAATCAAGGCATTCTATAGGTCATGTAAGAGGAGATATGGAGTTATAGGATAACATAAAAAACTCTAAGGGAAAATATTTTAAAATTAAGATTAATCTTGTAAGAAAGTTGAATTCCAAGTTATTAAGAAATCATTCGTAACATCCTTTATCATCAAATAATGCAAAATCAAAATCTCTCATAAAGTAAAATAATGTTTAAGAAAATAAAATATTTAAAAAGCATATAAATAAATATTTAATTGATTAGAACTCAGTAAGACTCATCCAATGATGTTGATTTTGTCTCAATTAGACCTCATTCAAAATACTGTGAATTACCAAATTAAATAGCACAAAATAAATTTTTCTAATATTAAGTAAATATGTTTAAAAACTAAAATAATACAAATTATTACAATGTAAAATTTCAAAATGAAAGTGGCTTAAAGTCTTCATGTGTTGAGAATTAATGTTGGATAGTATTATAACAAAATTTAAAGCAATTGTGATGCATCAATCATCAAAACTGCTTCAAAACAAATATTTAAAAATATAGAAATGTATATTTGATTTGATAAATTCTTTCAAGATGTGTCAAATGAAAACATTCATTTTATCTCAATCAACCCACATTTGGAAAAGCTACGAATTACAAAAGTAATTTTGCATAAATAAGTATAAATTATTATTTTAATATTAGCTGAGCATATATTAAAAATGACATAATAGAAACTGAAATAATATCAATGAATATAATCAAAGCGATGTAATTTTCACTAAGAAGACAATTAGAGTAACGTAGCACTACAACCATATGGAAAAAACATATTTTAACAAATGAGAAATAATATACAAAATAGTTTTATTGTATGATAGTAAGGATATCTAGTATAATAATCTCAATTGTCAAATCAAGTGCAAAAAGAAATCTAAAAAAAAATTCAAAACCCATGGAGTTGGTCGGTATGAGATGAACAATATTTGTTTCATCTTGACTAAATGTCATTAAAAATTACTAATAAATAAAATGTTTAATAAATATAAATGATAATAAATTCTTATGATCATATCAAGTAAATATAAATTAAAATTAAATAAAATTAATTAAAACAAAGTAACATTACTAGTAGAAACTAAAGTGAATGTCACATGAGAAGAGATTTAGAATGACATAGTAATATAATAAAATAAAAGAAAAATATTTGGAAATAAGGGATAAATTGTATCAGAATATTTAATTCATAGATCCTAAGTAGATGAAGTGCAAAATTCAAGATCATCAAATCAAGTAAAAAAATGCCTTGTAATGCTTGTGAATATTTAAGAAATAAAAATTTTAAAATACAAAATTGCTTATTTAAATGATAGACCTTCTTGAGATGAGCACAACAAAGTTTGTCTTATCTAGATTAGACATCATTCAGAATTATGATGAATTCTTAAAGTAAATAAACATAAATAGCAATAAATTATTACTTTAAAATTTAATCAATAATTATTAAACTTGCAATATGATAAATTTAAGTATTGTAATATAAATAAAGAAAAGTGGTCCAAGGATTACATGAGAAAGAACAAGATTTTCTCAGTAATATAACCAAACAAAAAAATGAGACTAAAAGGGATTAATTGTGTGCGAAAGTAATGTTTTAAAACACTAAAGTGTTTGAGTGCAATGTCCTTGATCATTAGATAAGATAGAAATTTAAATGAGTCATAACACTAAAGGGTTTGCCTTAATCTGATGTTGTTTCGAATTATGTTGATTCACCCAATAAAGGAAGCATAAGTAAATTGATGCATTGTAATTAAACCAAATCAAAGTGATAAATTAGAGGAAATAAGACAAATCATAATTGAACACTACATTTAAGGATTGTAAAAAGATAAAGTGTAACTTCTTAGGTCATCATATAAGGTTTGAATTTATGTAACACATTAAATATATAAAAATGCAAGAAAAAAATTTAAATAGATAAGATTGAATATTTTATAATATTCATTTCAATATAATGCATTGTTTTACTTGCTTCACATGGCTTAAATGTTTCTCATTTTTGCTTTAATAATGTGTAATTAATATTAAAATGTTTATTTATTATTGTTAAAGATTAATTACTTTAATAATCAATAGCAATTCAAAAAAAGATTTGATAGACATAAAAAAATTCGATACACTTATCTCAATGAGATATTTTAAATTAAATATTCATTGTATATTTTAAAATATTTCTTTATGTAAAATTTAACATTCTTTAAATGATATTTTTTTTTGGCTAATTTGGAGTTCAAGGATGTCACACTCAAAACTCCTTTGTATCATGAAGTTTGGCTCTCCTATTAAATTTAACTCATTTTTATAAAAGTTGTTCTTTGTAATAAATCCAAATCTCCCCCCTTTGATCTTTGTTTCACATTGATATAGAACTATCTCATTGCTTCAACGTATCTCACTTTTTCTTTAATGTATATTTAATTAATTTTGATATAGCATTTTATTTTTATTCATGCTTTTTACATTGGTGTTCAACAAAAATTTCAAGCAATGTCGGATCGACATAAAGCAAACATAGTTGGACTCATCATAATGAGCTCTATCTGATTAAATATGTAAATATTTTATATATTAATATTTTTGTTTACATTATGAGATATTTTGATTCATATCTAATTTGATTATAAATGACATACACCCAAACTAATTAGTATTTAAGATTTCAAATTTCTCATAAAATGTATTTCACTTTTTTATATATTTTTACATTGATTGTGATAAATAACTATGTAATTCTAAATAACCTCTCATATGACCTTTACATTAGATTGATTTTGTTTTGTTTCTTTTGTTCAACTAAACTTAGTTCAACATTAATATATATTTACTTAACAATAAAATAATAGTTTATTATTATTTGCAATTATTTACTTTGATAGTTCATAGTAATTGCAAATGAGGTCCGACTAACAAAGAAATAAAGTCGTTTAACTAATCTTGACGAGCCCTGTCTAATTAAATATTGAATTTATATTTTCAAATGATATGTTTGAGTTTTATTTTTGCTTATTTTATTAAATGTTTCATTTTCTAACTTATTTTATGATTAAGGATTTTACACATGATCTCTATAGTACCATAGAATACATCTTTCTTATATAATTTATTTTTTTATCTATTTAAATTATATTATTATATTAATCTAATTCTCATCTCATGTGTCATATACTTTTCTTTGAATTGATTACATTATAATGCTTCACTTTATCTCTTTTGATTGAAAATATATATATTTACTTATTAATTAAAATGATATTTTACAATTATTTATGCTTTTCTAATTTTTTAATTTCTAGTAACACGAAATGAAAACTAATAGAGTGAAAGAAAAACTTGTTGGGCACTTTTTATTTGGTTTTCTGTAATTAAAATTTATTTCATGATCAAGCATGTTAACGTTGATCATATTAGTATCTTGGACTATAGGTTTCCCTTAAAATATATCTCATTTCCTAAATTTGTTTGCATTGATTTTGATATACTATAATGCAATTCAAATCCTAGTTTAAAGTAACATTAACATATATTTGACTTGGTTATTTTATCTTGATTAAATTTGTCATCTTTTAACTTTAATGTATATTTTCTTTGAATGAAATTAGATATTTAATTTTATATTTTAAAATATTTTATTTATTAGAATTTTTATGTACATTATTAGATATTTAGATTATACCAAATCACCCTACCAAGGGTGTCATAATCAATCTCCTTATTATCATCGAATGCAGTTTTATCATATAATTTATTTATTTCTTAAAGTTTTTCACTTATTT
This sequence comes from Vanilla planifolia, assembly GCA_023846275.1. NCBI lineage: Eukaryota > Viridiplantae > Streptophyta > Magnoliopsida > Asparagales > Orchidaceae > Vanilla > Vanilla planifolia. Next base: position 3,080,737 of record JAIUJO010000037.1, read on the forward strand.
GGTTATATTACATTGTATTATTTATCTAATTTCAGCTACACTTCATATTTACTAAAAATTAATGTAATTATTCTTTTTGCTATTTATAGTCTTTAACTTTATTATTTCAATAATTCTAAATGAGGCGTGATTTTGAATAAAGATTGAGATAGGCCTAAAAAATTTTGTTTAGTCCATATTTAATGTTATTCGGAACACTTTTTATTTAATAAATTAGATAAGTAAACAATATTATAATGTGCTAAAAATTTAGGAAAAGGTTTTAAAAATGTTAGAAATTGTGTGGCAAAGTTGCATTTTCTAACACTAAGAAGATCGAATATGACATCCTAAATCTTAAAATTAGGTAGAATTCAACATGTCTTATATATGGCGCTACAACAACAAAAAATTAAATATTTAAAAATATTAAAAAAATATATTATGTGGATAAAGTGCATTAAACCTCTATTTAAAATATAAAAGAAAATATTATGTTTATTTGAGCTTGATTAAACCTTTATCAAAATTACTACGAATTACAAATGTTAATACACTTTTGAAAAAAAAAATTATTACTATAGTAATAAATATGGATATGTTGAAGCTAAAATGAGATAAATTCAAGAAATATAATATAACAAGTTCAAAAATATTCAAAGGTTAAACAAGATGATATTTAGAGTAACATAGTCACATTTTAAAAAATTTATTTTTTAAAATGAGATAACTCTTTGAGGAAGCTAATTCTTTGATACTAAGAAGACTAGGTATAGCTTCCCTAATCATTAAATTATTTAAATGTTTTAAAAAATAAAAATAATATTTAATTACATTATGATCGTTGAGATGAGTCCAACACAAATTGATTCGTTTAAGTTGAACCTCAATTTAAACTATTAAAAATCACTATAGTAAATTGACATAAATTATAATAAATTTCTTTAATAATAGGCTAACAGATCTTAAAATTTAACGAAGATAGGTTCAAGAAAAGAAAAATAACGAAATAAAAGTGATATTAAGGTCAAGGGAGAGGAGATTTATAATTACATAAAATAATAACTAAGTTAAAGCTAAAATTTAAGGAACGAGATAAAACTTGCTAGAAAGTTGGGTTCTAAGATACAAGGTAGATCAAGCCATGCATCATCAATCATCGATCTTCAAATTAGGTACAAAAGAAAATGACCAATAAAGTGTGACAAACCCTAAAAATTAACATATTAAAAAACATAAAAATAAATATTTAATAAGCATGAACTCAATGACAAGAGTGCAATGACCATTGTTTTATTTTAATCAGACCCTATCCTGATTGACTATTAATTACAACATAAATAAATTTAAATAATATAAAATAGTTAATATAATATTAAGTAAACATTTGTTATAGAATATATAAGATAAATTAAAGCATTGAAATTTAACCAAATAAAAGTGAAGAAACGTGAGGGGATATTTAAAGTTACATAATATCATAGGCAAATCAAGGTGGAACATTTTAAGAAATGAGATCCATATGAAAAAGTTGAATTCCAAAACAATAAAGAGAGTGAGTCTAATATCCTTGATCATATAATTATGTATGAATTGAAATGTCCTATAAAACAAGTTAAAAACCAAAGACATTTATATTTAAAAATATCAAAAAAATGTTCAAATAGATAAAGCTCATTGAAATGAGTCTAACAACATTTTTTATTCTTGATTAGACTTTGTTTGGAATTATTACAATTAAAAAAATAACAGTAAATCATAAAATTTTATTATTTTACTACCAATTAAATATATATGAAAGAAAAAATAAAATAAACTTAAGTTATATTATATGAAAATAAACACAATATAAAGGACACACAAGATGACACTTAATGTTGCTTTGTTATATAACTAAATAAAAGAAAAACGTTTAAGAAATTAGATAAATTTTATAAAAAATTTGCACTACAAGTTTCTAAGGAGTCAGTGTAACATTCTAAATCTCAAATTTTGAATTAATCACAATCTCTTATTATGCATGGCAAAACCATAAAAAGGATATTTTAAAAAAGTCTGATATTTAATTAGATTGAGCTCATTACTATGAATCCAATGTTGCTTGTTTAGATTTGTTCCAACGTCATTTGTAAATATCATAAAAAAATTTAAGGAAGGATAAAAAATGATATCTATTTATCTTAACATTTAGTAAATAAATACTTTTGTTGAAATTAAACAAACATAAGCTTTGCAATAAATTAAAACCCAAGTAATGTAAACGACATTTTTGGGCATAACAAGAGTTTCATATAAATAAAACGAAATCATTGAAAACATTTGAAAAATTAAGGAAAAATATATCAAAAAGTTTCATTCATGATAATAAGTGTATTTAGTGGGGCATCATTGATGTCCATGCCATTTACAAGTTGAAGTATCTCTTTAACCAAGCTAAAACTTAGGAAAAAAATATTTTAGAAAATGAATATTTAATTAGAAAAAGTTCACCAAAATGAGTTTAATGACATTTCTTTCCTCTAGAATGGACCATGTTTTTGGTTAATGCTAATAAAAAAATATTATTAAATAATAAAATTAATTTTTTTAATATTAAGTAGTTATATATTAAATTAGGATTATTGAAAATTGAAGCAATATAATGTAAACAATTCCAAGTTAAGTAAATGTTGTACGAGAGGAGAATCAGAGCTTTGTGGTAATATAGCCAAATCAAAGAGAGACATTTCAAGAAATTACTTTAATTATATAAAAAATTTGCATTCAAAAATAGTAAGGTGATCATGTGTAGCTTCCTCAATATCAAATCAAGCATGAATCAAAAAGTCACTTTATGGATGTCAATACCTGAAAAATTAAAAAATTTAACAATATTAGAAAGTACATTTAATTTGTTTGAGCACGTTATGAAATGTCCTTTGATGCTTGCTTCGACTCGATTAGACCTTGTTAGATACTAATGCAAACTACCATAGTAAAAAAACATGCATAATAAAATTTTACTTTTATTAATTTTACGTAAATATATTAAACCCAAAACTAAGATACATTTAATACAGGTAAAATATCAACTCTAAGTGAAATATATGGGACATTAGAGGAGAATTAAACATCATAATATTACAACAAAATCAATGTGAAACTTTAAATAAATAAGATAAATCATACAGGAGTGTTGCATTCAAATTTACAAAGGAGATTAAGGGAACATCCTTGTTTGACAAATTAGGTTTCAATCAAAATGCCTCATAACATATGCTAAAACCTAAGCCAAATAGAATATTTAGAAATACAAAAATAATCACTTAATTAGATAAGGTTTATTGAGGCAAGTCCAATGACAACTATTTCTTCTTGATCAACCCTTGTTTTGAAATACAATTTTTAATATTAGGCAAGTATATAATAAAGCTGACATGACAACTTTGAGCAATGCATTATGCCTAAATAAAATATTATAAAGATAATACAAGTGGAGAATAAGAGTTTGATATTAATATAACAAATTCAAAGAAAACCATTTAAAGAAATGAGAAGTATTCTATAGGAACATTGCGTTCTATGATACTAACCAGATCAAGTTGAGCTTCTTATATAAAAAAATTAGCTATGCTTCAAATTTTCTTATATCATGTGCTAAATCTAATAATGTCTATTCGATTGGGCATCATTTAGAGTTACCATTAATAACAAAGTAAATGGGCATAAATAAAATAATATATATATATATATAAATATATATTAAAATATAAGTGGGGCAAATTTAAACAAAGTAATTTAACACTAACAAAACGAAGTAAAAGTCACAAAAAAAGGGAATTAGAGCCGCATAGCAATACAAAAAAATTAGAGTAAAAACATCGAATATTTGAGATAAATTGACAAAGATAGTTGCATTCCAAAGTGCCTAAGAGATTTAGTGCAACATCACAGGTCATCAAATTAGTTGTGATTCAAGATATTTCCTAATGTGTTCAATAGGCTTGGTCATATAAAATATTTGTAAATGCACAAATTAATATTTAATGGGTAGAGCTCCTTGAGATGACTCCCATAACACTTTTTTGTCTTAATCAAATCTCATTTGATATGCTATGAATTGAAAATTTTAGTGAACATAAATAATTAAAAAATTAATATTTTAATATTAATTAAATATGTATTGATGCTAAATTCCATTAAATTAAAGTAATTTACATATGCAAATTAAGACTATATAATGCCATGCATGAAGATAATTAGAGTTATAGGGTAATATAACTAAATCATAAAAAAACATTTCCAAAAATAAGATTAATTTCTCATAAAAGTTGAATTCCAAGATACTAACCATACTGATGTAATAATCTTGACTGCTAAATTAATTATAAGTCAAAATATCTCATAAAGTGGTAAACAAAACCTATGAAAGAAATAATAAGAAAAATTATAAAAATTAATTATTTTTTCATTAGAGCTTATCGAGATCTTACCAATGACCTTCTTTTGTCTCAATTAGACCTCATTTAGAATACTAAAAAAATTACCAAATTAATTAAAAATAAATAACGATATTTTTAAAATATTAAGTAAATACCAATGTTTTAAAAAGATAAGGTATCATAAAATTTATAATGGAAAAGTAATTTAATGGCCACACGTGCTAAGGTTAAAGTTATGGTATAGTATAAAAAACTTGAAATTGTTTAACAAAAATCATTCTTCAACTTGGGAAAAAACAAAAAACACTTCTAAAACATGAAAAAATCTATGGACATAAAATATTTAAAAATATAAAAATATATATAGTTCTTAAAATGAGACTCTTCTAATAAAAAGTACCCCCAAACTTTTAGTTCAGCATTAGGAGAAAACTTTAGTGATATTTGTTTCATCCTAATTAAAGTAAATTTTTATAAATAATTATAAATTTTTATTTTAATATAATGTGAGTATATAATAAAGCTGAAATAAGATAAATTAAAATAATATCATGGAACAAATTCCATGAAATATAGTAGCCACTTGAGAGGAAAATTTATATTCACATAAAAAAAAAAAGCAAAGAAGTTTTCATGAACAGAAAAGAAACATTAGACTGAAAGATCTACTATAAAATACTAAGAAGATTAACTACAACTCTGTTGATTAACATTTTATTATCATTTATGCTTGTTTTCTTTTATAATTCATAGTAATGCCAAACAAAGTCTAATTGATATATAATAAATGTTGTTGGCCAAGTCCCACCATGTTTTGAAAGATTAAATTTTAAACTTTACATTTTCATTTTTTAATTTTCTAGTGTTTAGCCTTGTTTTATGACAGTTTAATATATGACTCACTTCATGATTTACGGTATTACATTCAATGTCTTTAGTAAATTCGAATCTAATTTGCTAGAATAGTTCGCCTCATTTGCTCAAAAGTCTCTCTTTTGATTTAGTTATATTACTACAAAACTTTAATTCTTCACTTTTGAAATCTTTACAACATTTTGATTTAATTATATATCAAAACTTGAATTATTTAATTTAAACTTTAATATACATACTGTCTAATATAAAGTTATCTTTCTTTTATTAATTATGTATTTTTAATTTTGGTATTTTTAAGAAATTCTAGATAAGGTCTTATTAAGAAACAAATCATAAGCAAACTCATCATAATGGGCTCTACTAATTAAATATTGTCTTGCAATTTTTAACTTTTTATTGTCTAAAGGTTTGGTGTTTTATTAGACATTTAGATTCTTATCAGATTTTATAATCAAGGTTATTACACTCAATCCCCTTAGTATCTTGGAAAGCAACTTTTCTAAATAGTTTAACTTATTTCCTTAATTATTTTATTTAGTTATATTAATGTGTAACTTTTACTGTGTTTCTCATGTGCCCTTTAGATTAGTTTTATTTATTAAGTTATATTACTCAAACTTTTATTATTAAAAAATTAATATATATTTTCTTTAAATTAAATAGTTCTTCAATATTATTTATGCTTATTTTATTTTATAAGTTGTAATTATTTAAAACAAGGTCTAATTGCGATAAAATAAATATTATTTGATTTAAGTCATTGACTTTTATCAAATTAAATATTAATTTTAAAATTTCAAAGCGGTTTTAGTTTTTCACATTCATTATTGGACAATCCAAATTTTATATAACATGATGACAGAGGATGGTACAGTTCTACACCTTAGTATCCTTCAATGCAACTTTCCCATGTAATCAATGTCATTTTTAAAATGGTTTCAATTTACTTTTTATATATTACTGTGAAACAAAAATTCTCTTCTCATGTGATTAGATAATCAAATGACTTGGTTAAATTATATTGCATTAGTTTATCTAATTTTGACTTTACTAAATGTTTACTTCATAATAAAATAATAGTTATATATTATTTATTTTCTTTTAATTTTTTTTTATTTTTCAGCAATTATCAATGAGGTTCATATGACATGACATCATTATAGTAGGACTTATGTTGATAAGTTCTAACGAGTCAAGTAATTGCTTTCATGTTCATAAATGTTTTTTTATTTTCTTTTGATTTGGCTTAATATACGTGATAGTTGGAGTCATACATGATTTAATGATCAAGCATGCTATGGTCAATCTACTTAGTGTCTTGGAGTTCAACATTTCTATATAAGTTAGCAAATTTTTTGAAATTTCTTGCTCTAATTTCTTTCTATTTTTATGTGACTTTGAATCCTTGACATTTATATAATTGATTATGTTATATTACATTTCTTAATTCTATTTTACTTCATCATTAATATTTATATAAATTATTTTAAGATAACAAATTATTTTTTTATTAAATTTTGTATTTAATAAAAAAATTAAATGTAGTTTGATTGAGATAAGGTAAACAACATTAGACTAATTTGGATTGGTGCTATTAAATTAAATAAATTTTTTTGTAATTTAATTATTTTATTTTCTTTTTTTTGGCATGTTTTATAGGACTTTTTTATCTATATAGACTTTGATGATCAAGGGTATTACAATTGAGCACTTTAGCATTTTGTAATTCCTTATAGTTTGCCATATTTCATCATATCCTATAAATTGATTTTATCATATTATTATCAAAATCTCATTGTTCTCCACAATCATTTTTATATAGCTATGATATGTTTTATTATAGGGCTTCAATTTAGCCTTAATTATACTTTAATATTTAATTACTTCATGTTAAACAATAATATATAATTATTTATTCATATTTATTTTGAAACTTCAAAGAAGATTTAATGTTTTTTGATGAAGACAACAAAAAGTTTGTAGAAATTGTTTTAACGAGCTCTAACAAGCATGTTTTTTTTTAGATGAGAAAAATGTTGTTATACTCATTTTTATGAGTATTAGGAAAAGTTAAATATGTGTTACCTTGTTTTTCAAGTATTTTATTGAGAGTTTTTTATGCTTTATGAGACATTTTGCTAATGCATAATTTGATGGCCATGGAAGTTACACTCAACCTCTATACTTTACTCCTTATAATTTATTATTGTCATCGGATTATTTTAATATGTTACTGAATATCTAATAACAGGTTACTCATGCATTTCCTTCATTTTTTTATGTTACATAACTTCATTTTAAATTCAATATATATTTAATAAATATTTAAAAAAATCTCTTTTTGCTAATATGCATTATTAATTCACAGTAATTCTAAATATGGTTTCAATATGATTAAACATATATCATTTCACTGATTTAGATGAGCTTTATTTAATCAAATATTTGTTTTTATAATTTTGGATATTTTGTTTTCTAAGCTTTGGACATGCTTTATAAGTCATTTTCATTTATAACTTATTTGGCAATAGATGATGGTACATTTCATCCACTTAATATTTTGATATTCAACTGTCACATAAAACTTGCATCAATTATTTGAATATTTTGCTTTGACTTGGTTAGAATATAATATAACTTAAAAACTCATTCCATGAGATTTTTATAAGGCCTTGATTTATCTTTATTATATTATTCAAAATTATCCAATTTCAACTATGTTATAATATATATATATATATTTATATATAGTACTTAATAAAAAATAAATAATCGTTTCTTATTTATGCTTATTTAACTTGGTCATTCTCAAAATTTCAAAGAGATTTTTTAATGGGGAAAAAGAAAGGTCATTTGACTCTTCTAGATCTCTATACATATAAATATTAATGTTTAAATTTGAAATTTTTTAATTTTTTTTTCGCTGCTTCACATGAAATCTTCATTCATACCTAATTTGGAGAGGAATAAGTTCATTCAAATTTCTTTATTACCATGGAATGCTATTTTTGTACAATTTATCTCATTTTTTAAATTCTTTCGTGTTTATTTTGTTATTTTGCACTCTTACTAAAAATCTCTTTTTATTTTTCCTTTAAATCACCTCCATTTGGTTAATCTTCTTTGTTTCAACTAATCTTTTTTAAGCATTAATATATAGTTATTTAACTTTATTAAAATAATTTATTATTAGTTATGCATATATACTTTGATAATTTGTGATAGTTGTAATTGACATCTGATTGAGGTCAAACAAATGTGATTAACCTTCTTGATGACCTTTATCAAATTAATTATTCATTTCTATAACTTTAAATAATTTATGTATAAGTATTTTAGCATGTTATGTGAGATATCTCATAGATGTTACACTTAATATATTTATTATCTCAAAAAGCATCTTTCACTTATAATGTGTTGCATTTGGTTTTGTGATATTCCTTTTTAAATCTAAATAAGCTATCATTCAAAGTTTGCATAAATTTTTTATTATAATAAATTCTTTAATTTTTTTCAAATTTTAAATACTAATATAATATTTTATTATTACATATGCTAATTTGTTTAAAAATTATTAGTAATTCAAAATGAATTTTGATTTAGATTAAACTAATTTAGATGGTATAATGTCGATGGGCACTATCTAAGGAAGCATTGTTTTTTATTTTTAAAACTATTTTATTTTTGAAGGTTTTGGTATATTTTATGAGATATTTTAATTTAAGTTAGATTTGATGATTGAAAATACTACATTTCCACTCCTTAGCATCTTGGAATGCAACTTTTTCTATAATTTGTCTTACTTCTTAAAATATTCATTTTATTTTGTTTATGAACAAGTTAATCTAAATCTCCTCGTGTGTGGTAATTACATTACTTTAATTTCATCTCAGTTTAGCATTAATAATTATTTTCTAAATGTTAAGACAGTAACTTTTTAATATTTATGATAATTTACTTTCTAATTCTTAATAACTCCACTAAAGGTTTAATTTATATGGAACAAGTGACTAATGTAAAAAAAGCATTATAAAGATATTAATTCTTTTTATTTTTAAAATATTTTTATTTTTTATTGCTTTATGCAATTTTGAGACACCTTCATTGATTCTATTTTTATGATCCATAATATTGTAGTGAATCTTTGTACTATGTTAGAATGTAATGTTCACGTATTATTTATCTTATTTCTTCAATGTTTTTCATTGATAAAATTATGTTACTATGGAACTCTAATTGTATAATCCTATTACCTTTGCATCTCTTGGATTTAGTTAAATTATTTTATTTTATTTTTTTTCTTTTTAGTTTTTTATTTATTAACATAACATTAAAATAATATTTTTTTTTATTATGCTCTTTTTTTTGAGTAATTTTTAGAAATTCCAAGGGTGGTCTAGGAGACAATGCAAATACCATCAAACATAAATTTATTAATTTTATCCAGCTAAATATTCATTTTCGTATTTTTAAATTTTTTATTCTCTAGGTTTTTGTCATGCCTTATGATAAATTTTGATTTTTTACATATTTAACGATCGAGGAGATTAACTATAATCACCTTATTTTATTTGAACTATAAATCTCTTATGAGGTGTCCTTTACATAACTTTTATTAGCTAATATAAAAGTGCATAAGTTTATTTTATTTTGAATGTCTTATATATTTATTTTAAAAATGAAATATTAAGTTGTTACTATTAATACTTATTTACTTTTGTAATTTACTAGTTTTCTAAGCAAAGCCTAATGTAGACAAAACAAACCTTGTTGGACTTTTCTCAAATTTTGTTTTCTATTATGAAAATTTTTTATTTTCTATTTCATTCTTATGACTCATTACATATTTCAATTCATATCATATTTAATGATCATGATGACATAGTTGATCTACATAGTATTTTATATTATAAACTTAATGTATAATTTATCTTAGTTGTAGAAGGCTTTGCTTTGAGTTAGTTGTTGTACTATGTAAAATCAAATCTCCTCTTATTTTATCTTTAGATTGCAATATTTTTGTAAGATTACATTGCCCTAATTGATCTAACATTATCTTTATAACATATTTCATAATATTAAAATAATAATTTATATTTTAATTACACTTATTTTCTTTAAAAAGTCATAGTTTTGAAAATGAGGTTCAACAGAGACAAAAAACAATACTATTAGATTGTTCTCGACACGCTGCACAAAATTAATGATTCATTTTCATATTTTTAGGCATTTTATTTTCTATCATTTTAACAAATTTTATAATATATTTTAATTAATAAATGATTTCAAGCTTAAAAATATTATAATCAATCTCTTTAGCATTTGGAATGTAATTTTCACGTATAATTTCTCCTATTTCTTCAATGTTTTTTCTTTAATCTTGTTATTCTACAAGGAAACTTCAAATCTATTACCATGTGACTAATGCAATGCTTTTATTTTTAATATTACATTACCATAATTTATCTTACTGAATGTTTGTTATATATCTTGTTAATGATATAAAAGCCACTTATTATGATTTATAATCATTTGATATTTTATTTATAGTAATTTGAAACAAAGTGCAAGTGGGACAAAACAAATTTTATTAGATTCAACTCAATGAGCACTATTCAATTAGATATTGAATAAAACATATGTTTAAATATTTTAATTTTTTTAAAGATTTAAAGTAATTTTGAGATTATTAATTCTTACAACATTTTATGATCTATATTATTACACTCAATGTATTTGGTACTTGTGATATGCAACTTTCTCATAAATTTGTGTTATTGTTTTTAATGTTTTTGTTTTTGTTGGTTGTATTAGAATTAAACTATAATTCTACTCTCCTTGACCTTTACACTGCTTAGTTTTACTTATATTATGTTGCCTTAATTAATCTTATTTAAGCTTTATTGTATATTTACATAACATTAAAAATTATTTTTTTTCTCTTATTTATCATGGTAATTTGAAATAATTCCATGCGACTTCTCATAAACTAGAAAAAACTTGATTACACTTGTCTCTATGAGCTCTATCCCATTAGATATTTATTTTATTTTCTTAGAACTTTAATTTATTATCGTTAGGTGTGCTTTACTTGTCATTTAAATTTTTTCCAGATTTAGTGGTCAACGATGTAACACTTGATCTTCATTGTATCTTGGATTACAACATCCTCTTATAATTTATTCAATTTCTTTTATTTTTTTATTTTATATTTTGAAAAACCTCTAAATCTATTATTTTATGGCCTTTCCATCATTTTTATTTGCTTATATTACATTGCATCAATTTATCTCATTTCTATTTTAAATATATTTACGTAATATTAAAATAAAACTTTAATTGCATTTATACTTACTAACTTCTGTAATTTATGATAATTTATACTACAAATGATCTCCTTTCTATCCTCAAAATTAACTTTGTAATAAAATTTTTCTAATTTCATCAACGTTTTCCATTTTATTTGGTTATAACACTATATAAATCTAATTTCAGCTTATGTAACCAATATATCACTTTGATTCAATTATATAATATTGCTTCCATTTAAAATTTTAAATTATTTTTTATTTTTTAATAACATTATTATTTTTTGTAAGAAATTTAAAATCATAATTAATTTTATGGCCAACGATGTTACTTTAGATATTTCAATATCTTGTAATATTAATTTTTCAAACAATTTAACATAATTAATAAAAATTTTGCTTTCATATTTTTATAATGGAACTCAAATTTGGCTCTATTATGACCTCCACATCATCTTTATCTAATTATATCACTATTCTTCGATTTATGTCATAGATGATATATTATATATGCACATAAAGATTAAAATAATCATTTCCTACTATTTTGTTGATCAACGCTTGCAATTCAAAGTAATTCAGAACAAGGATCTAGTCGAGTTGAAATAATCATCATTTGTATCACCTTGGAAATCTCTATCAAAATAAATATTTAATTGTAATGTTTTAATTCATTTATTTTGTTTGTTTTTCTTATTTATTATGTGTTATTTGGATTTGTATCAAATTTGACTATCAAAGAAGCACTCTAGCTCTCTTTAGTATCTTGGAATGCATTATTCCCATACAATTTGTTCAATTGGATCAATTTTTTTAATTTTAATTTTGGTTTATTATTGTGTAACTCTAAATCCCTTACTATGAGACATTTAAATTTGTTTGAATTAGTTTTGTTATATTACTTCAGTTAATCTCATTTTAGCACTAATATATATTTATATTATATTAAAATGAAAACATTTTAGTATTTGTATTTATTTATTTTAGTAATTCATAATAATTCCCATTAACATAAAATCAACATGGAACAAATATTGTTGGACTCACCTCAATAAGCTATATTCATTTTTTAAAATTTTTAAACTTTTATTTTTTTTTTTTTGGCTTGGGCACCCTTAATGAGTTACTTTGATTTATACCAGATTTAATGATAGAGGATTTTTCACTTAATGCCCTTGGTATATTGGAATGCCTGCCTCCAAAAATTTTCCTCATTTTTCATGTTCTGTTGCCTTAATTTGGATATATTAAAATGAAAATAAAATTTTGCTCTTTTGTGGTATTTTCATCACTTTGTTTATGTTATATTACATCACTTAATAATATCTCATTTTAGCTCTATTATACATTTAGTTAATATTTGAATAATAATTTTTCATTTTTTGTTTTATTTAACTTTTTAGTTTGTAGTAACTCCAAAAAAGGTCCACCTCAAAAAAACAAAATTCTATGCACTTATTTAGGTTGGGTTGACATAATTGAATATTCATTTTTAAATTTTCAAAAATTTTTATTTTTCATAGTTTGGGTATGCTCTATGAGATGTTTCTATTTGTACCTAAATTTATGGTGTAAGATGTTAGTTTGTACAATTTAGTATCTTGTAATAATATTTTTTTATACATATTTTGTGATTTATTCTAATTTTTTGTTCTGAATTAGTTATATTTCTATTAAACTCTAGCTCACTTCATGTGTGACTTCTCATATGACCTTATCACATTGAAGCTTTAATATATATTCACAAAATGCAAAAAATTAGTAATTATTTTTTATATTTCTTTACTTTGGTAATTGATAATACTTGAAAAAAAGGTCTGACTGAGATGAAAGAACATCATTGGACCCTTCCTAATGAACACTATCTAATTAAATATTCATTCTTAAAATTGCATGTAGTTTATTCTTATGGTTTTGGCATAACTTACGAGTTATTTTCACTCACCAGATTTAACTGTCAAGAACATTACTCTAGATTCCCTAGTGTCATGGAATGCCACTTTCTTATGCAATTTATCCTATATCTTCAACTTTTCAACTTTGATTTGCTTTCATTATATTGTAAGGCACAATTGCATGTCATGTAGCATATACATCACTTTGATTTGGATATGTTACATTGCTTCAATTTATCATTTTTGGGATTACTTTTGTAATTTACGACAATTTCAAACAATGTGTGATACATAAATAGTTGTTAGTCCTATTTTGACTAGATCTATGCAATTAAAAAATAATTAAATATTTTAATTTCTTTTATTTTGTTATAATTTATGAGTTTTTGGGGTTAAAAGTTTTATGATTTCAATCTTGTTAGATTCAATCTTCATAGTATCATGGAATGTCACAACTCTAAAATTTTATCTAATTTATTCAAAGTTTTTTGCTTTTATTTCATTATATTACTAAGTAACTCTAACTCTTCTCTTGTGTGACATTTATCTCACTTGTATTAGTTTAGATTATGTTACTTCATTTTATGACATCTTAATCTTAATATATATTATTTGATATTAAAATAACATTTTTTATTATTTCCTTTTTAATTTTTTAATTCATAATAATTCTAAATGAGGCCAAACGGAGACAAATCAAATGTTATTTTACCAATCTTGATAAGCTATATCAAATTAAGTATTCATTTTTGTATTTTTCTAATTATTATTTTCTTGTGTTTTTTGGCATGCCTTAAAAAAATTTTTGATTTGCATGTCATTTGATGGTTTAGAATGTTGCATTTCATCTCCATAATATCACGAAGTGTAGCTTTCATAACCAATTTATCTCATATCTTCAAATTTCTTGCCTTGATTTCATTATATTACAATGAAACATGAAATATATTAGACTATGGCCTTCATATTGCCCTGAATTTATTACATAGCATTCCTTCAATTTACACATCTCCATTTTAAAATATATTTATATAACATTCAAATAATAATTTATTATTATTTATTCCTATTTAATATTATAATTCACAATAATTCAAAATTAGGTTTGATTAGTAAAAATGAAATATCATTGGACTAATCTCCAAGAGCTATATCTGACACAAATTTCCTTTCTCTTTTTTATGTTTTTTTTTTCTCACATTATACACTATTTGTTTCATACTCTATTTAATGATTAATAAAGTCAACTCGATCTCCTTAGTTTGCTAGATTGTAACTACATTGTAAAATGTTTCAAATTTTATCAGTAGTCATGTTTATATTTGATTATATTACATTACTTCAATTTATATCATTTCAGTTTTAGGATACATTTATAATTAAAATAATATTTTTCCTATTTAAGCTTATTTAACTTGAAAACTTTTTGTGTTTTAATAGGAGATTTAATTAAAACTAAAGAGCCATAATTAAACATGTGTTGATGGGTTCTATCTAATTAAATAATAATTTTTATATTTGTAAACATTTTATTTCCTAATATTTTGTCAAGTTATTCGAGATATTTTTATTCATACCTTACTTATTAATAGAGAATGTTACAATTAGTTTTCTTAATAACTTTAATGACAACTACCTTATAAAATTTATCTATTTTTTTTTAAAAGTTCCACTTCGATTTTTTTATATTAATATAAAATTGTATATGTACTCATGTCTGAACTTTACATCAATTCTATACGGTTATATTACAATGCTTCAACTTATCTCATTCGAAATATAATAAATATTTATTTCATTTTAATATATAAATTTATTATTATTTATATTTATTTATTATGGAAATACATAGTAATTCCCTATGAAGATTGATCTAAACTAAGTAAATATTATTGGAGTCATCCATGTCAGCCTTATCCAACTAAATTTTATGTTTATATTTTTGAATATTTTATATTTTATGGATCTGGAAGACTTTACTAGTCATTTTGAGTCTTACTGAATTAATAATTGAGGAAGTTACACATGATCCTTTATCTTTGATTTGGTTTTATGAAATTTCTTCCTTTATGACATTTTGATTTTGTTGTATTAGATTTATCCAATAATCGGATTTGGCTTTTACAACATTTTCATGTTCTTCATGTGTCATTTTGTTTCTTTCCTTATTTCATGATAAATGATGATACACTTGATCCTCTTTATTTCAATTAATACAACATTTGAATATATTTTATCTCACATCTTGAAACTTTTTGGATTACTTTTATAATTTTACCAATTAACTCTACATCTTCCCTTAGGTACCGTTTGGATAATCTCAATTTGGTTATATATATGATATCAATTTCTCTTTTTCTTTCTTTAATATATAATTATTGGATTGAAATAATAAGTTATCATTATTTAAGCTTATTTACTTCCTTATTTCTTAAAAATTTTGAACATGTTCTAATTGGGTTAAAACAAGTGTCATTTGTCTCATCTTGATGTCTTTATTGAGGTTAAGCTTTTATTTCTTCAAGTTTAGATAATATATTTTCTAGTGCATTAGTGCCATTCATGAGATATTTCAAATCTTATATGAATTAATGATTGAGGGTGTTATGACAAATTTCCTCTGAATCTTAGAATGTAAATTTCCTATAAAGTTTTTCTTATTTTGTAAAATGTTTTACTTTCATTTGGTTATAATGATACGTAACTAAAAATCACTTCTTTAATCATTATATTAATATAGTAATTTCTATTATCTAATGTGATTTATCTAATTTAATTTTTCATACATATTTATTTAATAATAAGATAATATTATATTAAAATTTGTTCTTATTTATTTTGGTAAATCATTGCAGCTCTAATGGTTGTTTGATAGAGACAAAGCAAACACTGTTTGAGTTGTGTTGACGAACCTTATCCTATTAAATATTTACTTCAATGTTATAAATTTTATTTTATAGTGGTTTTGGCTTGATTTATGAAAAATTGTTATTTCTAAATCATTTGATAATCGAGGATGTGGCACTCAATGTCTTCGATATAATGGAATGCAATCTTCACTTAGAATTTATCGAATTTTGTGAATTTTTTGAATTGACTTTGTTATCTTAATATGAAACTCTAAATCTATTCTCCTATTAATTTTTTATCGTTAAGATTTGGTTATATTAGATTGCTTCAATTTATTTCTTTTCAACATTAACTTATATTTATTAAATATTACAATAACTATTTAATATTTTCAAATTACAATTTTTTTGCAATTTGCAAATGTTCAAAACATGGTCCAAACAAAACGAAGCAAATGTCGTCGGACTCATCTCTATGAGATCTATCCAATTTCATTTTCATGCCTTTATAATGAATTATTTAATATTCTAAGATTTCAATATTTTTGCGAGAAATTATGAACAACACCTAATTTAGTTATTGTGGTTTCACTTAATCACCATAGTATCATGCAATCCAACATTTTCCTATAGTTTATCTTATATATTTTATTTTTTCTTTTTTTTATTGTGCAATTATGTTACTTTAAATCTCCTCCCCAATGACTTTTACTTTGCTTTCGCTTGGTTAAATTGTATTACTTCAATTTACCTCATGTTAGATTTTATATATATTTACTTCTAATTTAAAAAATATTTTTTATTAATTAATGTTATATACCACTATAATTCACAATAATTGCAAATGAGATTTCATGGGGACAAAATAAGCATAATTAAACAAATATAAACTTGCAAAATTAAATTAAATATTATTTGTTATATGCTTTAAATCTCTTCTTCTGCTACCATTATATCACCTTTGTTGGCTTATATTATATTGACTCAACTTATCTCATGCCATCTTTCATATATATTTATTAAATTTAATAAAATAATTTATTAATAGTTATGTTCATTCTTCATGCAATTCACATTAACTCAAATGAAATCTAATGGAGATGAAAAACATTTCATTACAGTTTCCATAACACTATTGAATTAAATATTCTATTGTATACTTTAAAATATTTTATTTTCTAAAGTTTTGGTATGTTTCAGGAGATATTTTGATTAATTAAAAATTTAATAAATGAGAATGTTACACTAAATCACTTTTTCATAGAATTACTCTTTCAAAAATTTTTTTTACAGTTTTATCAAATATTTTGCTTTGATTGGCTATATAGTATGAAACTCTAAATCTTCTATCTTGTGACTTTTATATTATATTAATTTGGTTTTACTATATAGCTTTAATTCATTTTATTAAAACTTTATTAATCATTTACTTAAAAATAAATTTATAATTTATTACTATTTATTCTAATATATTTTTGGCAATTTATAGTATTTGGAAATGAGGTTTATTTGACATAAAATAATAATCTTTCAAAATATCTCAGTAAAATCTATCTCACTAAATTTTTTTTTTCTATTTTTAAATATTTTCTTCTCGAAAAGTTTAGAACATTTTGTGAGCCTTTTTTTGGTACCTAATTTTCTGGATAAGCATAATACACTTGATTTCCTATGCATCTTGGATTGTAATTTTTTTTATAATTTATCTTTTTTCTTAAAATTTTTCTTTACATTTGTTTAAATTATAAAGTAACCCTAAGTCTCCTCTCCTATTATATTTGCATTATATTTAATAAGTTTTATTAGATTATAATAATTTTTTATTACACATTTTGACATATATTTTCTTAATATAAAAAAATATTTTGTTATTTTTTTGCTTATATTGGTAATTGGAAATAATTTTAAATGAGGTCCAATCAAGAAAAAGAAAACATTATTAAGAAAGTCTCACTTAGCTCTATCTAACTAAATATTTATTTTTCATTTTTTAAAATATTTCATATCTAATTATTTTTGGATGTTTTATGAGTTATTTTGATTAATATGATTTTTGACAGTTGTGGATATTACACTTCAACTTTTTTGCAATATAATATCTTTATTCAATTTATTTAATTCATTTAAATGTTTTGCTTTGGTTTGGAAATATTGCACACCACTCTAAATCTTCTCCTATATGACTTTTACAATTCTTTGATTTAGTTATTTTGAAGTTTTTAAATTTATTTCATTTAGTTTTAATATATATAAACATAATATTTAACTAGTAATGCATTATTATTTATGTTTATTTATATATATAATTAATAGTAATTCTAAACAATGTCTAATCGAGAAGAAACACAAGTCCCTAAAGTCATCTTAATGAGTACAATCAAACTAAATATTCATTTATGATTTCTTTTATTATTCTTCCCTTTGTTTTGCCATTTTTTACAAAACCTCTATATTCATGGATGATTTTGGGAATGTAGATGTTAAACTCAGTATCCTTAGTATCTTAAAATGGTAGTTTTTTAAAAAGTTTATGATTTTTCCCAAAATCTTTTTTGTTTAATTTTGTAATAAACTTCAAAGTTGGACTTGATTATAATTTTTATTTTAATATTTTTCAATGAAAATTTAATTTATATTCTTCTAAATCAGAAATAATAAATTGTTATATTTATAGTTATTTATTGTTTAAGTCATTATAATTTTAAATGATGTCTAATCAACATGACACAAACATTATTAGAGTCATTATGAAGAGCTCAATATATTTAATGTAAGTTTGCATGTTTTTCTTATTTAATTTATTTAGTATATGATTTGATGATATAGAATGTTAAACGTAATCACCTTAATATTGTGAAACATAAAATTCTCATTCAATTAATCTTATTGCATTATATGTTTCACCTTTATTTTGGTATTTTACTAAGTATCTTAGTATCTCCTTTCATTTGAAAATTATATACAAAGATTTGGTTGCATTTTTTTATTTTATTTTATTCTATATTTAATATATATTTACTTGATAATTAAAGAATAGTTTTTATTACTTTTGTATATTTTAGTTTGTAATATAAAAATTTCAAAATAAAGGTTTATTGAGTTAAAACATGTCCTTGGACTCATTTGAACAAGTAATATCTAATAAAGTATTGATACCTAGTTTTCAAAATAATTTATTTTCTATGGATTTAGCGTGCTTTGCTACAAATTTTATTTTCTTCTTGATTTGATAATAATGTAGGATATTATATTTTATCATTTTATGATCTGATAATGTAATTTTCTCATATAATTTATTTGATTTCTTGATTTTTGTTAGTTATATTACAATTTAACTATACATCCTTCTCATATGCCACCTAGATCATTTTATTTTTGTTATATTGTATTGGTTTAATTCATCTCATCATACTTTTAATATTTACTTAATAT
This sequence comes from Vanilla planifolia, assembly GCA_023846275.1. Lineage (NCBI taxonomy): Eukaryota > Viridiplantae > Streptophyta > Magnoliopsida > Asparagales > Orchidaceae > Vanilla > Vanilla planifolia. The sequence goes on from JAIUJO010000037.1 coordinate 3,100,497, forward strand.
TATGACATTTTTATTGATGTAATTAATTTTGTAATTGAAAGTAATTCTGAACAAGGTCCAATCAAGAGTAAACAAATGTAGTTGGTCCCTTCTTGAGAAGTCTTATCTAATTAAATATTCATTTTTTTCATTTCTAAATATTTTATTAAATAAGGCTTCTGCTCACTTCGTGAAAAATATTGATTCATTCCTAATTTAGTTATTGAGGTGGTTGTAGTCATCATCTCCTTAGTATCTCTAAATGCAACTTTCCTATGTAATTTATCTTATTTTTATTTATTTTACTTTTATTAGGTTTTTTGTTATTTATGTGAACAGCTACTCTTTTTTGATATTTACATATTTTTTATTTAGTTTTTTTATATTTCTTCAATTTGTCTTATCTAAAAATAATATATTTCTTTATTATTAACAAAAAAAATTTGTTATTTTAGCTCGATTATTTTTGTGCTTTGTAGTAATTTCATCTGACGTACATTGGATATAAAACAAATGTCATTGGACACTTCTCCATGACTTCCATAAATTTAAATATTCTATTCTATATTTTTAAATACTTTCTTGTTTTTGTGGTTTGCATGACTTAAAAGGCATTTTTTACTACCTAATTTGATTATCATGGATCTTATGCTGAATGTACTTTGTATCTACAAAGGTAAATTAGTTATTACAATTTAATTCCACGTCTCGTCTCATATGACTTCGACATTGCTTTGATCTGACTATAGCGTACTGCTTCAACTCAATTAATTTCAGCTTCTTATTCTTAATACTAAAAAAATAATTTTTTGTTACATTTGATTATTTACTTTAGTAATTTATAGTAGTGCAATAGGATTTTTGATCTAGATGAAACAATTAGCTATTAAACAGGCATTAATGAGCTCTTTCCTCTTAAAAATTATTTTTTTAAGACTTTTAACTCTTTAATTTTCTATGATTTTGTAAATTTCACAAGACACTTTTTTTCATACTTTATTTGGTGATTGAAGATTTACACTAGATCACTTTAGTCATTTTGAATTCAACTATTCCAATAAAAATTATCTCTTTTGTTGAAATGTTTTTCTTTTATCACTATGTAGGTCTGACTCTCCTCCCACGTAACTTTTACATAACTTTAAATTGGTCATATTATATTGCCTCAATTTATACCATTTAAGATTTAATATATTTATACATAATATTAAAATATTTTTTTATTATTAAAGTCTTTTAAATTTGGGAATTAGAAGTAAATGGAAAAGTTGTCTAATTGAAATAAAGCAAATTTTGTTGGACATTCCTTCAGGAGCTCTCTTAAACTAAGTATTGATTTTTATATTTTAAAAAAATATTTATTTTTTGCAAGGTTTTAGTGAATGTTTTACTTATCATTTTTTGTCAATCGAGGAGATAAAGCATGATCTTCTTAGTATATTATAATTCAACTTTCCTAAAAAATTTATCTTATTTTATTAAATATTTTTCTCTTATTTTGTTCTATAACTAAAAACTATAACTATTTTGTCATGTGACACTTACATCAATTTCATTTTGTTGTCTTACATTAATAGTTTATTATTCTTTATACTTCTTTACTTTTCTTTTTCATGCAAATTATAAATGATATTCTATGAAGCTGAAGAAAACCTTTATTAGACTAATCACCATGAAATATATTACAATGAAACACTAGTTTGCTCTTATTTTATCTTTAAAATCATGTTCATTTCATTGTATTTTATTAATCTAGTATATCTAATTCAAGTTTATTTATATATTTTTGTAAAATTGAAAAGAAGATTTATTGTTATTTATGTAACTATATTTTTAAAATTCTTTATAATTTTAGTCACAGCCTAAACAAATAAATGTATACCTGATTATACTTGTCTGAATGAGTGCTATCTAATTAAATCTCCAATTCTATTTTTTTGTTTTTTATTTTGTAGTGTGTTATCATAATTAATGATACAATTTTATTCATACATGATTTAACAATAAAAAAACATTAGTCTCCTTAGAATCTTACAAAGAAAACTTTTTGCATAATTTATTATATTTTTGCTATGTAAATCCAAATCAACTCTCATCTTATCTTTAAGTAGTTTTAATAATTGTTTGTGAAGCTTTTCAATTTATCTCATTCCATCATTAACACATATTTTCTTAAACTAAAAATTAAATTATTATTATTATTAGTAGTTATGCTTATTTACTTTTGCATCTAATAATTATTATATACGAGATCCAAAGGTGACAAAACAAATTCTGTTAGACTCGTCACAATAAACTCTATCAAAATAAATAGTTATTTTTGTGGTTTTAAATGTTATGTTTCCAAATGCTTTGTATCTTGTAATGCAGCTTTCCTATACAATTTGTCTCATTTTTTCAAAGGTTTTTCTTTTATTTGATTTGATTACTATAAAATTCTAGCACTTAACTCATTTGAGCTTCACATCATTTTGATTTACTTTTAATAGCTTCCATTAATTTATCTTTTTTTAGATTTAATATATAATAACATATTATAAAAAAAGTAATTTTTTATTATTTTTTATACCCTTTTAACATGGAAATAAATAGAAATTTCTAAGGGCATTCAATTGAGATGTAACAAATATCATTAAAGCAATTTTGATGAGCTCTATCTAATTTAATATACAACTATATATTTAGACGAACAAGAATGTTGCACACCTTCTCTTTAGCATGTTGGAAAAGAACATTATCACATTGTTTATCTATATTTTTTTTTGTTTTTTTATTTTTTTATATAACTTTATAAATCTAAATCTCCTCATGTCTAGTTTTCACATTGCTTTTATTTTCTTATGTTGCATTGTTTAAATTATTTTCATTTTTTTCTAATATACTCATATACTAAAAATTAAAAAAAATTATTATTATTATTTATTTTTACTTTCATATTTCATAACAATCACAAGTTATGCTTGATAAAGATCAAACAAATGCCATTGGACTTGTCTTTTTGAGATCTATGTAACATTATATTCATGTCTATAATTAAAAATATTTCATTTTTAAGCATTGACACATTTTATAAGGCATTTTAATTGCTACATGATTTGAGGATGGATTAAGTTACACTTGTTCTCTTAGTGTTTTGGAACATAACATTTTAATAAAAATTATATCGTTTATTCAAAGTTTTTTGCATAAATTTTGTTATATTATTATGAAACTCTAAATCTTGAGAGGTGTGGCCATTAGATTAGTTTGATTTGGATTTGTTATTTTACTTGAATTAATGTCATTTTTTTAAAATATATTAACATAATGTTAAAAAACTTTTTTTATTATTTATTTTTTTTACCTTAGTGATTCATAGTAATTCTAAAGAGGGTGATATTTAAAAAAAATGTTATTGGACTCTTCTTGATAAGCTCTATGAAATTAAATATTTATTTTTAAAAATTATTTTACTTTTATATTTTAGCATGCTTTTTGAGATATTTTGATTCTTACTTTATTTTATGAATGAGCTTATTATACCCAATCTCATTGGCAACTTGGAATGCTACTATTTAGAAAAATTTATCTTTTATTTTGAACATTTGTAATATTGATTTGTTTATATTGTAATTAAACTATATTTTGCCTCTCTCACAAGCTTTACATTGCTTTAATTTGGTTATATGAGACTCATTCAATTTAACTAATTTCACCTTTAATATATTTTCACTTATTATTAAAATAAAATTTTTTTACTCTTTTTTTACTGCATAATTCTAAGTAATTAAAAATGAAATTTGATCAAGAGAAAACAAGCATCATTTTACTCATCTAGGGTTTTATCATGTCTTATGAGACAGTTTAATGTGTGCCCGATATGATGACCATTGTAGTTGCACTAAATGTTGTCAGTGTCTTGGAGTTAAACTTTCATAAACAATTTATCTCATTTTTCTTAAATTTGTTTCTTTTGATTTTTACCAAATAACGTAAAAGTCCTATGTGATCATTATGTTATTTTGCTTTAATTTAAGTATATTTCTCCAATTTTCCTTATTTAACCATAAATTTGTATTTAATATATACTAAAATAATATTATAATTCAATTTATTCTATTTAATTTAAGAATTTATAGTATTCTAAAAGTGTTTCAATGAGATAAAACCAATATAGTTGAACTCATCTCAATGTACTCTACAAAATTAAATATTATTTTTATATTTTTAGAACTTTCATTTTTTTTGTCTCTACATGTTTTATTACAAATTTTTTATGTAAGTAATTTGACAACAGAAAATGTTAAAGTCGAGGTCCTCAGCATCTTGGAATGCCACTTTCCCGCACAATTCATCTCATTTTTACCAAACCGTTCTGTTTTACTTGGTTAAAATATTATGAAACTCTAACACCCCACTCATGTGACCCTCATATCACTTTATATTTGTTATATTGTATTATATTATATTAATTTATCCTCTTTCAACTTTATTATATATTTAGTTAATATTAAAATGTAAATTTATTATTATTTAAATTTATTTATTATAGAAATTCATAGTAATTCCAATTATGGCATCATCAAGATGGAAGAAATGTCCTCATACACATCTTGAAGACCTCTTTCCAATTAAAATTTTTTTTTCTATATTTTTAAATAGTTTTTAGTGTTTGGGTAATTTTTATGATGCATTTCAATTTATACTTGATTTTTTGAGTAAAAATATTACACTCAATTTTCTTAGCATCGGGGATGGCAAATTTGTTGTACATTTTATATTATTTTGTTAAATGTTTCTCCTTAAATTTAGTATATTAACCAGAAAATCTAATCTTCTATAAATACGACAATTACAAATCTTTGATTTATTGATTTTATATAGCTTTATTTTATATTGTTTAAACTTAATATATAAATTTACTTAATGTTAAATTAATTGTTTATTATTATTTACCTTATTTAATTCAAATCCATGAAGAGTTATATTAATTCCAATCCAACATTGATTGAGAAAACACAAATATTGTTAGACTCCTCTTGAAGGGTTATATCCAATTAAATATTTTTTGTTATTTAAATATTTCACTTTTTTTGTTTTTTGCCATTCTTTAAGAGACATTTTGATTCAAACATAATTTTATGAATGACGACATTGTTGTCATTCTCCATCTCCAAATCTACTTTTTAACATAATTTAACTCATTTTTTGAAATTATTGCTTTTATTTGGCTATATTATTATGAAAATCTAACTCTCCTCACATGTGGCCTTTACATCACTTTATTTTTCCTTTAATATATTTTTTAAATTTCTAAAATATTTTATTTAATATATATTTACATCTTATTGATATCATAATTTTATATTATTAATGATATTTTTAATTTCATAATTTAAAGCAATTCGAAAGAAGGATAAATCGATAATAAAATTATTATAGTGATCTCATTTTAAGGTGCTCATTCAAATATATATATATATATATATATATAAAGGTTATTTTAAAAGGTTCTAACATTTTTTTATGAGATATTTTAATTCAAACATGATTTGTTTATCATTGATGTAACACATAACACATAATCCTAGCTTTGGTTTTTGTTGTATTCTAATGAAACTCGAAATCTCCTCCCCTGTGACATTATATCTATTTGATTTGGATATATTACATTGCTTTAATTTCATTTCATTCTACTTTAATATAAATCTTTGTTTATAGTAAAATATTTATCTAATATTATTTATGATTATTTACCTTGGGAATACACAATAAAATCAAATGAAGTTTTAACAAGATAAAACAAATGTTGACAAACATGCAACAATCAGCTCTATCCAATTGAAATATTAATTTCTATGTTTCAAAAAAAATATTTTCTTTGGCTTCAACATGTTTTACAAGGTACTTTTGTTCATACCAGATTAAATGATCGAAGATGTTTCATTGCATCTTTTTAGTGTACTAGAATTTAACTTTCCTACATAATTTATCTCATTCTTCCAGTTTTCTCTTCATTTAGCCATATTAATGTGAAACTCCAATTCTTCCATCTTTTGACTCTTGTATCACTTTGGCTTGGTTGTATTACATTCTTTAGTTTATCTTCTTTTTATTATGTTATATTTTTGCTAAATATTATAGCAACACTTATTAGTTTCTAATGTTATTCAATTTGGAAATTCATAGAAATATCAAACAAGTTTGGATCAAAATGAAAGAAATGTCATCAAACTCATCTCAAAGACCACAATGTATTTAAATATTCATTTCCACAATTTCAAAGATTATTTTAAGTGTTTTGGCATATTTAGTTGGAAGTTTTAAATAGTACCTAATTTGATGATTTATGATTTTATACTTGATCTTCTTACTCCCTTCGAATGTAAATTTTTTGTATAATTTACCTTATTTCTCTAAATTTTTCTCATTGATTTCATTGTGTTACTATGAATCTCTAATTCAACTCTTTTGTGACCTTTGCATTGATTTTATTTTATTATATTACATTCCTTCAACTTATCTCAATTCAACTTTATTCTATATTTAATTATTATTAAGATGATATTGTTTTATTATTTATTTTTTATTTTCTTTAATATTTATAGTAATTCATACTGAGGTTTGATTGAGCAGTAACTAATGTCCTTAAATCCATCTCAATGACTTCCATCCAATTAAAAAATTTTTGAAATTTTTAAAAAATTTTATTTTCTATGTTATACAATTCTTAAGGAGGCATTCTAATTAAAACCTAATTTGATGATGGTGGATATTTCACTTAATTATCATAATATCTTAGAATACATCATTTTTATAATTTTTCTTATGTTTGGTTTTTTCCATGAAACGCTACTTTTGTCATGTCACATTTACTTTGCTTTTTCTTACTTACATTACATTACTTTAATTTTTCATATTTCAGCTTTAGTACATATTTTCTTGATGTTAACAAATAAGCATGTTACTATTACGACTATTTAGTTTGATAATTTAGAAATATCACAACTGAAATTTGATGGACAAGAAGTAGATGTCATTTTTTTGTCTTGACGAGCTCTATTCAATTAAATATAAATATTTATATTTTTAAATATTATTTTTCTAAACTTTTGGCATGCTTTAAAGGTGATTTTTATTCATGCATGTTTTGATGGTTTATAGTGTGACACTTGATCTTCTTATTATCATGGATTGTAGCTTTCTCACAGAAGTTATGTCATCTTTTAACATTTTTAGCTTTGATTTGCTTATATTACTATGTTGCTCTAAATCCATTGTTATGTAATACTTAGATTTTTTTGTTATAACATAATGTATCAATTTATCTTTTTTCCCTCTATATATATTTACTTAACATGAATATAACAACTTGGAAAATTTATACATATTTGCTTTTGGTTTTTTCTCATAATTCAAAATGATGTTTGAATTACATGATTTAAATATCACTAAAAAAGTTTGAGAGTGATATTTCTAATTAAATATTCTTTTCAATAATTTTAAATATTTATCTAACTCTTTCAAATTTTCTATTTGATATGCAATTACATAATGAAACTTTAGTTCTACTCTAGCATAACATTTATATCACACTGTTGGTCACAAGAAAATTTATCAAATTATCTCATTTTATCTTTAATATATATATTTACATAATATTAAAATTATAATTTATTATTACTCATTCATAACTTATTTTTTTCATAGTTTCTCCAAAATAGATCTAAGTGATATGAAATGTACATTATTAAACTCACCTCAATGAGCTTTACCTAATTAAACTTTTGTTTCTATATTTTTAAGATTATATTTTCTATGGCTTTTACATCCTTAATGAATTTTTTTGTTCACACCATATTCGACAATAAAGAATGAAATACTTGACCTTGTTAGTATCTTGGAATGTAATATACCATAGCTTTTATCTTTTTTCTTCATTTTATTCTGCTTTGATCATTTATTAATATTACGTAACTATGAATAACTTCTTGTGTCAACTTTAGATAACTTTTATTTTGATATATTACTTTACTTCAATTTATCAAATTAAACATGAATATAAATTTGCATTGCTTTGAATTATTTATGCTCAATTACTTTGTTAATTCCTACAAGTTCAAAATGTGGCCAAATCAAATTGTAGGAAATATTGTTGTACTTATTCTTGGTGAGCTTTATCAAATATTATGTTCATTTCTTTATAATTAAATATTTTTGTTCTCTCAAAATAAGCAAAATTCTTAGAAAAAATATATTTTTAAAAAATAAATAAAAAAATTAATTAGATAAGGCTGATCATGATAGTTCTAATGACATATATTTTATCAAAACAAGACCACATCTAAAATTTTCTTGAAGCAATAAAGTAAATAAGAATGAATAAAGTTTAATTCTTATTTTTATAGCAAGTAAATTTACACTAAAGTTGAAATAACTTAATGTAACAAAATAAAAGAGATGCAAAGGCTACAAGTGGGAAAATTAAGGGCTACCAGCAATAAAAATGAATATTTAAATATATAAGGTTCATCAAGTTGAGTCTAGCAATATTTGCTTCATCTCATCCATGATTTTGAATTACTATGAAATAAAAATGTCACAAAACACAAGTATTATCACATTTTTTTTAATATCAAGTAAATATGTAATAAAATTATAATGAACAAGATTGAAGCAAAGTAATATAACCAAATGATGGTGATGTGAAAGTCACATAGTAATACTTTTGAGTTGCCTATTAATATAACTAGAGTAAAGCGAAGAAATGAGATAAACTATAAATCAATGTGACATTCCATGATACGAGGAGATCAAGTGTAACCTTCTCGATTAAAAATATAAAAATAAATATTTAATTGGGTAGTGTTCAACTAAACGTGTTGAAAAAAGTTTATTTCATCTCAAACCAAACACATTTTGAATTACCATAAATTACGAAAGTAAATAAATAATAAAAAATAATACTTTTAAAAAATTAGAAAATGAATTTGAATTCGATAGAACACATTATTAAAGGCCTGACATTGTTTGTTTTGTCTATATTATGTGACATTTGAAATTATTAAGAATTACAAAGAAAATTAGCATAGAAAATAAGAAATTATTTTTTGTAGTTAACAAAATATATGTTAAGTGCATATTGGGAAAATTTGAAGAAATGTTAAATAGTAAAATCAAAGTGATGTAAATATCACATAGAAAAAAATTACTATTACATAGTAATCTTAAAAAACCATATTGAAAAATTTAATGATATAAGAAAAATTGTACAAGAAAGTAATATTCCAACAAACTCAAAGGATCAAGGGCAATGCCTTCTTTGGTTAAGTGAAATATGAATTTAAATGTCTCATAGCATAATCCTAAACATTAGCAAATAAAACTTTTTAGAGACATAAAAATGCACATTAAAACATATAGCTCGTTGAGACAAGTTGAATGATGTTTATTCCATCTCACTTAAACAATGATTGAATTATTCCAAACAACTAATGGAACCTAACATAAATAATAATAAATTAGTATTTTAATATTTGCTAATTTTATATTAATGAGATATATTTCAAAGCAAAAATAACATAAATTGAGGCTATGTAATTTCACCAACTAAAACAAATCTAAAGGTGACATGATAGAAGTTTTTGAGTTACAAAGTAATATAACCAAATCAAAGGAAAACAATGGGCAAAATGAGACAAATTGTATAGGAAAGATTCATTCAAGGATAGTAAAGAGAATTATATAACATGCTCAATTATTTAATTAGGTACAAATTGAAATGTCCCATAAATCATGCTAAAAAATCCTAAACATCAAGGATTTTAAATTATAAAAATGACTATTTTATATGATAGATCTCACTATTATGACACCAGTGATGTTTGTTTCATCTCAATCATACCTTCTTTAGAATAATAATGAATTATTAATTAAAGCTAACAAAAGAAAATAAAAAATAACAATTTTTTAATAAATATATTTTAAAGTTAAAAAATGATGTAAAATGAAGTAATTTAATATGATTAAATTATTGCCAAGAGAAAAGAGTTAGAATTAGAAAGCAATCTAACTAAATTGAAATGAAAAATTTGAAGAAATACGATAACTTATAAAAGAAATTTGTATTTCAAAGTACCCAGAAGATCTAGTGTAACATGCATGGTGGTCAAATGTGGCAAAAATTATCATATCTCATAAAGCATACCAAACCACCAAAAAACATTTAAATATAAAAAATTAATATTTATTAAGATAAAGTTTGATGAGAAGACACCAGTGACATTTTCTTTATTTCAATTTAGCCTACTTTGGAAATACAAAAAATTCCTAATTTAAATTAACATAAAAGCTAATAAAACATTATTTCAAGTTTAAGTAACTATATATTACTATATAAATTTTATAAATTAAAAAAATATAATATATCCAAATCAAAGTGATAAAAAAAATGATGTGAGAGGAGAACTAAATTTCCAAACTAGTAAAAAAATCAAAGAAATACAATAAAAAAATGAGATAAATTTTACTAGTAAATTATATTTCAAACTACAACACACATCAAATGTGATAACAATTAAATGTGATATTAATCAAGATATGTGATTAAATGCACTAAAACCACAAAAAAATAAAATGTTTAACCTTATAAAAGTAACAATTTAATTTGATTGAACTCTTAAAGATGAGCATAATAACATTTATATCATCTCAATCAAAACCCACTTTGAGTTATTATGAATTATAAAATAAAATATTAAAATAAAAAATAAATTATGATTTAAAAATAAAATTACAATATATAAAGTTCAACTAGAATTAATTAGACCAACTCACATTTAGAATTATGGAAAATTTATTTAATATTAAATAATTATATTTTAAATCACAAAAGACATAAACTAAAAATATGAGATTAAACCAACTCAAAGGTTTGTAAAAGTCACATAAGTGAAGATTTATAGTTACATAGTAATAAAGTTTAATAAATATTGCAAATTGTTTGAGAATCTTGCATTCAATAGTGTTCATCGATTTTTGTCCAAAAGCTTTTATTTTTGCTAAGTCACACCTCATTTAAAATTTTTGTGAATTAATAAAGAAAATAAGCATATATTATAGCAAACTATTGCATTAATATTTGTTAAATATATATTGAAGCCAATATAAGATAAATTAAATAACCTTAATATAACAAAATCAATTTAATGAAAAGGTTGTTCGAAAGTAGATTTAGAGTTACATAATGATATAACAACCTAAATTTAAAACATTTAAAAAAATAGATAATTTTTATTATAAAATTACATTGCAATGAAATAAAGAGATCAAGTTTACATTTGTCATCATGAAATCATGTTGGAATAGAAATAAGTTGTAAATAAGCATTTGGATGGACCTTCTATGGAATTGGTATAAATAGCCAAAGTAAACAAGAAAAAATGATAACAAATTATACTTTAAATATTAAATAAAAAGTATAATAAATAAAAAATTAGAGAAATTTAAGTAATACAACATAATAAAATTGAAATGATACAAATGACACATATGGAGAGAAATAGAGTTTCATAAAAATATAACTAATTAAAAGTAAATTATTGTAGAAATGAGATAAATCATATGAGAAATTTGTATTCAAAGATATTGAGGATATCAAGTGCAACACCCTTGATCATCAAATCAGATTTTAATGAAAATACTTCAACAAACATACCAAAACATGAGAAAATTAAATATTTAAATAAATTAAAATTATTATTTAATTTGATATAGCTCGTATATTAGAGACAAAAAAACTTTGCCGCATTTTGATTGAAGTTCATTTTGTGTTACACAAATTAAAAAATTAAATAAGCATCAATAATAATAACTAGTTTATTAAAGCTCAAATAGTTACATAAGGTTTTTTTTAACCTTAACTAAAATGTTTAAAACTCTAATAAGATAAATTGTACCTTTGTAATATGAAAAAATCAAAGCATTATAAAAGTTACATAAATAAGATTTAAATGTACATAGTAATACAACCTAATCAATCCCAAAGATTTGAAAAAACATGATTAATTTTAAAAGAAACATGTCTTTTCATATAAAAAGAGATTGATTATAACATCCTTGCTCATCATTACATGCATAAACAAAAATGTCTATCAAAGTATGCCTAAAACCCTACAAAATAAAATACTAAAAATATTGAAATGAATATTTAAATTGTAAGAGCTCATCGAGACATGACCAACAACAATTATTTTGCCTCATTAAAACCTTATTTGGAATCCTAAAGAATTACCAATGTAAATTGACAAAATAATAATAAATTGCTACTTTAATACAAAGAAAATATATACTAAAGCCTATATGTCATAAATTGATAATATGTAATTTAACTAGATTAAAGCATTTTAAAGTTGTCATAAGAAAGTATATTAGAATAAAAATTAAAATATTCAAGAAATGAGATAAATTATATGTGAATGTTTTTTTCAAAACATAAAGGACATGCAATGTAAGATCCTCCGTCACTAGATAAGGCATGAATTGAAATACCTTACAAAATATTCTTAAAAAATATAAATAAAATATTTCGAAAATATATGCATGGACATTTATTAAGGTAGATCAAGTCTAGATGATGCCAACGATATTTGTTTTTCATCTATCAAACCTTTCTTGTGTTATTACAAATTACTTTTCAATAACAATAAATAATAATAAATTTTTCTTATTATATTTAGTAAATATACACTAAAGTTTTCTATGAGATAAATTGAAACAGTTTAAGATAAACAAATCAAAACAATGTATAAGTCATAAAGGATGAGAATTATACTTTCATAATAATATGTCCAAATAAAAAGAAAACATTTGATGAAATAAGAACATTCGTATGAAAAACTTGCATTTATGATAGTTAGGAGAACAAGTGTAGCAACCTTAACCTTTAAACTATGTTAAAATCAATGTGTCATAAAACATCCAAAAATAACAAAAAATGAAATATGTAGAAAACATAAACGAATGTTTAATTGGATAGTCGTCGACAGGACAAGTTTGAAGACATTTGTTTCACCTTGATTAAATCTCTTTTGGAATTAATGCAAATTATCTAATTAAAAAATATAAAATAATAATAAATTTTTTAAATATTAAGTAAATTTATAGTAATGATAAAATGACATAAATTAATACAAAGTAATATTGCCCAATGAAAGTAAGAGCAAGGTAAGAGGTGCAAAGTTTTCGTGTTTCATGGTAATATAACGAAAAAATTTTAAAAAAATATTATAAATTGTAAAAGTGAGTTTTTATATGATAGATCTCACTAACATGAGCCAAGTGATTGTTTTCATCTCCATTAGACGTTATGAATAACCAACATAAATCAACATAAACAACAATAAATTATACAAGAAAATTGAAGGAAATGGGACAAATTATACAAGAAATTGTATTTCAAGGAACCCAGAAAACGTAGTATAACATGCACAATGATCAAATATGCCAAAATTATCATATCACATAAAGCGCACAAATGCCAAGAAAAACATTTCAACATAAAAATAAATATTTATTAGGATATTGTTGGAGAATACGACACCAATGACATTTGCTTTTGATAAATTACACTTGGTATTGAAATACAATGAATTTCAAATTTGAATAAATATTTAGGTTAATAAGATATTTATTTAACATTAAATAACTATATGTTATAATAAAAATTAGATAAATTAAAATGATATACTATAAACTATTCAAAGTGATGTAAAAATGACATCAGACTAGAATTAAATATCCAAAGGTTTACAACAAAATGAAACACATAAATTTGAAAAAATGAAAAATTTTGCTAGAATGAACACCAGATATGACAACATAGTTCATCAAATTGATATAAATAAAAATATCTCATAAAATGTCCTAAAACAACAAAAAAATAAAAAAATTTAACATTAAAAAAGTAATTGACTAATTTTATTGAACATATTAGGATGAGCATAACAGCATTTATATCTTCTCAACTAAAGGCTATCTAGAGTTATTATGGATCATGAAATAAAATAAAAATAAATAATAATAAATTATAATTTAAATATTATTTTAATATGTAATAGAGTTCATGTGGAATAAATTGAAGCAATGTAATATAACAAAATAAAAGAAATCTTTATAAAGAAATGAGATAAAGTTTGCCAGGAAGTTATTATCCATGATATTATGGATATCGTATCTAATATTAAATATGACTTGAAATGTTTTATGAAATCTTATAAAATTAAAGAAAATAAAATATTTAAAAAACTTGAAAAATAATATTTAATTTTATCGAGCACGTTAATATGACTTAAGTAATATTTTTTCATTTTAATTTGATCTTGTTTTGAATTAATATAATTTCAAACTTAACAAACATAAATAATGATAAATTATTATTTAATCAAAACTAAATAATTCTTAAATTTAAAATATGATAAATTGATGTAATATAATACAACACAATAAGAGAAATGTAGTCACACATTAGGATATTTAGAGTTGCAAAATAATACAACCAAATTAAAACAAAACATTTAAATAAAATGAAATAAATTATGTAAGAATTTTGAATTCGAAGTCACTTACATGATTAGATGTAAAGTCATTGACCTTTAAATCATGCAAGATTCAAAAAGATTCATAAAGATTGCCAAACTAGGAAATAAAATATTTATTTTTTATAAAATAAATATTTAAATGGATAAAGCATGTAATGATGAGAAAAAACACATCTGCTTTATCACAATTTGACATCATTTAGAAGTTTTACAAATTACAAACTTTTCAAAAAACAATTGAAAAAAATTTACTTTAAATATTAAGTATACATAAAAGCCAATGACATAGAAGTGCAAAATGAGAAACCATATGAGAAAATCATGTTCAAAGATAATCAAGAGATTGAGTAAAACATTCTAAAACAACAAATGAGGTGCAAATTGAAATATCGTGTAAAGAATTCCAAAAGAACAAGAAAATAGAATATTTAAAAATATTAAAAAAATAATTAGATAAAAGCACTATGAGATAATTCCATTGATTTTAATTTCATAAAAGAAAATATTTGTTTAAAATTAATATGAATAAACAAGTAAATAAGTATAATTAGTAATAAATTATTACTTTTATAATAATTTAATATATATTTTTTAAGAAATCAGACAAATTGAGGAAAGTTAATGTAGCTAAATCAAGTTGATGTAAAAGTCATAATATGGTAGAATTAAGGCATAATGGTATAATAAAATAATTAAAGAAAAGAATTTTAATAAATAAAATAAATTATAAAGAAAATTATCATTAAAGATACAAAGGAGATTGATTGTAACATTCTTAATTATAAAATAAAGTTTAAATCACAATGCCTCCCCAAAGTGTGCTAAAAGCCTAATAAATATTTTAAAAAAATATATAGAAATGTAATTTAAATTGTGAGAGAATGTCTATAAAAATCAGAGGATTTTTATTTCAATTTGATCCAACCTTATTTAGAGTTACAACAAATCATAAAAGTAAATGAACATAAAAAATAATAAGTAATTATTTAATATTTAAAAGCTATATTTTAATGCTTAAATATGATAAGATGCTTAATGTTTACAATTTATCCAATTTATTAATTTTTTTAATTAGGCTATATGTCTAGATATCTATAAATCATCTTTGGATGGACCATGATAATGCTTTAATTTGGTTACATTACATTACCTAATTTTATATTTATTATATATACATAGTTTTATTAAAATAATAATTTAATATTATTTCTTTTTATTTTGCGTTTGTCTCATCTTAACTAGCTCCATTGAATTATCTATGCTTCAATTTATGATTTTTTAGTGTTTTGCAAGTTTCAATGACAATTTGATTCATACCAAGGTTAATGATTGAGGATGTCATAATCGATCTCCTTAATATGTTTGATTAAAAGTATTATGTACAATTTAACTCATTTATTCATATTTTATATTTTAATTTGGACATATTATCATGAAACTCTATTCTCCTTCCATTTGCCATTTACATCAATTCGATTTTGTTATATTTCCATAATTTATCTCAAGTATTCTTTAATATAAGTTACTTAATTTTTATTTACTTAATTTTTAGTTCCTTGTTTAATTTTGTCTCGAAAAACATTATGAAATTAAATATTTACTTTTTTCACTTTAAAGTATTTTATATTCAAGGGTTTTCATATACCTAATACCTTATTTTAATTTGCAGCTAATTTGATGACGAAGAATGTTATACTTGATCTCTTTAGTAACTTGGTAAACAACTTTCTTAGACAATTTATCTCATTTATTCAAATCATTCATTTTGATTTAGTTATATTGCATTAATTTATTTTAGCCCATTTAATCTTTAATATAGATATATATGTATTTGTTGAAATAAATTTAAAATAATTTTCTAAACTTAGCCTTCTTTACATTTTAATTTCACAAATATTGCAGTCAAGCTCTTATCTAGACGAAAAGAATTTCAATGGACTAACTTGATAAGCTCAATCAAATGATTTTTTATTAATTAGTATTTTGATGCACTTTAGAACCCTTTTGATTACCTACTTACTTTGCTTAACAAGTTCTTAAACTTGACCTCTTTATTACCTTAGATTACAACATTAATATACAATATATATCATTTTATCAAATTTTCATTTTGATTTGATTACCTTACTATGTAACACAAATTTTTCTCTTATGTGACAATTACATCACTTTCATTTGGTTATAACATAATACTTCTATTTATCAAATTTTAACATTAAGGTATATTTTATTAATACTAAAATAAAGACTCAATTTTAATTCTAGTTATTCTATTAGTAATTTGTACTTATTCGAATTATGTTTTCATTTTGATGAAAAAATGTTAGTACTCTCATCTCAACAAAATCAATCTAATTAAATATTTATATTTTATGTTTTTAAATATTTTTTTTTGTAGGGTTAATGCATTTTTTATGAAACTGTTTTATTGATAAATGATAACGTAATCATTGATATTACACACAATCTCCATAATTATATGGAACACAATTTTCCTTATAATTTATCCTATTTCCTTTCATTTTTCTCATCAAATTTTTTAATACACAATAAAAATTTAATACTCCTCTCATTCAACATTTACATAATTTTTATTTTGTTTTTTCATATTGCATTTATTTACATTATTTTTGCATTATTATGCATTTACTTTAAGTTAAAGTAATAATCAATTATTATTTGGGCTTATTTATGTTAGAATTTTATGGAAATTCTAAACAACGACAAATTAAAAAAAACAATCATTAATTGATGAGCACTACGTAATTCAAAATTTATTTTTTACAAGTCATATTGTTTAAAGTTTTTACAAGGATATTTTGACTTGTAAATTATTTGATGATCGATGACATGGCCCTTAATATCTTTAGCACCTTTGAATATAGTTTTCATGTATAATTTATTTCCTTCTTCAATTATTTTTCTCATTGTTTTGGTTATTTTAAAATGTAACTTTAAATCTAATCTCTTATGACCATTTCATTGGATTCATTTGCTGTGATATATTTTTTAAATTACCTCATGTTTATTTAATCAATAATTAAATGTAATAACAAAGTATTTTATGATTTTTCTTGCCTATTTATTTGGTAATTTTGTTATAAAATAAAATGATATTTAATTGCAACGAAAAAAATGTCACTCGACCTTTCGAAGCAATATTAGACAAGGTTTTTACTTTGATTTGGTTGTATTACCATTTGACTCAAAAATCAACTCTCATGTTACCTTTATATTATTTTCATTTATTATATTATGTTAATTTAGATTATCTTATTTCGACATTAATATATTTTTTCATAATTTTTAAGCAATAATTTATTATTTATTTTATTTATTTAATTTGGAAGCACTAAGTAATTAAAATTTTTTGTCATTGAAATTAAATCGATGTCATTCAACACTTTTTCGCAAGCTTTACCCAATTTAATGTCCATTTTTTTTAAAAAAAATATTTATTTACTAAGATTTTGGAATGTTTCATAACACATTATGCTTCATACCTAATTTAATGATCAAAGACATTCCAACCAATCTATTTAGTATGTTGTAATGTAGGTTCCTATTATAATTTATCTCATTTCTTTAAATTTGACTTTAATTTTATTATGTTATAATGAAACTACAATTCTCCTCTCATGTTTCATCACTAGCAACACATGCTCCAAGAATGTTAGCTATAAAGGAACAAAAGTTTTATATATTTCAACAAGAATTATGAGATTATATTCAATTAATTATGACTATTTTAGATTTTCTTACCATGCAAACAATTTGTGAAATCTATTTAATAAAAAGAGTATAATTGTTATATGGTATGCATGGAAAAACTTTGTAAAACGAAAAGGAAACAATAGATCTTGTTAAAGTTTAATTAAAAATAAGCTAAACCCCTCAACTTAAAACATGAAAATAGTACTATTTAGGGAGTGATGACTGAAAAGGATTATTTATAGGTAGGACACATGGTTATGCATTATTTGAAGTGTATTAAAGGAGAAAAAGGTTATCCAACATGGATGTGGTAGAATAAAAAATCTCAATGTTTTTATTACTAGAAACCAAAAGGTGCACTTGATGCTACATATGGTGCTAATTAAGGTTAGGATTCTGTAGTTGTATAGTAGACTACATTGCACTTCATTTATGCTATCAAACATAATTATGCTCCTTTGCCTGCTTTTGCCATCAAACTTTAGTCTAACATCTTATTTTAAATTAATTTATTTGATTAAAGGATTATCATTGCCATCCTTTTCAAAAAAATCCATTTGTTTAAAAACATCCATGGAATAACACAACCAATGCACCAAATGATGTGCATTGCTAGCTACATTCCATTCCTCATGTCTGAAATTATATTAGATGTTGCAAAACTCAAATTTAATCATCACACTAATTGTATGTTTCTCTGAATGAACATCAACTCTCTAACATATAGTTTCCTAGTATATTTAGAAACCGTTTCACCTTAATATGGATAACATAACTACATATATTACTAGTTACAAAAAACTTGCAAGCTCATAGTCAAAAATGTACATGCCATCCACACTAAATATACATGCCACAAAAGCCCAGTAAAATAGCATAATAAAATAATAAATTTCAATAAGCATCAACTCAATCCATGATAATCAATGAAAGCAATTTCTCTAACATAAATACATCATGTCCACTATAGAACAAAAATATTATGAAGGGAAATGCTTATCACAAAGGCTGATTCTAACAACCTACCCAACTACCTTTCTCCCCTAACAAACCCACTCAAACCTGCCTCCACCCGACATGTCTTGCTTCCCTACCAAACATAGACATTATATCTAAATGAACTAGCTAACTTCTTAAAAGTTCATTTAATAGTAGGGGTTCGAGCAAAGAAGTTAATAAGGAACACTTAAAATATGTTATAATTTTAAGTAGCAATCATAACCATATAATTATTTGGCAAATAATGTTTTAAAGTTATGAAGAAAATGAAGTATTCTACAATGTCACATAACACAACATCAACTTACACGGTTGACCTAAACATAAATTGGAACACCACATATTAAAAATACATTGGTAACCTAAAACTAGGCATAATTTAAGGGATCATAGCTCATCACCATACTGTTATAGTTTCTCTAATCCTTAGAATATCATGACTATATTATGATGTAGTTATTATTTTCATGAACATCCAACCAATGGTAGAACACACATTCTTCACATAAATAAGAAAATCCATGGTTCATTAAGGTGCCCTTAAAATCAAACCACACAACACTGAATTTTTGGAGTATGATAAAAAAATGATACACATCCAAACATCTTAAGATGTCCCAAACAGTAAAACACATCAATAATCCTATCGATCATCCAAACTAATTTGGCACTCCAGGGTCATTTCTAGTCCCTTGCATTACAAGTTTTAGCTCCCTAATAATAGGATTCATACATGATTTCTACTTATACTCTTTTATCTAAATCCTTTGTAACAATGTTATAAAATTTATAATCAATAACAACCATCACAATTCATTGTTGAACACTCTAGGTTCCCATTTTTCTTTTTTTAGTCCTGCCCAAAACCAACTCATGGCTTTTTTTAAATCCAATATGGTCTCTATAATATAACCATTCTTATACCTAGGTCTAGATCAACCTATATAGAAACTGGCCTTATGTAAGCCCTACTTTCTAGTCTATTTTAGATAACCTAAGAATTCTTAAAATCTTGACATAAAATTTGTGGTTTTTATGATTTCATCAAACATAAACAAACAAATCTAAGCATCAAAATGTTTGCCTGTACCCCTAACTAGTTTATGTAGCATTATCATAACAATTCTTCTAAACACTAAATAATCATCAAATAAACTCTTACTCCCTTACAAATTTTATAGGTATAGCTTATTCATTTTTCCAAAAAAAAGTCATTTCTCTTAAAATTAACTTTTTCATTTGCCCCAACATTGGCTCTACCCTCCTCCTACCCTCATTTGAGCCACTCTCAACCCTAGATAACCCTAAAAGACCTTATAGTGCTCCAAACTATTGTATAAGTTAATAAAACTTTATCTCATCTTTTCATCATATCCTTAACCATTTAAAGGTTTTGCCCAAAACATAATAAAGCCTTTTTATCACTTTGGCTAAGCCCTACACCCTTTTTTAGTTCAATCTAAAGGTTTCTCTCATTCATACTAACTCAAGAGTCTCTAAGGTTAAAAGCTTCTTTACCTTAATCTTCTCTTCTTAAGTTAGAATTTACTTTGCCAAAATTATGTTGTAATCATAAATATATCTAAATTTTAAATCCTATGTCTAAATTTTTAACATTTAACTTTTAAATCTCAAACTCTTTTAAACCATACGGTATTCAGATTTTAGCTTTATATCCAATAAATTTAAATCACCAAGATCTCTAAATGGTTTCAAATGTTCATTAACTCTAACCAATGGTTACTCGTGACATAGTAGCTAATGCAACAAGTCCTTATTTGCAAGTCAACCTTGAGAAAACACAAAACGTTTTTTAAAAACTTAAGACTTCCTTAACCTCAAGATTTTCTAAAGATTAAGCAAAGGAATATGAACCCTTCCCACTATGAAGTGAAGAACCACTCTACCATAAACAATTCTTAAGGACATTTCCAACATGCCTTATTACATTGCAAGCCTTAGTAGAGCATAACCACTTAATGTCAAGGATTAACTTGTCACAACAATCCCATCTTCCTTAGAGTGGGTTTAACCATTTGATTTTATTTTTACGAACTAAAATTTGAAATGTTCATATTCAAGCCTCATTACACCACTTAATATCTTACTAAGCATTCTCACTAACATGGTTATAGTCATCTCATAATTCACTCATAGCTTAGTATAAACTACAACATCAATGTCAAATACTTCTTTCTTTTAAAGAAAACAATTTCATATTTATGATGAAAAACTTTTAAGGAATTTAGTTATAGTTATCTAAGATTAATCATAATAAAAATCTATTATAGCTTGGAGACAATCATGGTTTGGCTGCATTCATAACATCCTACGATACATCTCAACTTGATAACAAACATTTTTATAATATTAATATCAACAAAAATAAAATAATTTATTTCATTAAGTAATAATTTAGATTTACAACAAGCAACTTAATCATTGATAAAATTACTATATGGAATTCATGTACCCTTGGTCGTGGCGCCACTTGTTTGATGAAAACATTGTAGTTGTTTTAGTGTTTTTAAAACTTTTCATAGATGCATATTCTATCATGCATGTAAAGCTCATTAAGATCAATCAATTGGATAGATTTGACCAGAGTCCCATGTAGAAATCCATAAGTGAAGAAATTTCAAGTAGTGTAGGTGACTATGCTCTAGTTATGGTTTAAATGGCATAACACTGAGTTATTGATGGAACTATCGACAAAGTAGCCAACCATTAGGAATCTATCTTCAAATTATTTATAGGTTTAATTATTTATCCTATCACTTGTTTAAAATTACACAATTAGGCTGTATAAGATCAATCATTCATAAGTATTTTTAATGATTTCTTAAATGTTATAATTTTAATAATTAATGTAATATTATATTGTTTTAATAGCTACATAAACATTTTAAAATGAACAAAAGTTATAATTATATAACAAATTTCTTTAAAAAAATTGACTTAAGAACCTAAGGCATGACCTTGCCCAAGGAATAAGTCGAGTAGCCATTTATTCAGTATTCTAATCAATTGATTATTGTTTTCCTACAATCAATATTCTAAAAAGAAGTTTATGTTTGTTTATATCTTTGAAATGTTAATTTCTATCTCTTTGACTCTTCTTGTCACTAACAAAATTTTATTTTAATCTAAAATATTTTGATGTAAATAGAGTAGCTATAGATGTTTAAGAATAGATGATTTTACCTTGCTATATGATTTGTTTTTTGTTAGAAGAAGCACAAACCATTTCATTCCAATTTCATTGTCAATGTTTGAGCTATGTTTGTGACCAACGTTTTTACCTCCGTACTCCAACATTCTCTTTGATTGCAAATTTTACTAGTGACTTCTTTAAAATTAATTATCTATTTTCTTATTCTTTTTTATTTTTTTAAAAGATAATGCTAATGCAACACCTTTGATTAGTATCTTGGATTTAATATTTCAAAATTATGCCTTTTAGGTTGTTTCAAACTTTTTTATATTTGTACTCATATTCTAACATCATAATCCATAAACCAATGACATATATGCTTCTGGATTTAGTAGTGAAACATTGTGATTAATTATTACTTAATATTTTGCCATAGCATATTTAGCTTTTATAATCAAAATTACGTTGACCAACGCATAGCAATTGTTGCAAGAGGGTCTGGTTTGTGAAGTATTCTTATTCTACGGTGAAATAGAGTAGTTTTTATAGTGGAATCTTAGTTGGGTTGACTCGGGCTACATGTATGCATATGTTAGGAGGAACTGCTTAAAAAGGGTTAGTCATTTTTATTTTTGTTCTTATATTGTATTATATTATAATATTTATTTAAAAAAAATATGAAAGAAATTTTCAAAATTGTATTTGTTAAATATAAAATATTTTAAAATAAATAAATTTCTATTTTTTTATATTTTTACTTAAAAACATTTTTAAATCAATGAGTTTATCATTACAAAATTTACATAAAAGAAAAGTCTTTAAAAATAGTAAAAACGAAAAAAAGCATACTTTTCCACTCTCATATTCATTAGCAAGGCACAAATACTCAACAAGTTATAGAATATATAGTCGATCATAGTTCTCCTATTCTTATGTAGTGTCATTAAATCACATTGCCGTGATGAAATCTATGACAGTTTACCAAGTCATAATTTTTAGTTCAAACAAGTACGAAGTTATAAAGAATCAAAATCAAATCATCCCTTGCTAATCGAGATTCCATTCATGAGTTTGTCCTCAATTTCCTTTGAATAAGCTAATGAATTAAAGCATTTTTTCATATTAAAGTGCTCAATTTTTAATCCTAAATATGACACTGAATTAACCTACATACAATAAGGTTCATCATATATCATATACTTCACAAAAAAAGTTTGGCTTCATCATCGTCATGGTTGTTAGCCTTTCTACTTACTCTTGATAGCTAAGTTTTGTCCTCTACATCATAATTATGGCTATTAAAAATTTGGATATGTTTTCTTAAGTCTATCTAAAGCCACTTCTTGATCAATTATATAACTAGTTGAACTTAATTGTAATGGATATGCTATCTAAGAACTTCGATTAAGATATAACTTAAATGATTTAATTCATAAATAAATTATTTGCTCTCTGATCTTAACTTTAGCAAATGAAATACATTTCATGGCTAAAGATATACTTGTTATAATGCTACCCTTACATCTTGACCATTTAAATATTAAAATTTTATTTAAAATTCTATACTTTGCTTATAATTATATCAAGCCTTACAAATCGAAAATATTTGTACTTTTAGTAACTTACCAAGGTTTCTAATTTAGAATATGCAATTATAAAGAAAAGGCATACCTTACATCAACTGAGGAAATACATCACAAAAAAAGCTAAGAAATAGCTAAATATGGGGTGTAAAAATACCCCTTAATTGGAAAAAATCATAAGAATCTAAGAAATACAATTGGCCATTTAAAATGTACTCACTATGTAACTCCTAAGAAATCACTCTTTCTTTTTTATTACTTAATTGTACTCAAGCATAGGTAACCTCTTATTCATATGCTATCAAGTATAATGCTCTCCTATGCTTATTGGACACTCCTAAGAAGATTCAACCTACTATAATTGAAAACTCTATAATAGTTATCAATGAATATGCATTTATTTTTGAAAATAACTCTTGAAATTAAAGACATGGAAGGCTTCATTAATAATTACAAAATATTCTAACAACAAAAGCTAGTGTGTTGTTGACACAATCCTCTTTAGAACGTTTTGTGATTTAATATACCCCATGTCAAACTTTGAAGCATTTCCAAAGTCAATTATTGAACAAACCTTAAGGAATACCTAATCACCATTATAAAATATGACTAATCTATGCTTTCAATTAAAGTATTTCTTTTACAGGTGCTAGACCACTCACAACCTCTTCTCTAATCATAAATGCTTCTTGATAGAATACTCGATAACATTTTTCTAGGATCACCCTTCCTAAATGCAAAAGTAATCTACAATGTCACCCATGTAATGCATCATATGGTTCCATTTCTATTGCCAATTGATAGTTATTATAGTAAACAAATTCAATGAATGCTAGCTCTTGGCAAAAATTTATGGAATATGATAACATACATAGCCTTAAAAGGTCCTTTGTATTCTAGATCATCCTTTCAAACAAATCTTTCATCTAAGGAGAATATGTTCTACTAAATTGGAGAGTTATTCTGAGAGTTCGATGCAAACCATTTAAGAAATTTGTGGACGATTTCATATATCTATCAAAATGATCATTAAAGGAAATTCAAATAGTATAACAATCCACTACACATATTTTCTACCAATCTTCTTATTGAATCCTTCTTCCTAGCAACTTGACAACGTGTTCGTTTTGTTTAATAATACATAGTCACAAAAATCACATCATTTCTAGTCATTAGAAAACAATATACAAAGCCCTTTGTGATACCATCCCATTTACTTTTAAGTATTACCAAGTTATAAAGGTAACAACTAGGCTTTTGATGCTTTTCTTTAATAATCCATAAATCATGCATTTTTGAAATATAATATACTACATGCTTCTTTCATCCTCTCTACAAAGTGTTGGTGCTATTATTCTGTAATGTCCTTTTTTGACCTAGGTGAATAGCTAACCTATTATTAAATGCCTTCCTTAAAAGTCTCTCTAAACTTCTAGTGATACGGAATACAAATCCTATTTTGTTCAATCAAGGTAATGCCTATCAATGCAAATTTCTTACAAAAATTGCATTAAAGTTTGGCAATCTCTTTATATGACATAGTGTGTCCCCACTAAAGGATCCTAAACAAATTTATCCAATTAACATGAATGTGAAGAGTACTAAGTAGGGCCATTAGTGACTATGCTACCAACCCAGATTAACATCAACCAAAACCATCACAAGCTCTTTCCTCAATCAGTTCTTTATTTTCCCTAGTAGTTCATGTTTAAGAAGAAAATTAATGAGCTCAAACAAAAGACTTTGACAACAGATCAAGCTGCTTGCATAAGAAAATAAACTTAAGTCATTTATCATCATTATGGAGCACAATGGGCTCCTGACACAAGCATTGTTTCTAAATGTTTAGGTTAAGTACTAAAAGTAGAAACTGTAGGTCATGTGTTGCATAATTCAGTTCATGCATGAATAACTAATTGATGGTGTTGGCTATTACCTGACATTTCTACTTAAGAACTACATCAAAACAAATTCGTGATGTATTGGTAAAAACCTTGAATGGCCAATCCTACTTGTGGTTAGGCTTATAGAACCTTTGTTGATATTGATCTAATATAGAGGAAGCCACACCAACTTTATTAGTTGAGAAACATATGCTTTTAAAATTTAGAATGTTTAAAAAACTTACTATAGTATTGTAAAACTCCCAAGAAAATAAGGATCTTTGTCATTATAACCCTTCTTTTCTACACATTAATAGAGTGAACCATATTGGGTTCAATTGAAACTTTCTTGGCACTAGCAAGATCACCAAGGAGAGCTAGTAGATATTACACAAAGTATCACATTGAATATTTTGAATATAGCCACTTTCTTTAAGAAACTCCAAAGTAGTCTAAAGATGTTGTATATGCCATGTTATACTCCAACAATACCAAAAATCTAATCAATAAAAAACTATGATAAAAAAGTGAAGGTATGGCTAGAAAGTGATGTTTAATAGATTCATAAATATTATGGCTATGAGATCATAATGTCTATAACATACATGTAATTTTTCTATGACTTATCCTTATTTAGAATTGACATCTAAAGATATCTTGTTGAAAGTTATATCTTAAAGAAGATTGTAGAACCTTGAAGATGATCTAACTATTCATCAATTTTAGGAAAGGATACCAATTTTGGTCGATCACTATTTTAACAACTTAATTGTTCGCACATATATGTAGAATATCATCTTCGTTTTTAAAAAGTGGTGCCCAAAGCAGAATCTTTCGATCTAATGGACCATATCTTTGCATAGTTCTATAGTTAAACCATTCTTCTTACCATTCTATTATGGCCATCCAATAATATTCTTTACCAATAAAGTAACTCCTAGTTAAAGGTTCATGCCAAATACATCTTTGTCCTCTAACAATAAATCCTAACAATTCATTCTAATGATTATGCATAATCAATGTATTCAACATGTTGAGGTCCCATTCCATGAAACTACTTTTCTTATCCACACTAAACAACTTCTATATACCAAATGTAAAGTTTAGAATATTAATGGAATAGGAATCTATCATTTTATTACAAAGAGGTTTCAGTTCCTCACTAAATAGCTCACAATTGTGCTTCTCTAATTGCATAAGATTTGTTGAATGACATTTCAAGTTAGTGAATTTGTAATGTATGCCAATATCTTCTACCTCTCATTGAGTTATGTAACCACACTTTGAATCTTAGCATTGGTGTTCTTTAAAATATAAAATAAGTAAAGAACATGGGATAAATAATCATATTTCATTATTGAGACTATAACACCCATAAATACTCATCTCTTTATTCTCATAAAGGCCTCAAACAACCATTCCAATCTAGGCTTTGATTTCATTTATTCAACCGCAGCCAAAACTAGTTATACTATTCTGAGGTATAACTAGACATTAGCACTAACAACCAAAGTATCTATTCATAGTTCTACGAATCCACTTCATCCTCTATTGTTGAAAAACCATACCAATGTCACATAATTTTGTTCAAAAAAATTAATAAAATAATATAACTATATAATACAATTCCATGATGCATTATCCTAACCTTAATTGTCTTGAAGTTAACATTCATAGTGAAAACATCTATAATAACTTACAAACCTTGTCTCTTTCTAAACAACAACTTAATGTTTAGAATGGGAGTAGAGATCTTCCAATCTAATCATCGTGCATAAGGTCTATAACACTAAATGAACACAATCTTCTGACTAGTTGGTCATGTAACTAATTTTTAAACTTGTTCACCCTAACATAAGATTTGTTAATGGTAAGTATTAATTAGTACATTGTTCTTACAAACAACCTACAAATAACTTACATAGCATCAACTTAAAATCTACATGCCAAACATGAAGCAAAAAATCCATGCAGTTGATGTATAATGACATCTAATAAATGTTCAATATAGTTTATGCTGACGAAGACTTACAATGTCACTTATGTCAGTAGAACTTGACCATTACATATTAAAAGTCTTATAGAATGAGTTATTGGTATCCATGATTATAAAAGTCATCTAATCAATCTACTTAACTTTGTCTTCAAGGTGCATACCTAATGATTTGGCCTACTATGGTGTGGTAAAGGATGAGATAGAAAGCACAATAAGGAATCCTAAATGTATGCTCTAAAAATAAGAATTTTTCAAATGTACCTAACTAATTGGCATATAATGAAATCTAACAAGGTTGTATGTAAAGTTATCTACTGTATCACAATTATTGGCATTAGCTTACAAGGTTGAGAAAAACATAACTGAGATGCCAAATAATAAAACTACACTCCTTGCACAACATTGAGAACCTAAGCTCATCATAAAAATATAAAGGCATTTATAATCCCAAGAAGAACAACATTTAGCGATGCAATTGTTCTTGCATCTAACATCTTGTTGATAGCCTTACAAACAACTATCACATAAATAACAACGTCCATGATCCTTTGAGTGCACAAATGAAAGTTTTTGCACATCCATAGTATTTTAGTATGTCCTAAATATTGTGCACATCTAATGTTCTTTATGAAGCACAATTTAATTTAGTGCTTCATTGTGCTTTAGAAGTATGAGGTCTCCATTACCCTAATTTACAATATTAGGCTCCCAAACTATAAGAGCAATATATAATGCCCATTAAGATTCTCTTATCTTGGTCCTTGATTCTATTGTTATAATGGGTCTATTAAACTTGTGAACTTAATAGAACTCCTTGGACACCAATCTAGGTAGCACATTCTTTTTCTCTAAGGTTAGCTAAAAGCTTATTTTCTTTTGCTTTAATCTATTAAAGCTTGTGCTACGTAACCCTAACTTAACTTAGTTCTCAAATAAACATATTTAGAATCTAACTAAGTCTTAGGCCTACTCATCCACCACTTTAAATTTTATTGCTTTTTCAAAGCCAAAACACACTTATCTAAGAAATTTAGGGTTTCTTCTAAACATTTACCAACCTATCTTGGCATTTAATTATTTCCTTAAAACCTTAACCAGCATATCTATTGTCATCTTAAAGCTCATTTTAACCACCAAATATTTATTATCGATACCATAAAATTTTCTTAGAACCTAGTTGTGATTTTCAGGTACCTAATAATTCTTTTAAACTCAACATTCCTTAATTTTGAATACCATAGCTTCCTAGATTCATCATGTAATTTTAGCCTATGACTCTGACAAGTCTATCAACTACTCACTAATTCTCTTTAACCTTTTATAGGAATCCTTTTTAATTTTTTCTTTAAGCTCAAGGAATTATCCACTAGGATCAATATATATGCTAAACTTAGTCTCTAGAAATCATAAAATCCATTCCTCATAAGGTTTATATGGGTCACATTAATGATTCTCCTTACACATTAGGCTAACCCATTGAAATACACTCTAATGATATCTCTAGGTCACTCTAAACCTTATATCATTATTTCTAGTTTCTATCTTTTAGATAAAGGGCATTGAGATGAAAACTCATGGTCTTATAATTATCCTAGTTAAAACCTACACCATTCTTCAAGTAATATATAATTGTTCCCCTAACCCTAAATACCATCTACAATCAAACTCAATAATGTTATAGGTTGAGTTTCTTCTATACAATGTTCTTAAGGGCCCACCAACTACTATAAATCCATGTCCCTAGCCATAATTGCTATGTTAAGGTTTACACAAAAAAATAAAATCATTAAAAATAAATTAAGCAATAAACAAAGAATATCGTCATTCTCATCAATGTTATACCCAAGAGTTTCCTTCTCTTTCTAAGTTACCCGATGCTATAACCAAATTTAAAGTTAAACTTTTTTTTTATTTTTATGAATTAAAATTACACTTGTTCTTAGCCTTTTTTTGATAATTTTACCTAAAAATTTGCTATATTCAACATAGTTTTCATCATCAAGGCATGGTGCACTCATGATTTAAGGTGTGCTAGGTGATACAAAATAATTATTTCAAAGTTTGTCATTTTTATTGTATATGTAGTCATTTAGTTCCCTTTAACAGGCTTATCGATTAATGGTATGATATGTGAAGTTAAAACTAGTTTTCAAAGCTTTCATTCAAATTGTATAATACACTCAATTTAAATTATTTTATACATTAGGCAAATGGATAATTTGTATAGTGCTTAAAATGAACCCAAGGTGTTGAAATAGTTTGTGATATTTAATGAATAATAAATTTAGTTCATTTGGCTGTAGGTTCTTTATTGTGAGCAAAATGTGAGGATTCATACGATACATTTTTTTTAATTTATGCGTTGAATATAAAAAATAGTTCATAACAAAAATTGTGAAGCCGGGAATGATGGGTTATATATTTTTTGTTCATTTTAAATGGGTAATTAATAGGCTAAGAAGATTTTATCTTTTTAAAAATTGCTATTAGAGAGTCATAGTTGGGTTTCGGATCCATTGAAAGCCATCACAAAACATTTTGAAAGGTTCCAAACTTTTATTTCTTACAATTTACTTATCTCTTCTTTTGACATTCGATTCTTCAATTCTAACAATTATTATGGTAAAAAAATTCTTTTTGATGTCTTACACATTGTTAATGCACATGACATTTTGGAGAGGGAGATTGGTACCTATAATGTGCATTATTTAAATAGTATTTTTATTTGGGTTGAATTTACAAAATAAAAATTTTCTTTAATAAAAGATATTGATTTAAGGCATATTGTTGAAAATGCATTTGAATCTCTATCTAAAATAGTTTGCCATGAGATTGTTAAAAGGAATTAATAGAACACAATGCATAAGAGAAGCATAGTCTCCTACTTGGTAGTCGAGCTTAGAACCATAATCTACCCATGAAGTTTTGGGTAACCTTGATGATACCTACAAGGGTGTAACTTAAGTTAAAGCATCTAAAATATGTTTTCTTATGAATTATTTTGTGTTATTTTGAAAAAATTATGAACAATTCCAAATAATGTAATTGTAGATTTACTAATATTGTAAATCATTTCTTAAATCTTGTTATAGTGTTTTTTATCAAGCAAGGAAGATACTTGAGTGATTATTAAAGAGTTTTACTTTACTATGACCATAATTAATTCGTCCAGGAAACTAAACCTCTAAAATTAGATGAGCCACATGGTCATGTCATTGTTAATGGGGTGGCATTGACATGATAAGAGATATCATATCTAGTTCAAAAGGAAAAGAAAAACTTGGCATTCAAGGCTATTACATCATTCTTTGAAATAAAAAACGAGTAATATAGAGCAAGACCTCCTTATGAAACTCATTATTCAAAATATTAAAGTAATAGGCTAAACGAAATGCTAAAAATAAAAAGTAGTTGACCAAGAAAAAGTGTTTTAAAAAAGTTTTGATACAACAATACTACGAATGCAATTAACCTAATCAATTTTGACTCAAATTGTCAAAAATTTAGAGAAGAGGAAAGTCAAGAAGAAATTTCAAAAAGATGAGAAGCAAGCCATGGCTTCTTCTTGGAGTTAATTGAATCCATCATCAAAATCTTCAAACAATTAGGGGGATGAAGATGACAAAATGTTTTTCTTATAGTAAAGAATTGATCATTCTCTAACATTGGAGAAAGAGGAGAACCATAGAATATGGTGTAATTCATGTCAAGAGGATAATTATCTAGGAGAGGTAGTGATAAGGAAAGTTAACTGTTTGATATTGAATTAGAAAGTAATTTTATGTGTTGATTGAGCATTTTAAAGAAACCTTTTAAAAATTGTAAAATTTTTTTAAAAAAGGCATAATTTTTATATGAAGACTTGAATGATAGGAAACCCAGATACTCACATGTATTTGAAATTTCAAGTGATAAAATTTCCAAAATTGTGACCACAAATGCAAAAGAAATAATAAGTATATTGATTCCCTTATTTTTTTCATATTACACTTATCTTTTAATCTTATTTAGAAAAAAGAAGAGGTGAAAGAAAAGAAAAAGGATGAAGTCTTCACCATGATTGTAAGAAACTTGGGTTTACACGAACTAATTGCGTAGAAAAAAGAAAAAGAAGATGCTAATGGTAGCTTTTGGAGCGATTCTAACCCTAATGAGTCACCATTTAAATCAATGAGTGATAAAGCTGTTCAGTTCAACTTTGTGGCGTAGGAACATTCAAATAATTTTTTTTTTTCTTATTTTATTTTTTGAATCCATCTAATTTTATCTTTAACATATATTTATATAACTTTTAAATAATTATTTTTTATTATTTATGTTTGTTTACTTTATTAATTATAACAAACGTTTGATTAAGATGAAGCAAAAATCGTCGGACTTAACTTGACCAGACATCAAGTTCAAAATTGTCCTTTAAAATACTCCATTTTCTTTTATTTTAGCATGTTTTATGGGAATTTTTTTTCTTACTTGACTTAATGACCAATGATGTTATAGTTGAACTTCTTAATTTCTTGAAATGCTATTATCTTATAAAATATATCTCATTTTGAGAAAGTTTCCATTTTAATTGTTTTTTATTATTCAAAACTCTAATTTTTTCTCGTGTGACCATTACATCACTTTAGTTTTATTTTCTTGCATTATCTCAATTTTTCTCACTTAATCTTTAAAATACATTTACTTAATAACAAAATGATAAAAGTTTCTTATTTATCATTATTTTCTTAGGTAATTCTTACTAATTCCAAGTTAGACATGATAAAGAAAAAATAAATGTGGATAAAATAAACTTAATGAAATCAAACATATTAAAAAGAAGTATTTATTTTTAAATATATTATTTTGGAAAGTTTTAGAATGTTTTACTAGTCATTTTAGAATGCAACTTTCCGACTTAATTTATAACATTTCTTCAAATTATTTTTTTTAATCACTTTTATTACATTGTTAAATTTATCATAATTAACTTTTAGTATATATTTAATAAATATTAATGTAATTGTTTATTTTTTTTATTATTTTTTTTTATAATTCATAGTAATTCAAAAATAGGTCTCATTGAGATCAAACAAATGTTAGACCTAACCTAATGAGCAATATCCTATAAAAAATTAATTTTTACATTATTTAAAGTTTTATTCTTTTACATTTTGTAATTCTTTATGTGAAAATTCTATTCGTTTCTTATTTCATGGTCTAGGACATCAAAATAAATCTCCTTAGTTTCTTAGAATGCAACTTTCTAATACAAATTATCTAATTTTTTCAAATTCTTTTTTTTATTTTGTTATATTATAATGAATTTGTGATTCCAATTTTGTGTGAACTTTGCATCACTTTGACTTTGTTTTATTGCATTCCTCCAAGTTATCTCACTTGAAATTTATTTTACATCTTTAATATATTAAAAAAATTTTGACTATTATTTATTCTAGTTTAATTTGCTACTTGTAGTATTTCGAGATATGGTTCCATGGAGGTCGAACAAATGTGATTGGACCCGTTAAGACTAGAACTATACAATCAATTATATATTTATGTATCGTTAAATAGTTTGTTACGAGGAGGTTTTGGGATGCTACTTTGATTTGTAATTTATCTCGTTCTTTCAACAGTTTTTGCTCTGACTAGTTTATATTAGTATGCAAGTCTAAATCTCTGACCTTTAATTGTTTTAATTTTGTTAAATTATTTCATTCAAATTTATCTTATTTTAGCTTTAATATATGTTTACTTAATATTAAAAAATAATTTATTAGAATTTATGCTTATTTAATTATATAATTAGTAATAATTCTAAATAAGTTTAACTAATGACAAAACATCCATGATTGCACTCATTTTGATAAGTTTTATTAAATTATATAAGCCTTTTTAGATTTTTTTTACTTTTTCAATCTCTATGGTTTTTGCATGTTTTACAAGTCATGTTAATTTGTATCTGATTCGATTGTCGACTCTTTTAGACTTGATCTCTTTTTAATTTTGTTATATATGACTATGGAACTCCACTATCATCTCATATGACCTTTACAATATTTTAATTTGGCAATATGAAATTGTATCAGTTGTCCTCATTTTAGCTTTATTATTTTTTATAGTATTTACTTTATAGTTTAATATTAATTAAAAAACATGCCTAGTTTAGATGAAAAAAAATGTTATTGGAAGCATCTCAAAGTGCTCCATCCAACCAAATATACATTTTAATAATTTTGAATATTTTTTTAGAATTTTAGTTTGTTTCATGAGATATTATAGTGTAACTTTGTCATAAAATGTATATTCATTTTGAAATATTGTTCTTTAATTTCATTATATTGTTATCAAAATCTTGTTATCCTCTCATATGATCTATCTTTTATTTGGTTATATTGCATTGCTTCAAATTATATTATCACTAATTTAAAATATATTTAAAAAAACATTAAAGTAATATTTTATTGTGATTTTAAATTATTTACTTTATAATTCTTAATAATTCAAACCGTTGTTTGATAGTGGAATAACAAATTACATCGAATGCACATTAATGATGTCCATTAAATTAAGTATTCTTTTTTATTTATTTAAATATCATGTTTTTTGTGGTTTTTACACATTTTGTTAGAATTTTTGGATTCATATCTATTATACCTTCAATTTCAACTTTTCCTTATAAAACATCTTATTTTTTAAAAATACTTCCATTATTTTTGTTTATACTTCTTCTATGTAAACCTAAATCCATTCTCATATGTCCATTATTTTTTTTATTTGTATAATATTGAATTATTTTATTCCATTTCATTTTTTTAATATTTATTTACTTAATATTAAAATAATGTTTTAGTTTGTTTTGTAGTTTTTTACTTTTGTAATTCATTATAATTTTAAACAAGATTTGGTCAAGTTAAAACAAATGTCACTAGATACATCTAGATGAGCCTTATCCAATCAAATAACAATTTTTTAATTTTTTAAATATTTTATTTTCTTGTTGTGAAGCTTGCTTTATGACGCATTCATTTTGTGTTTTTTTATTATTGATCTTACATTCCAATTATTTAATTTCTTGAAATGAAACATTCTTTCAAAACATGTTACATTTCATTAATTATTTCCCATTGAATTGGTTTTGCATATATGCAACTCTAAATCTACTCCTAAGTCACTTTTATATTGTTTTTGTTTGACTATGTAACATTATTTTAATTTATCCTATTTAAGTTTTCCTTATTATTTATTTAATTGAAATAATAGATCATTATTTTATATGCTTAGTTACTTTGGAAATAAGTAATAATAGAAAAGTAGGTCAAATCAAGATGAAAAACTTGTTATAAGATTCTAACTCATAATCTCTATATAATTAAATGTTCAAATTTTATATTTTAAATATTTTATTTTTTATAATTTTGAAACTTTTTATCAAACATGTTGATTCATGCTTGAATGGACACTTTTTATGAAACATCTCAGATTCGAACATTTTACGATGCTTTTCGTTCATATATACTTGTATTTATACTTTATTTTTATGTGTTTTTCATGACTTCTAGGATATTTAGATTTGTATTTGATTAGATGATTGAGAATGTTAGATTTAGTCTCCTTAGTGCACTAGAATGCCTCAAAAAATTAATCTAATTCATAAAAATGTTTCACTTATATCATTTATATTGGTATAAAATTTTAATTCTCCTCTCTTCTAACAACCTTGTCATTTTAGTTTAGTTATATTACAAATCTTTCAATCATCTCATTTTAGTTTTTTTTATTTATT
Source organism: Vanilla planifolia (assembly GCA_023846275.1). Taxonomy (NCBI): domain Eukaryota; kingdom Viridiplantae; phylum Streptophyta; class Magnoliopsida; order Asparagales; family Orchidaceae; genus Vanilla; species Vanilla planifolia. The sequence goes on from JAIUJO010000037.1 coordinate 3,136,149, forward strand.
TACTTAAAATTAAAATTAAAAATTTATTATTATTAATTTTTATTTACATTAGAAAATCATAGTAGTTTTATAAGATATCAATTAGAGATGAAACATGTGTCTTTGTACTCAATTGGTGTAGCTTTATCAAATTAAATAGAAATAAAAATATTTTTTAAAATCTCTTTTTCATACATTCTGCACACTTTATGAGATATTTTATTTTATTTTTGTCTTATTTGACAACCAACACTTGATCCAATTATTACCTTGTAATGTAATCTTCTCAAACCTATTTTGTAATTTTTTCAAAATTTTTACATTGATTTGCTTATACTATAATAAGACAATAATTCTCCTCTTTACTAACCAATACATCACTTTCATTTGGTTGGATTACACTAATTTAATTTATCTTTTTTTAAAATATTTTTTCATATATTATTAAACTAATAATTTAATATTTATTTATGCTTATTTTTTTAGATCGCATACTCCCAAATGAGGTCTAATGAAGATGAAACAAAACACATTTGACTCATTTTAAAGTGATCTTTCCAATTAAATACTCAATTTTTATTTAAAAATATTTTTACTTTTTAAAGTTTTGGCATGATTTTGGAGAATTTTATTTCATTCTAAATTTGATTATCAAGGGTCTTAAAGTTGACCTTCTTAGGATATTTGAACTTTGACTTATCTCATTTCAAATTTTTATCATCTTTTTTAACATTTAATAAAAAATTTCTTTATTATGGGTGGTTATTTACTTTTATAATTTTTGGTATTTGTAAATATGGGTTGATTGAAATGAAACAAAATTTCATTTGACTAGCCTATTTGAGCTCTATCTAATTATGTATTCATTTTTATGTTTTTTTTAATATTTTAGTTTCTATGATTTTTTGCATGCTTTATTAGCCTTGCTGATTCCTAACATATCTATTTATGAAGCATGTTATATTCAATATCCAGAGTATCGTGGTATACACATTTCCTAAAAAATTTATTTCATTTCTTCAATTTTTTTTCTTTTTTTCCTAAATTACTATATAACTCAAAATGTTATCTCATGTGATTTTTATATTACATTGTTTTGCTTATATTACATAATTTTAATTTTCCTCATTAATTTTTTATTTTATATACATTAAATATTAAAATAATAAATCATTATTGTTGAAGTTTATTTTCTTTGGTAATTTGTTGTTAATTTGATAGAGACAAAACAAATGCTTTGGAATAATCTCAATATGTTCTATCCAAAAAAAATTTCTTCTGTTATACTTTTAAAATTTTATTTTAAGCATTTTTTTGAAAGTATCAAAAGACATTACAATTGTACCAAATTTCATAGTACAAGATGTTATACTTGACCTCTTCATTAACTTGGAAAACAATATTTCCATACAATTTATTTCATGTTTTAACACTTTCACTTAGATTTGGTTATATTACTATTTAACTGAAAATTATCCCTCGTTTTACCATTACTTTACTTTCATTTTGTTATATTACATTTAATCAAATTATCTTGTTTCAACATTAATATATATTTTTCACAATTTTTAAAAAATGATTAATTATTGATTTATATTTAATTAATTTGAAAATTTTCAATAATACAAATCTAGGTGTAATCAAGATGTTATTCAACTCATTCTAGCAAGCTTTAACCAACTAAATATTTATTTCTTTTTTAAATAAATAATTATCTATGTTTTTAAATTTTTCATAAGACATTATGAATCACACCAGATATGATGATCTTGGATTCCCTAGCAAATCTACTTCGTAAGTTATAGTGCAACTTTCTAGCTTAATTTATCTTATTTCTTTAACCTTTTCATTTTAACTTTGTTATATTACTTTGAAACTAACATTCACCTCTGAACTGACAATCAAATAACTTGTACTTGTTTATTCCATTTTTTTCAAAGCATCTAATTTGATCTACAACATATATATATATATATATATATATATATATATATATATATATATATATATATATATATATAAAATAAAAGTTTATCATTATTTATTTTTATTAACATTATTAATTTGTATTAGAGCTTTGATTGAGTTGAAGAAAACATGGTTGGACCTATCTCAATGAGCTATCAAATTAAGTATTATGTTTTATAACATTTCTTTTTCTTATGATTTTGGAATGTTTTACGAGAAAGTTTTATTTCTACATGATTTAATGAGCAACAATGTTATAGTCAATTTTCTTAATTTCTTGGAATATTGTTATCTTACAAAATTTATCTCCTTTTGCTAATGTTATCACTTTGATTAATTCATGTTGCTGGAAACTTCAACTTTTTTCTCTTCTGACCATTACAATGCTTTGGTTTTGTTTTCTTACATTTCTTAAATTTATCTCATTTAAGCTATAAAACATTTTTAATGAATAATAAAGTAATAATTTATAGTTATTTATGGTTATTTTATTTGGCAGTTGATAGTAATTCTAAACAAGGCATGATTGAGATGAAACAATTGTCGTTCGGCACATCACAATAATCAATATACCATAAAAGCTATTTTTTATATATTTAAGTTTCTTCGTTACTTTGTAATTTTGCATACTTCGTGTGACAATTCCATTTGTTTGTTACTTAACAATCGATGGCATCAAACTTAATCAACTTTGGTCATAGAATGCAACTTTTAAATAAAATTTATCTAATTTTTTCAAATTTCTTTCTTTAATTTGGTTATACTATAACGAATTTGTAGTTCAAAGTTTTTGTGAACTTTAAATCGCATTAATTTGGTTTATTACATTGCATCAATTTATCTCATTTCAACATTTATTTATACTTCTATCATTTTAAAATAATATTTTTATATTATTTATTCTAATTTACTTTTTAGTTTATAGTAATTCGAAATATGGTTTCATGGAGATGGAACAATTGTTATTGGACTCATCTAGACGAGTGCTATCCAATTAATTATTTGTTTACATAAATAAAATACTCATTACAAAGGGTTTTCGCATTATTTACAAGAGATTTTAATTCATTACATATTTGATGATTGAGGACATTATACTTGTTGTCTTTAGATCTTTTAAAGCAACATTGTTATATAATTTATCGCATTACTTTGAATTTTTCACTTTCTTTTAATCATATTATTATGAGACACTAAATAATCTCCTATGTGACCTTCACATCAATTTTAATTTATTTATAAATTGTTTTTTAACATATTAAATTTATGTTTAACATAAATTTACATAATATTTGACACTTTTTAATTATTTATTCCTTTTAAGTTGTAATTGGTAGTTACTTCAACTAAGTTAAGACAAAGATGAAGCAAATATCATACAACTATTATTTATGAGCTATTTAAAATTAAAAAGTCATTTTGGTAATTTAAATATTTTCTTGCACTGTTTTTTGCATGCATTACAAGGTTTGCTAAATTATGGTTGATTTCAAAATCGAGGACATTACACTCAATCACTTTTTTATAACACAATATTTAAGTTTTTCCCCTTTCAAAATATTATTATATATTTACTTAATATTAGAAAAATAATTTATTATTATTTATGCCTATTTACTTTTATTGTTCACATATTCCAAACTAGGTATGATTGGGATTAAAGAAAAACATTCAATAGTTCTCAAGGAGCTCTATCTATTTAAATATTATATATAAACATATATATATATATATACACGCTTTATTTTTAAGTGTTTTGGCATGCTTTATATGATATTTCAATTTGTATTTGATTAGACAATTAATGATGCTATCAGCATTCGCTTAAATATCTTGTAGGGCCTCATAATAATTATCTAATTTCTAAAATTTTTTTATTTGATGGAATATATCACTATAAATATATAATTCTCCTCTTCTATGACATGGACATCATTTTTTCTTAGTTATATTGAAAATCTTCTAGTAACCTCATTTTATCTTTATTACTTATTTACTAAATATTAAAAATTATAACTTCTTGTTATTTATTTTAATCTGTTTTAGTAAATAATAGTAATTAAAAAATATGCCCATTAGAGATGAAACAAATATCATTGAACTCATCTAATTGAGCTCTATCAAGTTAAATGTACATAGAAATAGTTTTAAATATTGTTTTTTTTATGGGTTTAACATACTTTAGACACATTTTAATTTTCACCTTATTTGACAATGAAGGATTTAAAAATTTTCTTACAATGATTTTTGCACACCTTACCAGACTTGCTAATTTATTGTTGAGTTCACATTATCATGTTTTAATTTTGATATATATTTATTTCATATTATAATAATAATTTATTATAATTTATGATTATTTAATTTAATAATTATTATTAACTATAAATAATATTTTGTTAGAGCAAAATATGCATTATTGCACTCATTTTAATGGGATTTATCAAACTATTTTTTTTTATTATTATTTTCTTAATATTTCATTTTCTACGGCTTTTGCATGTTCTATAAGATATATTAATTCAAACATGGTTTGATGATCAATAATTTTAGACACAATCTCCTTATCATCTTGGAATACAACTTCTCATAAAGTGTATCTCATTTCTTCAAACACTTCACTTTTTATTTAGTTATATCACTATGGAACATCATTATCCAGTCTATGTCTACATTACTTTAACTTAGTGACATTAAATTGCTTTAATTTAATAATTTTTATTTTTACTATATATTTACATAATATTAATTTAGTAATTTATTTTTTATACAATTTACCTTCAAATGAAACTTTTTCATGCAAATTATCTTAATTTTTAGATATATTTCCTCTGATTTGCTCATATTCCTTTATAATTTTAAATCCCTTGTCATGTGACAATTATTTAGTTTTTATTTGGAAATTTTGCATTATTTAATTTAATTTCATTTTAGCATTGATATATAATTCCATTATATTAAAAAAATTTATTATTATTTCAAGTTTTTAATTTGGCAATTTATTGTAATTCTTAACAATATTTTATCAAGCAAAAGAAATGTCATTAGATTCGTCAAGACAACATCAATCTAATCAAATATTTATTTCTATATATTTCAATTTTTTATTTTCTATGTGTTTGGCAAGTTTTGCGAGACATTTATTTCGTGTTTTTTTCCTGATCATAGAGGTTGTGCACCAACGATTTAATGTCTTGAAATGAAACATTTATATAAAATTTATCACATTTCTTCAAATGTTTCTAATTAATTTTATGTTCCATACATGTCCCTCTAAATCTTCTCCCATGTCACCATAGTATTGTTTAATTTTATATGTTAATATGTTTCAATTTATCTTATCTAAGATTTCATAAATATTTATTTGGTATTAAAAAACCTAAAGTATTATTTTTTCATTCTTAATTACTTTAGAAATTCATAGTACTCAAGAGGAGTGATTATAAGATTCAACAAATGTTATAGGATTCCAACTCATGAGCTCTATTTAATTAAGTATCAAAATTTGTTATTTAAATATTTGGTGTCTTAAAATTTTGAACATCGAGTATGTTATACTAAATTTGTATAGTATGTTGGAATGCAATTTTTTTGTAAAATTTATCTTCTTAAATATTTTCTTCTTACTTATGTTATATTACTATAAAACTCTAATTCCACTCTTATTTGACAAATTCATCACTTTGAATTTATTATAACACAATATTTTGGTTTATCTCTTTCCAACATTAATATATATATATTTATTGTTAAAAAAAATTTGTTACTATTTATGCCTATTTACTTTTGTTGTACAAATATTCCAAACAAGGTATGATTGAGATTAAAGAAAAACATTCAACACTTCTGAAGGAGTTCTATCTATTTAAATATTTATATATATATATATATACACACACACACCCATGCACACACACACACACACACACACATAAACACACACACACACACAGATATATATATATATATATTTTTCTTTTTATGTGCATTGACAAACTTTATAAGATACTTCAATTTGTACTTGATTAGATAATTAAAGATGTCATTTTCATTCTCCTATATTTCTTGCAAGGCCTCATAATAATTATCTAATTTTTAAAATGTTTTTCTTTGAAGGGATATATGAATATAAATATATAATTCTCCTCTTCTATGACCTGCACATCATTTTTATTTTATTATATGGAAAATCTTCCAGTTATCTCATTTTATTTTTAAAACTTATTTACTAAATATTAGAATTGTAATTTATCATTATTTTTTTAAATTTACTTTGGTAAATCATAGCAATTCAAAAAATTTTCCATTAGAGATGAAGCAAATATCTTGGAACTCATCGAATTGAGCTCTGTCATGTTGAATGTAGACAGAAATATTTTTAAATTTTTTATTTTCTGTTGTTTCAACATACTTTATGACATGTTTCAATTTTCACCTTATTTGGCAATCAAAGATGTTGCACTAAATCTATTTACTATCTTATAATGTAGTTTTCTCAAAAGAATTGTCTCATTTTAAATTTTTGCATTTATTTGCTCATATTATAATGAAACAAAACTTCTATACTATAATGATCAATATATACCGATTCAATTTTGTTATATTTAATTGATTTAATTTACCTACTTATTAAAACTTTTATCATTTATTATTGAAATAGTTATTTGTTATTATTTAAGCTTGTTTACATTTACGTGACAAACTTCCAAAAGAGGTTTGATGAAGACAAAATAAGCTTCATTGTGTTAATCTTAAAGTGCTCGATTCAATTAATATTGGAGGCATTTTCTTTCATTTTTTATTTGATTATCGAGGATGTTACACACGAACTTCATAAGAAATTTGAATGAATGTTGTTTATACAATTTGTCTCATTTTATTACGTTTTTATCTTTATCTAGTTATATTACTAGGTCACTTTAAATTTAGATGTATGTAGCCCTTACATCACCTTAATTTGGTCAAATTTCAATGTGTACATTTAACAAATTTTAGTTTTAATATACATTTAGATAATTTAAAAAAATAATATATTTTTATTTATGCTTATTTATTTTGATAATTAATAGAAATTATAAATGATATTGGATTGACAAGAAATAATTATCATTGATATTATTTTTAGGGCTCTACAAAGTTAAATATTTATTTCCAACTTTTTAATTATTTTGTACATAAATTTGGCATATTTTATGTTACTTTTTTATTTTTACCATATTTTATGATTAAGAATGCTACACTGGATCTCTTTTGTGTGGTGGAATGCATCCTTTAAATAGACTTTATCTCATTTGTTTGATAGTTTTGCTTTGATTTGATTATATTATCACTAGAAAAATATAACTCTCATCTTATGTGACTTTTCATTTTTTAGTTTTATTTATATTATGAATCTCTAGTTTTTCTCATCCTAGCTTTATTATTTATTTATGTGACATTCAAACAATACTTTATTAATTTTTTTGCTTATTTTTGATAATTTATAGTAATTCCAAGTAATTACCATCGAAACAAAATGAACTTCACCTCATTCATCTCGATGAGTTATATGCAATCAAGCTTTTATATTTATATTTTTAGATATTTAATTTTTTAAGGTTTGCAACCTCTCTGAGACACTTTAACTCATTCAATATTTGATGATCAAGGATGTTACACTTGACATGCTTAGTATCTTGTAATGCAACTTTCCCTTAAAAAAAAAGTAATTTTCTATTGATATTTTGTTATGAAATCTTATTTGTCCTCTGATTTGACCATTAAATACCTTTAGTTTGGTTATATTTTACTACTTTAATTTTGCATATTTCTTTTTTATTATATACTAAATATTAAAATAAAAATGTATTAATAATTTAGTTTATTTAATTCGAAATTGAATTAAAAAATACCCAGCAAGTCACAACAGAGATAAAGCAAATATTGTTGGAACCATCTCAAAGATCTCCATTCAAATAAATATCGGTTTTTTAAATAAATTTTGATAATTTATTTTATATGATTTCGCCATGCTTTATCAGTCATTTTTATTGTACTTATTTTGATTAACAATCTTTTTACAATCAATCTCTATAGCATATTAAGATGCAATTTTTCAAATTAATTTATCTCATTTCTTCATAATTTACCTTATATTTTCTTATATTACAATGCAACTTTAAATCTTTTATCTTGTGATGTTAACTTTTCCTTTGTTTGTTATATTACATTGTTTTAATTTATCTTATTTTAGATTTGATATATATTAATTAAATAATTAAATAAAATTTATTTTTTATATTCACAATAATTCCAATGGAGATCTATCTGCATGAAAGTAATGTCGTGGGACCAATATAAACGACCTTTGTTTAATTTAATATTTCTTTGAATATCTTCAAATCAATTTTTTTGGGATTTTGACACAATTTTTAAGATATTTGTGAATGAATACTCATTTGGTAATTGGGGATATTCCATGCATTCTGCTTAGTATGATGGAATGTAACTATCCCAAGTAATATATCTTCTTAACTCTAATTTTTTTCTTTGATTTATTTATATTACTATAAAACACATATTCTCCTCTCTTGTCATATTCACATGGTTTTAATTTAATATTTTGAAAATCTTGAATTTATCTAATTTTAGCTTCATTACTTATATACATAATTATAAAATAATTATTTATTATTTTAAATTCTTTTTTTTGTTATTGAATGCAATTCCAAATGATATCTCATCAAGGTAAAAAAAGCTTCGTTGAACTTATGTTCACTACCTTATTATGAAACTTAATTTTAAGGCATATTTAATATAAAATTGATCTCATTTCTTCAAATTCTTCCCTTTTTGTTTAGTTATATTATAATGTAACTCGAAATCTTTATTTGTGCAAACATTACATTGCTTTAATTTTTTTAAATTATATTTTTTCAATTTAATTCAATTGCACTTTAATATATGTTTAATTGTTATGAAAAATTAATTGATTATTATTTGTTCTTTTTCACATTGAAAATTTTTACTAATTAAAAATGATGTTTGATTATGACAAAATAATTTCCTTTGGTCTCATCTTAACATTCTCCATTTAATTAAATCATCCTTTTTATTTTTCTAAATATTAAATTTTACTTGGGATTTGTCATGTTTTATGAGACATTTTTATTTTTATGTTATTTCATGATGAAGGATGTTAAACCTGATCTTTATAGTATCAATGAATAAAAGTTCACCATAAATCTTTTTCATTTCTTCAAGAGTTTCACATAGATTCAGTTACATTACTATATAACATAAAATCTTCTCTTGTGTGACCTTTATATCTATTTAATTTGTTCAAAATATGTGGCATCAATTTACCACTTTTAGGCTTCAATATTTACCAACACAAAGTTGAAAAATACTAATTTTTATGGTTATTTATTTTTGTAATTATTAGTAATTCAAAATAAAGTCTAATCAAGAAAAACCAAGCTTTGTTGGGCAATACTTGTTGACTTCAATCTACTAAAACATTTATTTTTTATAATTTTAAATAATTTATTTCTTTGGTTTTTGAACACTTTATGAGATATATTGATTCATGCTTGATTTAAATATCACATATGCTACTCTCAATTCACTTGGTATCTCGCAATGCAACTTTATGATAAAATTTATCTGATTTTATAAAATTTTTTATTGGATTTAGATACATAAATATCAAACTCTAGTTGTCGTCACATGTGACTTTTAAAGATCACAGGTGCTACTCTTAATTTACTTAGTATCTTAGAATGCAACTTTATGGTATAATTTATCTCATTTCTTAAAATTTTTTGTTTGATTTAGATATATATATATATATATATATATATATATATATATATATATATATATATATATATATATATATATATATATATATATATATATATATATATATATATATATATATATATATATATATATATATATATATATATATATATATTGTTAAAAGAATACTTTATTTTTGTTAATGTTAATTTATTTTTGTAATCCATCGCAACTGTAAATAAGGAATCACTTCATTATACATTTGGCTTAGCACCATATTTGAGGATCGAGCATTTCACATCCAATAACCTTATACAAGGAATGCAACATTGTTTCAAATTTTTTTCTTAGTTCCAAACTTTTTTTCTTTTATTTGGTTCCATCACTATAAAACTCTAAATTCTTTTTTGTGTAGGTTTTCATTACTTTGAATTTGCTTTATTATATTTCTTCAATTTATCTTATTTCAACTTTAATATATAAATATAGTTAACTTTAAAATAATAAATTATTATTAATTGTACTAATTTTATTTATTGACAGTAATTCAAATAATATCAAATCTAGGTGAAATCAATATGGTTGGAGATTTCTTGATGAGCTCTACCAAATAAAATATTTTTTGTATGTTTTCAAATATTTTTTTTTATAGGATTTTGACATGCTTTTTGAGAATTTTCATTCGTTCATTGTTTGACAATCGAGGGTGTTACACATCATGTCTTTTGTATCCTCAAATGCAAACTTATTTTATATTTTATGCCTTTTTGAAAATTTTCTATTTGGTTTTGTTATATTCATTATAGTTCATCACATTTTTTATCTTTAAAATATAGTTACATAATATTAAAATAATAACTTTTTATTATTTATTCTTAGTATTAGTAACTTGTAGTTTCCTTAAAGATATTTGATCATGTTCAAGGACATGAAATGAGACTCCTATTGATGAAATATTTATTTCTGTATTTCAAGAAACATTTTATAATATTTTTGCATACTTTAAGATTCATTTTGATTTTTACCTTATTTGATGATTAAGGGGTTACACTCAACATCCTCATTTTTTTGGAACACAACTTTTATCTAATTTCTTCAATTTTTCTTAATCTTATGTTTTTTATATAATGGAATTATTGTTCTCCTCTAGTGTGACCTTTAAATCTTTATGATTTGGTTATATTATAATATATCAAACTATCACATGTCATCTTTAATATATATTAACTTAATAATAAAGTAATAATTTGCCATTATTTATGCTCATTTATTTTTATGAGTCATATTGATCTTTAGTTTTTGAAATATTAAGTTTTCTAAGGTTTTCAAATGCTTTTTGAGAAATTTTGATTGATACTATATTTTATAAGGAATTTAACATAATTTGCTTATTATGTTTTAATGTAAAATTCAAATATAATTCATAATATTTCTACAGAATATTTTTTTTATTTCTTTTGATTTCTATGAACACTTATTCCCTTCTTATTTGACCTTTATTTTGGTTAGATCACATTAGTTCAATTTAAGTCATTTTAGTTTTAAAATAGGTTTGCTTAGTACTAAAATAATAATAAATTACTATTTAAGCTTATTTACAAAATAATTCATTGTAATTCAGGATAAGGTTCAATGAAGATTATAGGGAACATCTTAGACCATCTTAATCAAATCTACCTAACATAATATTCATTATTTCTTTTTAGTTTTATAATTTCATAGGATGTTGGCCATTTTGCAGGACATTTGGACTTGTACCTTACTTTACTATCAATGATATTACGCTTAATTCCCATATTATCTTCGAATGAAATTTTTGCATATAATTTATTTAATATCTTCAAATTTTTACATTTTATATAGTTATATTATTATGTTATTCTAAATCTTTTCTCATGTGGCATTTACATCGCTATAAGTTTGTTATATTATATCGGTTTTGTTGATCTTTATTCATCTTTAATATATATTTATTTAATATAAAAGAAATTTATTATTATTTATTATTGTTTATTATTATTTATTGTTATTTATTATGTAATTCATAATTGTTCCAAAAGAGGTTTGTTAGTAAAGAAAAAATGTCATTAGAAGTATCTCGATAAGCATTACCCATTAAATACACATTTTTACATTTTTTAAATATTATTTTCTATAGATCTAGTTTGTTTTATGAGACATTTAAAATCATAATGTATTTCACAAAAAAGGATGTTAAACCTGATCACCATAGTATCATTGAATTCAAGTTTCCTATAAAATGCATAACATTTATTAAAAAGCTTAACTTTTGGTTATTTATATTTATTTTAAACAATTGCTCTTTTCTCATCTAACCTTTACATCACTTTAATTTTATTATTATATTGCTTTAATTTATATCATTTTATTTAAAATATATTTATATTTTACTAAAATAATATTTTATTATTATTTATAATTATTTACTTTGTATATCTTAGTATTTCCAAAAAATATTTGATGTAGATGAGAGAAATATCATTGGACTCTAAACAACTTTCTTAATCCAAATAACTATTTAATTTTATATTTTTAATATTTTATGATCAAGGATACCATAGTAAGTCTCCTCCCTAACTTGGAATACATTTTCGTTATATAATTTATCACATTTCTTCAAATAATTCTCTTTGATTTTGTTGTAGTATTATTTAATTCTAAATCTCCTCTTATGTGACCATTTCTTTTCGTTCATTTGGACATATTTTAGTGCTTTAGTTAATCTCATTTTAGTTTTAATAAATATTTACCTACTATTAAAATAAAACTTTCTTGTTATTTAAGGTTATTTTCTTTAATAATTTGCAATAAATACAAATGTAGTTTTATTAAGAGGAAAGTAATGTCAATGAACATATATCGTTATGCTTTGTCAAATTAAACATTTAGTTTTATATTTTTAAATATTTTATTGTACTATTGGCATGATTTATGACGCATTTCTATTAACAACTAACTTGATGATGAAGGATGTCATGCATGATTATTTTAATATCCTCAAATGTTGCCTTTTCACATAGTTTATCTTGTTTTTTCAATTTATCTCTTTTGTGACCTTCAAATTAATTTCACATGACAATATTATATTATTTCACTTTATATCATTTATGTTTTAATAAATTTTATTCATATAAAAATAATAATTTACTAATTCTTATGATGAATTACTTTCACAAATTCTTGTATTTATTTTATTCGTTCAATGAGCTCTACCTAATGAAATGATTATTTAAATTTTTTTAATTTTTATTTTCCACAGTTATTCCAAAGTTTATGATGCATTTTTATTCGTAACTAATTTTTTAATCAAGGATGTTATGCTCGTTGTCATAAGTCTCTTGGAACAGAACTTTCATATATAATTTCTCTTATTTCATCAATTGCTTTGCCTTTTTTTTATTATATTACTATGAAATACAAATTCTACTATCTTATGAACTTTACAATTACTTTTATTTAGTTATATAATATTGTTTCAAGTTGTCTCATTTTAGCTCAAATATATATTTACTTATTATTAAAATAATAACTATTTATTTTTTAACTTTTTTACTTTAGTAATTCAAAGTAGTTCTAAACTAGTCCAGATTAAGATTAAATAAATGTTTAAGGAATCATCTTTATAAGCTCAATCAAATTAAATATTTATTTCTATATTTTAAAAAAATTTATTTCATATTATTTTAACATGTTTTATGAGTAACTTAAATTCATACCAAATTAGATTATAAGTGATGTTACTATACATCTCCTTAGTAACTTAGAATGTAACTTGTATAATTTATCTCATTTTTAAAAATTTTTAATTCGATTTTATTTATTATTTTAAGATTGTAATTCTTCTCTCTTATGACATTTACATCACTTTAGTTTCATTGTACTACATTGCTCTAGTTTAACACATTTTAGTTCTAAAATATATATACATAATATTAAAAAATATTTATTATTATTCATACTTAGTTATTGGGTAATTGGTAATATTACCAAATGAAGTTCAATTGAGATTAAACAAATTTTGTTGGATAGAACACAATTACTCTTTCTAGTTAATATTCATTTTTGTATTTCTATATATTTTTTATTTTAGGTAGATTTGGTAAACTATATGAGATATTTTTTTTATTACACAATTGATTATTGACGCTGTTACACTTGATCTAATTAGTATCAGAATCATAAGTTTTAAAATAATTTATCTAATTTTTTAAAATTTTAAGCTCTAATTGGGTTAGATTATTCTATAACTCTAAATCCCTCCATATGTGTCCTTTATAGTTCTTTGATTTGATTAGTATATATTACAAAAATTTCTATTATTCCATCTGAAATATGTATACATTTTCTAATATTAAAATAAAAGTGAATAATTGTTGTTGTTTTTTTACTTGGTCATTTAAAGTAATTCCAAACAAAGTCTAATCAAGAAGAAGCAAACATTTTCTTAAACTTGCTTGATAATGCTCTTTCCAATTTATTTTTATTATTTTAAATATTTTCTTGTAGGGCCTTAACTTAGCTGACGATCAAGGGTGTAACATATGTCCTCTTTAGTATCTTGGAATGAAACTTTCTTAATTATTTATTTTAAATTTTGATATTATTTTCTTTAACTTTATTATGTTATATTTTTTTAATGTATGATAATTTATTATTTTATATTTATTTTTTATTAAAATAATAACTTTATTTTATTTCTTCTAATTTAATTTGTTAATTCATAGTAATTCTAAATGATGTCGTATTCAATTGTTTTAATATATCTCAATTTATCAGAGATATACATTTACTTATTATTAAAATAATAATTTTTTAAGTTACTTAGTTAATTCATAATAATTATAAATGATGTTAGATCAAGATGAAGCAAACATCATTATTCTCATTTAACAAGCTTTATATAGTTAAATCTTTTGTATTGTCAAATATCTCTTTTTCTTTAGTTTTATAATATTTTATGAGATATTTTTATTCAAGCATAATTTAATGGTAAAAATATTATACCTAACCTTCTTAATATGTTATATTGTAATTTTTCTATATAACTTCTCATTTCTTTAAAATTCCTCTTTTTTTTGTTATACCATTATGTTGTTTTAAACATTTTATTTTGCAAACTTGACATCACTTTGATTTAATTATATTATATTTTTTTAATTCATCCATTTTAATTATAATATTTACTCTTAACATTAAAATAAGAATTTTTTTATTTACATGTTTAATTCGAAATAATTAAAAATAAGATTCAATGTACGAAAAAATCATTGAACTCAACTTGATGAGCTTTATCTAATTAAATCTTGATTTATATATTTTGAAATATTTTATTTTTTCAAAAATTTTCTTATTTTATAGGATACTTTGATTCAAACCTTATTTAATGATCAATGATATTACACTAGGTCAAGTTAAAATCTTCTAATAAAAATTTTCTATAAAATTGATCTTATTTACTCAAATGTTTTACTTTCATTTTTTAAATCCTATGAAACTCTAATTCTCATTTCAAGTGATGTTTACATCATTTTGACTTTTGTGCCATTCAATTTTTTTTAATTTATCATTATTTATGGCTATTAAATGTTCGAATTCATAGTAATTGTATATCATACTTGAGTAAAGCTAAACAAATAATATTGGACTCATCTCCATCGGTGCTACTTAATTAAATATTCAATCAAATATTATTAAATATTTACTTTTTAATATTTGGTATTCTTCACTAGGCATCTTGATTCATATTTGATTTTTTTGTTAAACATATTACATTTCATCTACATAGTACTTTTGAATAAAGTTTTCCAACAAACTTTAACCCACTTTTTTAAATGTGTTGTTTTGATTAAGTTATTTTTTATTAAGTTATGTTTCTATGAAACTTCATATCTCCTCTCATATGACCTTCACGTCATTTTTGTTCGATTATATGGTATTGCATCAATCTACCAAATTTTAGCTTTAGTATACATTTAATTATTATTAAAATAAAATATATGGTTAGTTATATTTATTTACTCTTGTAATTTATAGTAGTTCAAAATGAGGTATGAATGAGATTACTGACATTGTTTCAGTTGTCTCTACAACACTATCCTACATGTATTCATTTTTAAATTTTTAAATATTTCAATTTTTAATGTTTTAGCTTTCTTTACTAGACATTTAGATTCTTTTCTTATTTTATGATCAGTGATGTTACACACAATCTCCTCAATATCATGGAATGAAACATTCACATTTAATTTGTCTCATTTAAAAAAATGTTTTGCTTTTATTTTTATAACTCTAATACTATACTCATGTGGCCTTCACATCAAGTTGATTTCGCTATATTAGATTGATTCAAGTTATCTCATTCAAAGTACTTACAAAAAGTTAAATAATGCTTGTTTATTATTTACATTTAATTACTTTGAAATCATAGTAATTCCAAATATGGCTTGACGTAGATGAAAGAAATGTCACTAAACTCCTTTCTATGAAGTTAAAACATTTAATAATTCTTTTAAGGTAATTAAATATTTATTTTTTAGGGTTTTAGCACACTTTATGAGGCTTTTAGATTTGCAACTTTCTCGTACAATTTGTCTTATTTCTTCATATATTGCCATTTGATTTACTTCATTACTTTGTAATTCTAAATTTCCTCTAATGTCACCTTTTCATCTCTTTGATTTAGCAAAATTATATTAATTATTTTTTTTTACTTCAACATATGTACATCTTTAATTTAAATTAAAAGAATTTTTCATTTTTATTTCAGCTTGTTTTTTCCTAATGCATTGTAATTCCAAACAGGATTTTATGTGATGTTTTGATAAACTCTTGATTTCGCATTCAAGAATCTTTTCTCATGTGACCTTTACATCACTTTGCTTTAGTTAAATTAGATTTCTTTAGTTTATCTTATTTATGCATTCATATATATTTACTAAATTTTGAAATAATAATTTTACTTTTTTAATTTCTTTTTATTTTTTGAATTCATAGTATTTATAAATGAGGCTTGATCATTAAGAAACGAAATTTGTTAGACTCAACATAGTAAGCTCTATCCAATTAAAAATAAATTTGTTTACTTTTAAATATTTTATTTTCTTATGATTTTGGTATGCTTCTTAGACAATATTTTGTATCATATTAGGCAATTGAACATGTCACACTTGCTGACATTTTTATCTTGCAATGCAAGTTTCTCAATTGACATGTCTCATTTTGTTAAATTTTTTCTTTTCGTTTAGTTTTGTTACTATAAAACCCTAAACCTAGTTTTGAAGGATCTTTAATTCACTTTAATTTGGCTATATTATATTAATTTAATTTCTCCAAATAAAGATTTAATAAATATTTACATAATGTTAAATTATTTTTTTAAAATTTTTTTCTTATTTATTTTGCTAATTCACAAAAATTCCAAACAAGATCAAATTTAGATGTAACAAATTTCATCTAATTTAATTTAATGATCTTTATCTGATTTAGCATTCATTTCACTATTTTGTCACATTTTCTGAGTCATTTTAATTTATACATCATGTGATTATTGATAATGTTATACTCAAACTCATAAGTGATTGAAATGCAACTTTTCCATAAAATTCATCTCCTTTCTAAAAACTTTTCATATTCATTTTGCTTTTATTATGTCACATTACTTCAATTTATGTTACTTCAACTTTATTATATATTTACTTATTATTATATTATAAATTATTATTGTTTATTCTTTTTTAATTTTGTAATTCGAAGATATTTTAGATGTGGTCTAATTTAGACTTAATAAATATTATATGATTCATTTTAACAAGTTCTATCCAATTCAATTTCATTTAATATTTTATTTCCACTTACTTTTGGAGACTTTATGAAGCATTTCAATTCATACATTATTTTTTTTGAGTAGGATATAATCCTTAAATTTATTATTATATTAAAATACTCCAATCTAATTAAATTTATCTACTTTCTTCAAATATTTTAATTTCGTTTTGTTGTATTACTATGTAATGCAACTTCTCTTTTATATATTCTTTACATCACTTTCATTTGGTTAAATTACATTACTTCAAGTTGTCCTGTTTTAACTTTATATGGTATTTACAAAAAATGAGTATAGTAAATAATTTTATTTTATGTATTTTCTTTTGTACTTCAAAGTAATTCGAAATGAGGTTTGAATAAGATGAAACAAATGTTGTCTGACATGACTCGACAATCCGCTTCAAATTTAAAATTTATTTCTTTATTTTTTAAAATTTAATTTTTATGGTGTTATTATGCTTTACAAGTTATTTTGATTTGTAAAGGATATGACAATCAAGAATCTCTAATGTAATCTTCTTAGGATTACAGAAGGTGGCTTTCCCTAATAATGTTTATCTTTTTCAAATGTTTTCACTTTGATTTTGTTGTTGTTAAAGTCGAATTCCCCTATAATATAACCACAATATTGCTTTGATTTAGTTATGTTACATTGTTTTAATTTGTCTTATTTTAGTTTAAGTTTATCTTTTCATATTACTAAATTATTAGTTTATTATTATTTATGCTTATTAACTTTGAAATTCTTAATAATTCAAAGGCGCTTTGGTTGATAAGAAACAAATGTTATTGGACTTGTCTTGATGAGCTCTGTATTTTTAATTACTTATTTTTCTATTTTTAAAATTTTATTTAGTAAGTATTGTTAAATTTTTTTTGAGTTTTTTTATTTGTACCAAATTTCATGATCAAGAATTTTACACTAAATTTCTTAGCTATCGTAGAATGCAACTTTATAATTTATGTAATTTTTCAAACTTTTGACTTCGATTTGATCGTGTTTCTTTATGACTGTAATTGTTCTCTTATGCAAACTTTACAATAGTTTGATTTTTATTTTACAACATTTCCTTAAATTTTCTATTTTTAACTTTAATATATATTTATTAATATTCAAAATAATTTTTTACTTATGCTTGTTCATATTTGTAATTTATAATAATGCTAATCATGATACAGTTATAATGAAATAGACATTCATAGACTCGTCTTGATATTCCAGTTCATGTTAAATATTGATATCTATACTCAATAATGTTTTTATTTTAAAGTGTATTAACATGCATTATGACATTTTTGTTTGTAGTTTACTTGACGATCAAGAATCTTATCTACTTAATATCTTGGAATGCAACTTTCCTAAAATGTTATTCTCATTTTTGTTTAATTTTGTTTTCTTCAATTACGTTATATGATTAAGTGACTATAAATCTCTTCTTTTGAGACAATTAACTTATTTTATTTTTTTAATATTATGTATTTCATGTTATCTCATTTCAATATTAATATATGATTACTAAATACTAACATAATAAATTGTCATTATTATATATGTAAATTTACTCTATTAATTTCTTATAATTCTTAATATTATCTAATTAAAATGAAAGAAACACATAATAACTTGTCCCAACTGGTTCTATTTAACTAAAAAATCTTTTTCATGTTTTTAATATTTTTTTCCTAGTGCTTTTCAAATTTTATGGGCTATTAAAATTTTTAATTTGAAGAAGAGAATGTTACACTCGATCTCCTTACCATCTTATAATGTAAGTCTTCATTACTATGTATCTCATTTCTTCAAATTATTTGCTTCATTTTTTATAATACTATATCAATTTATTTCATTTTACTTATAATATATATTTACTTAAAATTAAAATAATATTTTTTATTATTTAAAATTATTTAATTTGTTAATTTTTTTAAATTCAAAATAAGGTTTGATCAACACCACAAAAGGTTATTGGAGACATCTTAACAAACTATATTCAATTAAATGATCATGTTTACATTTTTAAAAACTTTTTTGTAAGTTTAACAATACAATTTGATTATAGCAATTAAAAACTTGATGATGTGATACTCGATCTCCTTAGTACTTTTGAAGTCGAGTTGCCTCTACAATTTATCCTATTTGTTCAAATTTTTCACATTGATTTCATTATATAAATATGTATCCTTAAAAATATATATATTCTTTTAAACATTGTAATTATTTGATTTTGTTATATTGCTTTACTTCAATTTAGCTCAATGCATCTTTGATACATATTTATGTAATATTAAAACAATAATTTACCATTAGTTATGCTTGCTTGCATTAAGAATCTACAATAATCAAAAATGAGTTTCGATTGACATGTACAATTTGTCATTTGATCTACTTGATGGTCTCCATCTTGTTAAATAATTTAATTCTTTTTTATCATGTATTTTATTTCCTATGAGTTTGGCTTGTCAAATAAGAACTTTCTTACAATTTATCTCATTTCTTGAAATTACTCACTTGAATAAGATTATATAACTAAGTCAATCAAAATCTTCTCTCCTTTCATAATAGCATCTTTTGAATTGGTTATATTACACTACTTCATTTTATCTTATGTCATCATAAATAATTATTTAATTGATATTAAAATAATAATTTGATATTACCTATGCTTATTTAATTTTATAATCCATACTAAATGAAAATGATGTCCAACAAAAAAGAACCATATGTGTTAATGTCATCTCAATGAGTTTTATTCATTTAAACACTCATCTTTATATTTCTAAAAATTATATTTTCCAAATTTAATCTACAATTTATTAAGCATTTTAATTATCATTTTAAGATGTAGGGTGTTACACTTCATTTGCTTAATATCTTGGAAATAAATTTTCCTATAGTGTTTCAGTTATTTCTTTAACTTTTTATTTTGTAATACTATATAAATTTAAATCTCCTCTCATTTGAACTTCACATTACTTTTACTATTATTTATGCTAATTTACTTTAGTAATTCGTAGAAAGATCTATTGAGGTCTGATGAGAAAAAATAATTGTCATTGGATTTGTTTCGATCAATTTTATGAAATTAAAGATTTATTATTCTATTTTTTAAATTTTTATTTTATAAGGTTCTCCCTACTTCATGCGATACTTCTCTTTATATTTCATTCGATAATTGAAAATGTTATCTCGATTTCCTTAGTATCTTGGAATGCAACACTCTTATATAATTTACTTTATTTTTTGAAAAGTTTCTTTTTTTAATTATTATATTTTTATATAATTCGAAATCTCTTGTCTTATGACATTGAAGTTTCCTTTGATTAGTTAAACAACAATACTTCAATTTATTTTTGATATATATATATATAAAAGATTAAAATAATAGTTAATTATTTTTTATGCTTCTTTTTTTGGGTAAGTCATAGTAATTCCAAACGATGTCTAATAAATAAAAAAATAAATGTAATTAGACTAGTCTCAATGAGGTCCATCGAATTAAAAATTCATTTTTTTATTTTAAAAAAATCTATAATCTTTGCTTTTTGCATTCTTTATGATAAATTTTTAGTTATTTCCTAACATGATAATAAAGGATGATGCTCTTAATCTTTTTAACATTTAGAAATGCAACTTTCTCATATAAGTTTTTCCATTTAATTAATATTTTTATTTAGTTATATTACGAAGTAACTCTAAATCTATTCTTATGTAACATTTATATAAATTTTATTGGGTTATTATATAATTCTTTAAATGTCTCAATTTTTTAATATATATTTAGATACAATTGAAATCTTCATTTTTTGTTAGTTTTTAATAATTTTGTAATTCATAGAAATTCAAAATGTGATCTAGTCGAGATGTGTCATCAGACGCATCTAACAATCAATATAAAATTAAAAAAAATTAACTTTTTTAGAGTTTACAATACATTTTAGCTTGAACTTGAATTTACAATCATGGTTGCCAACACGATTACTTTAGTCACTTCAAATGCATCTACTCCAAACAATATATCTGACTTGAATTTTTTCCTTTAACTTTGTTTAATTATTATGAAACTGTAATTCTCCTTTGAATTAAACTTTACATCATTTTAGTTTGGTTATATTATTTTGCTTCAAAATATCTTATTTTATATTTATTAGGTGTTTACTTAACATTTAAATAATAATTTATATATTTTAATGCTTATTCATTTTGGTAATTTATTGTAAATCTAAAGAAGGTATATTCGAGGAGAAACAAATTTTGTTAGACTTATTTTTACTATAATTATAAAATTAAAATTCCAATTTTTATATTTTAAAATGTTTTAAAGTTTTTGTGTTTTAGCACTATTTATTAGAAATTATCATATGTATCAGATTTAACAATTGAGGATACCAAGCTCTATCTCCTTTGTATCCTACAATGCAAATTTCTATCACTTTATGTGATTTTGGCAACCTCTTAGATTTGGTTATATTACTATTGAACTCAAATTCTTTTCATGTGTGACAATTATTTTCATTTTATTATATCATATTACTTTGATTCAATTTAACTCATTTTTGCTTTAATGCTTATTTAGTTAATATTAAAGCATTAGTTCATTATTACTTATGATTATTTGTTTTACAAAATCATACTAATATATACATATATATAGATTCTTTTTTGTTTTTCTTAAATATTTTATTCTCTAGAATGTTAGTTTACATTAAGAGAAATTTCGATTAATTTCTTATCTAATAACTGTGAAAGATACACTTGATCTCTACAACATCATGGAATTTAGGTTTTCAATAAAAATTATATCATTTCTCAAAAATTCTTAGTTTGAACTGGTCATATTACTATTAAACTGTAAATCATAATGCAACCAATATGTTGTTTTTATTTAGTTATATTAAATTACTTCAATTTCTTTTATTTTTACTTTAAATAATTTTAATTAATATCAATATAATTATCTAGTAAAATTTATTCTTTTTTACAATTTTACTTCATTTTAAATGATTTTATGATTAAAAATGTCACACATGGCTTCCACTATAAATTATAATGCAACAATCTCTTATAATTTATTTTATTTCCTCAAATTTTTTTTTTGTTTTGTTACATTTCAATGTAATTATAAATTGCCTCTCTTACGAGAATCTTAATGCTTTGATTTGGTTATGTTATATTACATTAATTTATCCTTTTTTGTTGCTTTAATATATATCTACTAAATGTTAAATTAATAGTTTATTAGAATTTATGCTTACTTATTTTTGTAATATGAAGTAATTCAAAAATGGTATGTTTGGGGTGAAGAATCATCCTTGGACTCAACTCGATGAGCCCTATCTATTTTAATATTCTTTTACATATTTTAAAGCTATTTATTTTTTTCACAAGCATTCTGAGACAATTTTATTTAACCTAATTTAATGATTGTCAATGTTACAGGTGATCTACTTAGTGTTTTGTAATTTATCATTCAAATACAATTTATCTATTTCTTTAAATTTTTTATTTTAATAGAGTTATTTGACTAATTAGCCATACATAAAAAAAGCATGTAATCCTCCATTAGCCTCAATTCTTCACATACCAAATTCTAACACCATATACAACACATAAAAGGAGATGTACATAAATTGAGCAAAGGTTTTCCCCAAGTATCCTATTTAAATTTTTTAATTCTAATTTACAAAGTTTTTTTAGTAAATAAATGTGCATATCCCTAAGAGACATAAGAGGCATGCTTTTTATTTATTTCTATCAAATGCATGTAACACATTTCTTATCTTCATGATGTATTAATGCATGTAGGATGACGTTAAGTTATAGAGGAATGAATGATGCAAACAAATTTAATTTATGTTGAAAAAATTTAACTAACATGATCAATTTACAAAACAAATCTTATAAATTACCAAAATTTGATCTCATCTTCAAGATTCAACTGCAATTATCAATTCATTATAACAACTTTTATTAATTATTAATAATTATCAATATAACTCTTACAATTATTATTCTTTACCTTCCATTTTCCTTTAAAGGATTATAGTTAATTATATTAAAAACATTAATTAATTATTCATACTATTTGATTATAATTTATTTAATTTATATTAATTATTACAAAAAATTAAATACTAGTTAGTATAATTAATACATAAACTAAACATATATTTTTTGATTTTAAATAATTTTTAACTAACTATGTTAGTTACTATTTGTTATTTTAGTTAATTATAGTAATAAAAAAATATAGCTAATAATTATTTATTATGAATAATTGTTTTTACTATTGTTAGCCTTAATTAATACAAACTCTTCTCCTCATCATGTAAATATGAAAATATTAATATCATATTAGTTATGAAACAAACTTAACATAAGAATAACTAATAATCATTAATATCACCAATTAATAATATTATCTTGATATCATTCTAAGAAATAATTTTAGAGGAAAAAAATTTGTTATATATAATATAATTCATCAATATCTTATGATTAGAAAAAAAACATAAAATAGCAGTTTTTAAAATATCATAATATAATAAAGAAATTTAATTTTTTTGCAATAGAATTCTCAAAATTTTTATTGTAGGTATTTTACCTCTCTTTTTCTTCTAATTTTCAAAAAAAAATAAAAAATAAGAATTCCTTATATGGAGAAGATTAAGAAGATAAAGATAAAAAGCTATTAAAAATTAAAGGAGAGAAATGAAAAAATAAAAAATAATTGTTACAGAGGAAGTGAAGAAGAGAAAAAATGTACATGCTAAAAAAATAAAAAAACATCAGGTTGAATATCTTTAGGAAGAAAAAGAATAAGAAGAATCGATAGATGGTTAAAAAAAGGAATGAGAAAATAAAGATACAGATAAAATGTTAGAGAGAAAAATTATAACAAGCATGAAAGTTATGAAAGTGGTGAGAGCAAAGATAAAAGGTGTGTTGAAAGCAATCAAAGGGGCAAATGTAGAGGAGAAGAGATATAGAGAAGAGAAAGGACGAAAGAAAGGGAGAAAGAACTTAGTGAAAGAATGGAAAAGATTGATGAATGCCTATGAGTGACTGTAGAGGTTAATAGACAGTTAATGATAACAACAATGAGTCTAGCCCAAAAAGAAAGATCAAAAGAGTGTAAAGGGATAAGGATGAGAAAGAGATATTAAAAAAAGGTTGAGAGAATTGTGAGGACTTGAGATAAGATAAACCCAAATAAAATGTGAAGAGTTTAATCATGAAATGGAGAATATAGTACATAATGACATTGAAAGAGATAAAAATCTTAATAAACAATGTTAGGAAATTAAAAATATATGAAGTTATAAAGAGAATAGAATAAGCAAGAGACTAATATAGTGGTAAAGAGGAAGATGCCTACATAAACATTCATACAAAGAGCAGAAAAGTTAAGGATAGACAGAAAAGGAGATGAAGAGAAAGAAACAAAGAAGAAAGAAAGAATTCAGAGAAGGGTGAGGACATTAGGATGAAGAATTTGATAGATATTTCTGCAAGCATAGACACATATACTTCTAATAATGTAGAAAGAGCAATAGTGATAAACTAAAAAAATGGAGGGACATCAAAGATGTGACATGAATAAGAATAATAAATTAAAAAATAAATAAATAAAAATGACATATGATATTATAATTACAAGAACAAGAATTAACAAATAGACTTTGCTAAAATAAAAATTAGTAATTAATCGTAATTACTTATTATAATATTATTTAAAATATTATTTCGTAAGGAAAATTAATATGATAATATTCCTTTATAATTATTGTGATTATTATGTATAGTTATGATTCTTTAGAATGATTGTCTATAGTCGATGTAAAATTATTATTATTATTCTTATAATTTTATTCTCATATTACCAAATTCCATTGAAATATTGTAATAATTTTATAAATAATTCCTTTTTCCTTCTCATTTGTTAATATATTAAATAAACATAAAAAATTAAATCATAATTATTGTAACAAATATAATTTAATTTAAATTGCAATTATATTCTTATAATAAAAATGTTTAATAATTATTAACATTATTAAATATTATTATCATAATAAGAAGAAATATTAATAAAGACAAGGAATATACTATCCCTTTTAGATTAAAGTTAATTCTATATATTAGTTTGTGTATCAATCATAATCAATTCTTTTTAATAATATTTTAAAAAGAATTATTAATAATTTTTTTGTTACACTTATTATTAGGTAAATATATTTTTAAACAAATTATTTAACTAGTTAATTATAATTAAATTAGTAATAAAATAACTATTTCAGTTTAATTGTAGATTTTTAGATATATTAATTACTATATTATTATTATTTATAATACCTAAATTGATATACACAATTAAAGTCTAACATTCTAAAATTTAAATTACTAATAAAATTTAATGAATATTAATAATAGTGATTATTCATAATTAACAAAATTATAGTTATTTTTTAAATAATTATTATTTTAATAATAGTTATAATTTATTGTTATTTTTTTTAATTAATATTTATTTGTTAAAAAACTAGTAGTTTTTATTATTAGTAGATAAAATTAAATAATTATTGTCATTGTCATTGTTATTATTAGTTGTAAATGGATAATTTTACTAAATAAGGTTATTATAACAACAATTTGTTTGATTATTCTTAAGAATATATAATTACGATATAATTATTTAATTTGTTATATTTATTTCATAACACAATTATTGGAATTTCTAATAAAAGCACTCTAAACAATTTACGTTCCCTTTCTTCTCATTATTTTCATCTTTTTTCACCATCTCTTCATTATAATTCTTTAGTAAAAGCATTGATAACTTTTTATGTAATATTTCATAATTATACTTGGATTAATGAAAAAAATAAATTTTACTAATTAATTGTTTTATTTCTAATGATTATTTCAATTTAATATTAATAAAGGTCTCACAATAAAAACTTATTTAATTATTAACAACAAAACTATGCAAAAAAAATAAATTTAATTTCATATTTTTTTCTTGTTAATTAATAAAATGACTATGGTTATTTACAAAAAAGACTGCAAAGTATGATACTATTTTTGATTATAATTGTTTAATTATAAAAATGAATTTCTAATATGTAATGATGAGTGGTGTTAATAAAATTAAAGATTAACTATTTGTTTTCATGCTTTAGTAGTCATAAACTTTTGTATTATTAATAAAACACAATAATTTGTTAATTATTTTTTAATATTGTAATAAGTAAACATTTTGTTAATAATTATGTTTATGATAATTGTTAAGAATTATCCACGATGTTACTTAAACATAGTGAAATTATTCTTAAACCATCTATCGTTATTATCCTATTGTATGATCAATTAATAATAACTTATATAATGAATTTATATTATTGTTAATTTTTTTATTTTCTCTAAAACTATTTCAAAAAGAAAAATTAATAACAACAAAGAATAAGTCAATAATTCTTTTACTCATTAAGCAACTTCTTATCCATATTATGATATTGAAATTTGAAATTTATTAGGATATTTAATTATTCATAATTAAAATAAAAAAACTCTTATTATTTATTTTTAGTTTAAGTAAATATTTATCAAAAGCTTTATCAATATTATGTTATTATTTTTTGCTAGTAAAATAATATTAATAATTATTTGTGAAACTTAATAATGTATTATTCGATAACCCTTATGAAGACATTATTAAATTATTGTTTGCGCATATTAAGAAGAGTATTCTAAAATATAATAAGATCAGATCTTATAAGCTTGGATTACTCATTGAAATTAATTACTTTTTTTTCAATTATTATCATTGCTAACTTTTAAATAAAAATAATAACTAAAAACTCAAAATAAGAACATGCTTAAAACACTTATTAAGAATTTATTCTTCTATAACTTTTTTATATTCATCAAATAATAAAATAATTAAATACATGAAACTAATTTCCAAAGTTGTATTGAATAAGCATTATGAAATAAAAGAAGAAGATATTAAAAAGAATTAGAAGAAGAAAAGAGTAGTCAGAAAATAAGAGTTAAGAAAGAAAAATAAGTAAAAGGACTAAAAAAAGAATAGAATAAGATAACTAACTATTGAATAAATAAAAACAATTGAAAAAAGTGGCACAAAAAGGAAAGAAATAGAAAAAAATAGAATAAAAAGATTTAAAAAATAAAAATTAGAAAAAATATTAATATTTTTAAATAATTATTATTAATTTCAAATTTATTCATAATCGCTAAGAATTTTAATAACAATTATTATTATTTAAACAATTTTTTAATTTTTTTTGTGTATAAACAATTATTTTATAATTATATGAACATTTTTAATTATTTTGAAATTTATTAATTTTTTGTCTTTATTATAATATTTTTAAATTTTAATTAATATCTATTATTATTATTATAAAAATAATATAAATAAATTAAAAAATATATACAAATGTTATGAAAATTTACTATTAATAAATTTTTATAATTAATAAATTACATTAATTATTTTGCAATATTTATTAAATATTTACATAATAACTACTATTTTTTGTTGATCTAAAAATTTAGTCCATTTCAAATTTAATATTTTTCACATAATATTTAATTTATTTCGTAGGTTCTCTTTTTTCATCTTAACAAAATATATGTATGACATCAAAGATAATTATTATTTAATATTTGAAATAATTTACTTTAATTTTTTTTCCTACTGACATTAGATGATGATCATTAGGAAAGTAACTAGAAAATAACTTATATGTGGTAAAAGAAAAAAGAAAGGGAAAACAAAGAAAGTGAGAGAAAGGAGAGAAAATGTGAGATATAAAGATTAATAGAGAAACAACACAATGACACAATGGAGGGAATAGTTGAAACAATGAGAAGGGAATGATAAAGATGGATTCAAACAAGATTACTAGAACAAAAGGAATGAGAGAAAAAAAGTGATATAAATTAAAGACAAAATTAAGAGAAGGACAATAAGAGACATAATCAATGGTGAAAGATATACTCTTCTAAATAAAGAAAAAAATGGAATAAGTAGATAGAGAGCATCCACAGAAAGTGGAAGAAGACTTTGAGATAAGGAGGCAATGATGAAAGAAAGAGTGAGAATTGAATGAATGGAGTTGGAGAGTTGGTGTGATACAAAGAAGCTAAGAGACTGTGAAAGACAAAGAAAGGAGGAAGAGAGTGTTTTGTTAGTCTCATAGAGAGAAAAGACCAGAAGATGAGATAGAGAGAATAAATAGATGGTGACCAAGTTAGAGATGAGAAAAAATTGGAGAGGCAAAGATTGAGAAATAGTTCAGTGATGGGAAATGAAGCAGAAAGAATAGATTTTATATTATACGAACATTCTAATTATTTTGAAAAATATTAATTTTTTATCTTCCTTATCATAATTTATAATTTGATATCTAATATTTACTACTATTATTATTATTACAATAATATAAAAAAACTAAAAAATTAATACAAATATTATAGAAAATTTAGTATTAAGAAATTTTTATAATAATTAAATTGCACCAATTATTTTGCAAAATTTATAAAATATCTACATAATAAATTTTTTATTTTCATTTATAAATTACTCCATTGCAAAATTAATATGTTTCACATAATATTTTATTTATTTAGTAGGATGTATTTTTTCATTGTAATAAAACTATGTATGAAGTTAAATAAAATGATTATATAATGTTTGAAATAATCTGTAATTGTTTTATCTTACTAGCAAAAGATGACGAGCACACAAAAGTTAATTAGAAAAGAATTTGTGAGAAAGTTGTAGAGCAATAGAGAAAGAGAAAAATAGATAACTATAAGAGAAAAGAGAGAAAATGTGAAAAATAAGGTGTAATAGAGAGACAACACAATGATGCAATAGAAGGAATAATTGAAGGAAAGATAAGGGAATGATAAAGATGGAATCAGACAAGATTACCAAGAATAAAAGGAATGAGACAGAAAAATAGATATAAAAGAATGTCATAATTAGGAGGACATTAAGAGAGATAATAGATGATGAAAGATATACTCACCTAAAAAGTGAAAAAAGGAAAGAGTAAGATATAGAGCATCAATAGAAACAGAAAAAAGACATTAAGGTGGGGAGGTAATGATCGAAGAGAAACTTAAAAGGGAATCAATGGAGTAGGAGAAGAATTAGTGTGATACAAAGAAACTAAATTATGAAAGACAAGGAAAGAATGAAGAGACTAAGAGTTATAGTCTTATAGGGAGAAAAGAAAGGAAGATAAGATCGAGATAAGAAATAGATGGAGACTATGTTAGAGAAGAGAAAACATTAAGGGGCAAAGACAGAGAAATAGTTTAGTTATGGGAAATGAAGTAGGCAGGATAGATTTTGTTGATAGGGAAATGAATAAGAGAGAGAAAGTGTGAAGTCAAGCAAAGATGAGGAAGAAAAGGGCTACAAATGGAATAGTTATAGCATGAAGATAATAAGGAGATGACAAGGAGAGTAAGAATAAGAAAAAAGTTAAAGGGAGCATTGGAATAACTTATAAAAATATAAATAAAAGAGACAGAGAGAGATGAAGTGTCAAATGGTCTAAAACATTTAGATATATGGTTAAAGAAATGGAGCATGAACGAGTGGAAGTGGTAAAGGGGAAAAGGAGTCAAGTTAATGATAAAGAGAGAGCATCAAATGGAAGGGATAATAAAATTAGGAAAAGAAGCAAAGGAGAGATAAAAGAGCAAATTAGATAGCAAAGAGAGGGAAGAAATGAATGAGAGCATTATAAATGATGGAGAAGAAGTAGAAAAGGAGATTTAAGGGATTGAAAGTAGGAGAGAGAGGGGAGAGTAATAAAAAGAGTGATACAGAGATTGAGTAGAAGAGATAGAGAGATAAAGCATGAATGGGATTCATTACTATAGAGAAGGCATGGAGATTCAAAAATAAATGATGAAATGCTACAAGTACACCAAAGCAACACAAAGGGATAATGGAAAGAAAACATTAGAGTGATATAGATTAGGGATGAGGAGAGAAAAGGTAAGTTGATGAAGATGAGAGATAAAGGAAGAGGGAAATATAGAAAAATGAAAAGGTAGTACAAAAAAGTTTGATTATTGTAGAGAAGGGAAAAGTATAAATAAAGAGAATACTATAGAGAGTTAAACAAAGTGGTAAAATTATCATAAGAGGCAACTATGAGAGATGGGGACATAGAAATAAGAGACTAATAAGTGAGAGAAATTGTCATAAAAATATAGAAACAATCAAAAGAGAAGATAATGTGAGATGTTGTGCAAGACAGACACTATAAGAAAGGGCTAAATGTTGTTAAGAGACTATAAGAGTAAGAAAATAGTGATGTAGAATAAATAAGATATATTAGAGTAATAAAAATTAAGTGAATAAGGGGAATGTTT
Organism: Vanilla planifolia; assembly: GCA_023846275.1. Taxonomy (NCBI): domain Eukaryota; kingdom Viridiplantae; phylum Streptophyta; class Magnoliopsida; order Asparagales; family Orchidaceae; genus Vanilla; species Vanilla planifolia. Next base: position 3,167,146 of record JAIUJO010000037.1, read on the forward strand.
AGAAGAGTGAGAGCAAGAGATTGCAAGGTTAGAGAGAGTGAACAACCATAGAGTGAAGTGAGCCAAAAGTAATGAATTAGTTTAACATGGTGGAGGACAAAAATTAGATAGGCAGACATATACAAAGATGTAAAAAGACATCATATAACATATAGTACAAGGGAGTAAGAAATAGATAAAAAGACATGAACTCGTTAACAATGAGAGCCACACAAAAGAGAGATGATGGATAAATAATAAGAAAATAATGAACCAATATTAATTACGAAATAAAAGTTTTAACTATGACAAAAAACTGTATTTATAGTTATAAAATTTGTTATTTTCTTTCAAAATTTCCTTGAAGAATTTTAATGCATTATACTTAAAATAAAAACATTAAATATTTTTTTTTTTTACTTTATAATAAATACTCTAATTTATTTTTTATTATCAATTAATATTGTAGTATTTATTGTAATAACAAATAGGTAGACTTAGTGTTTGCTTTTGGATCTTAAGTGCTTACTAGTTATCTATATAACAAAATACTTTACTCTAATAATGAAAATGAAGAACAATAAATAATTGTTGACAAAAGTTTAAGTGTAAGAATAATAAATACTTTTTACTAAAATATTTCATAAAAATTATTATGAAATTTGCTTATTATAATTATTGGTGATAATTATAATAATTCTTTTTTATAACTATAACAATTAGTTATAAAGAAAACAATTCTAATTATAATTACAAAAAAAATTCATATGAGTATTCTTATTACTTTGATTATTTATAAAATTAATTATATGATATAATTCCCCTTATATAATAAAGTTGTTTTTGTAATAATAATTGATATGATTAGAAGGTTAAGTAGTAATCATTAACTTGAAATTTGATTCAAAAGTAATAAAGCAATTGAAAGTTATCATACTTTTCAAAATTATTAAGATAATGCTCTTAATCAATCATATGAGTTACTAAAGTTTACTAATAGCTAACAAAACAAAAGAAAGAGTATTTAGAAAAAATTTATATTATTCCTGAAAAGAAATTGATTAATAGAAATGAACAAAGAATATGGATCTATCATAAATACGAGAAAAGTAAGAAAAAAAGAATTTGAAAAAGAATTAGAGAAATAAAAAAAGGCAAATAATTTTTTGAAGGCAAAAAAATAAAACAAACATTAAGGGATGGAATTAGCAACATATAATAAGCATAAAATTTTAACAAAAGTTTTAATTTTTATTTGTACTTCATTTAATGATTAAGATTGTTACACTAAATCTTATTAGTGCATTAGAGTACTACATTTCACTATAATTTTTCTTATTTTTTCAAATGTTTTGGTTTGATTTGGTTAAATTAAAATGTAACTCAAAATCAACTCTTTTGTAACATTTGTCACTTTGAATTATTTATATTTCATTACTTTAATTTATGTTTTTTTATCTTTAAAATATTTTTTAAAAAAATTTAAATAATAATTCTATTTTATTTCATAATAACTTTTTTGTAATTCATAGCTGTTCTGAAGGATTTTGGCTAGAGAAAAAATAAAGTTCAAAAAAATTTCTTTATTGAGCTCTACCAAATGAAATATTAATTTTTTGTTTTATAGAAATTTTTTTCTAGTGTTTTAAAATTAAATAAGGAGACATTTTGATTGGTATTTAATTAGATGATCGAAGATGTTACACTCAATCTTCTTAGCATCTTTGAATGCAACTTTCTATATAATAAATCCCATTTCTTTAAATTTCTTTTCTTTGATTGGGTTATATTATTATTTTACTCTTTTTAGTTAGTATGTCCTTTACTTCAATTTTATTTCATTAGTCATATTACTACAATTTATCTTATTTTATCTTTAATTTATATTGACATTATATTTTAAAAATAATTTTCAGCAATTAAATTTTAATTATTTTAGTAACTCATACTAACTTCAAACAAGGCTTGTCGAGATAAAACAAACATGAATGGGCTCATCTCTATAAGTTCTTGCTAATAAAATATTCATTTATTTTTTTCTTATTATTTTGTTTCTAAAGTCTTTGCAAGATTTACATGATATTTTTATTTCTATTTGATCGCACAGTAGAGGAAGTAATGCTTGATCTTCTTTATTATCTTGTAACACAATCTTTCAATACAATTTATATCATTTATTCAAACCATTTATATTTATTTTGTTATATAACTATGACACTCTGATTCCCTTATCATGTGACCTCCGCATCATTTTTATTTAGTTATATTACATTACTTTAATTAGTCACATTTTAGATTTATTATATATTTATAAAATTTTAAAAATAATACTTTATTATTATTATTGCACATTTAAATTTTTGTTTTCCATAGTTCCAACAATGCTTAATGGAGATAAAAAAAACTTCATTATACTCATTTGAATAAGCTCGACAAAATTAAATAATAATTTTTTATGTTATTACATCTTTTATTTTCAAACCGCTTTGGAATGCATGATGACACATTTTCTACTTTTATATATCATGGAATAACTCCTTCCTCCATAATTTATCCCTTTTTGTAATTTTTTTCTTTCTAATTAGATCATGTTATCATGAAAGATTAATCCATGACTAATGTAAACTTTTCTTTGAGTTATATAATTTTAGCTTCAAAATATTTTGACTTAAACTTAAAAAGTAATTTATAATAATTTATGATTATTTACTTAGATAGTTGAGACTAAGTCAAAATGGGGTTTGACTGAGGACAAAGAAATTTCACTGAAGACGTCTCTACTAACTTTATCCAAATATATATTTGTTTTCATATTTTAAATTATTTTATATCCAAGTATTTCGTCGTGCTTTATGAGGCATTTTGATTTCTACATGAGTTCATGACTATGGAAGATACACTCAATCTTCATAGTAACATGAAAGGGAACTTTTTTATATAATGTTTCTCGCTTCACATTTTTTTAGTTCATTAGGTTATATTACTATGAAAGACTAATTCTCCTCTCATGCAACCTTTAGATCACTTTGATTATGTTAAATAATATTACTAAAGTTTATCTTATTCTATTTTTAATATATATCACATAATATTAAAATAATAATTTATTACTATTTGAACATATTTACTTCGATAATTCATAGAAAATCCAAGTGAGATTTCATCTTCATAAATAAAACATCATTATACACATCTCGATTAGTTAAATTTTAATAAATATTATTTTGTTAAATTTTAATAAATATTATTTTTCTGTATTTCAAATATTTTATTTTGTAGGATTTTATTATTATTCTTGAAAGATTTTGATTCTTACTAGAATTAATGATCAAGGATGTTATATAAACCTCTTTATCATCTTGGACTATAATTTTCCATTTCAATTTATCTTATTAATTCAAAATTTTTTTTGTCATTAAATATTTTTATTTCATTTGGGTGTATTAATATGTAACTCAAAATCTCTTCTCATGTGACATTTACAACACTTTTATTTGGTTATTTCATATTGCTCCAATTTATCTCATTCTTATTTAATAAATATTTATTTAATATTAAAATATTAAAGTACTATCATTTAAGCTAATTTAATTTTGCTATAATATAAAGAAATTTTATTGGAGTCTTATCGATGATCGAGGATGCTACACCCCTATCTCCTTAATATCTAGGAGTGCAACTTTTGACCATAACCTTTCTCATTTCTTGTAATGTTTTGGTTTGATTTAGTTCTTCCACTATATAACTCTAGATCTTCGATCATGTCACATATATATCACTTTCATTTGATAATAAAACTTATTTTAAATTAAATATTTTTCAAAATATTTATTTGAATAATATTAAAGAAGTAATTTATTCTTATTTAAGTTTATTTACTTTTACAATTTAATACAATTCTAAAGGAGGTTCAATAGAGACAAAAAAATATCATTAGACACAGCTCAATGAACTTAACCAATTACATGTTATTTTTTAATTTTAAAAATTTTTATTTTTTAGGTTGATTACCTAATTTATGACACAACTAGATTTGTACATTACTTGGGGAATAAGAATTTCATGCTTAATCTCCTTAGTATCTTAGCTTTCAACTTTTCAAAATAACTTTTTGTAATTCTCCAAATTCTATTTTTTTATTTTGTTATATTACTATGTAATTCTAGTCTATTTTATTGCCAATTTTTTGTAATTTATATTCTGTCATATTACATTCTTCAATTTATCTTATTTTAGGTTTAAAACATATTTACTTATTTAATTCAATAACTTAATCTCATTTACAACACTAATTTGAAAAAAATCAAAATAAGATCTTATGACGACGAAATAAACATCATTGGAGTCATAGTATAGAGCACAATGAAAATAGAAATTCATTTTTAAATTTTTGAATGTTATATTTTTTTAAGATATTTGTATGTTTTATGACACATTTTTATTAGTACCTAATTTCTTTTTGAGGATGTTACAGTTGATCTCAATATTATATTAGAACAAAATCGTTTAGTATAATTTAACTCATTTCTTTTAAAAAATTATCTTTTTTAAGTAGTTTATTATATGATCTTTCATGTTCTAGTGTATCGGATTGTGAATTTCTAATATAATTTATCTCGTTTTGCAAATTTTTTTAGTTTTATTATTTTATATTATGATGTAACTACAAATATTTCCTCATATATCATTTACATCACTTTATTTTTTTACATTATATCGCTTAAATTAATCTCTTCTTGCTAAATCATATGCTCGCCAAACATAAAAAAAATATTTTATTGTTTAACATTATCTATATTGGTAATTTACCATTGTTCTAAAGAAGACCTGATCGAGATAAAACAAAACCCTGATAAAATAATCTCAATCAGCTGTCTAATTAAATATTCATTTTATACATTTAAAAATATTATTTTCTATTGCTTTGAAATTATTTAAAAGGCATTTGAATTGATTTCTTGATTGGGTATGTTACATTTGACCTCTTATGTGTATTTGAACACAATTTTATTGCAGAATTTATCTTATTTCTTCATAATTTTCTCTTTTATTTCTTTATATTAATATTTGACTTTGTATCTATTCTCGTCTATCCTTTGAATCACATTTATTTTGTTAATTATGTTGCATTAATTTATCTCATTCCAACTTTTATTTTTATTGAGTTCATATCAAAGTAATTTATCATTATCAAGTTTTAATTAAATCTAATTTTTGTAGTAATGGCAAAAAATATTTGGTTAAGACAAAATAAACATCGATGGACTTGTCTTAATATGTAGTCACCAAAATAAATATTCATATCTATATTTTTAAATACTATATTTTTTAAAGTTTTGGTGAGCTTTACAAGATATATTTTTTGTACCTAATTTAATGATAAGGAGCATTACACCCAATCTCTCTACTATCTTGTAGCAGAATTTTTAAATAATTTATATCAATAATTTAAAAGTCTTTCATTTGTTTTATTATATTATTATGTTGCTCTATTATTCAATAATGTGGCCACTATATTTTCTTAGTTTAGTAATATTACATTACTAGAATTTTTCTTATTTCAACAGCACTATATATTTACAACATTTTTAATAAAAATTAATTATGACTTACACTTAGTTAAATTGTTTTACTACTAATTCCATCAAGGTCTTATTCAAATTAAAAACATCATTTGATTTGTTTGAACGAGCTCATCTAACAAAATATTTTTTCTTTAGTTATTAGATACTTCATTTTGAAGGGGTATTAAAATGCTTGCTTAGAAATTTTTAATTTCTCCATATTTGTGGCTCGAGGATATTAACTCAATCACCTTAGTATGCTAAAAAGCAACCAACAGACACAACTTACACTGAATCTCCTCAGTACCTTTATAGCAACATTTTAGTAAACATTTTCTAATTTTTTCAATGTTTTTGCATTGATTTTGTTACAATACTATGTAACTGTAAATCTCCTCTCATGTGACCTCCACATTACTTTGGTTTGGTAATATTATATATCGTCAATTTATCCATTTTTTCTTTATGTATATTTATCTATTATAAAAATAATAACTTATTGTTATTTATGGTTATTTACTTTTGTAATTGCTTGAAATTTTAGATGAGATTCAATCACAACAAATTAGCATCATTGTACAACCTATAATGAGTTCTATATAATTAAATATTTAGTTCTAAATTTTGAATATTTCATTATTGTATAATTAAATATTTAGTATCCTGATGTTCAACTTTATTGTATAATTTATCTCATTTCTTAGAATATTTTTCTTTGATTTGGATTTATTAGTTAAAATCTCTAAATCTCTTATCATGTCACTTATTCATTCCTTTGATTTCTTTATGTAATATATCTTCAATTTATCTCATTTTAACTTTAATACATATTTATTTAATATTAATAACAATTTATTAACATTTAGGCTTACGTAATTTAATGACATATAGCAAATTAAAATAAAGTGATATTAAGTCAAATCAAATGTTGTTCGATTGATATTAACAAGCTCTATCTAATTAGATATTTATTTTGTAAGTTTTTTATATGTTTTACTAGACTTTTTTATTTGTACTTGATATGATAATCTTGAACATTAAATGTGATGACTTAATTATCCTGGAATGCAACATTCTTCTATAATTTATCTCATTTCTTCAAATATTTTTACAACATTTTGGCACAATAAATCATGTCGCTTGTGAGCTTTAGCTTGCTTTGATTTTGTTATTTTATATTTCTTTAATTTATCTTGTTTTAGCTTCAATATATATTTATTTATTATTAAAATAATAATTTGTTATAATTTAAGTTTATTTAAATTGTTAATTTGTAACATTTTTAGAAGGTTTTTGATAATGATTAAAAAAAATTCATTGGACTCCTATTGCAATGCTATATCAAATTAAATTTATTTTTTTAATATTTTTAAAATATTTTTGAATTTGTGGTTTTGGCATTCTTTACATGATATTTTTTTGTTAACTTATTTATGATCGTGAAGTTTGCACTCAGTCTTCTATTTATCTTTGAATGCAACATTTACGTACATTTACCTTTCCTTTTCTAAATGTTTTCACTTTGATTTGTTTTCATTACTTTGAATCTCTAATTCTTCTCTATTATAAACTTTACAAATCTTTTTTTTTTGTTTATTACATCCTAAAACTCTATCTCATTGGAGCTTCAATATGTATTTTCATAATAAAAAAATAAAATTTATTTCCATTTATACTAATTTACTTAGGAAATTTTCAATTTTCAAAATGATTGTTGTTTGAGAACAAAAAAGTGTTGTTGGACTCCTATTGCCAAGCTTTACAAAATTTAATATTTTTTACAATAATTAATTTTCATTGGCTTTTCTATGCTTTATAAGATATTTAAATTTATGCATGATTTGAAGATTGTTGTTGTCACACTTGATCTTCTAAGTTTCTTAGAATGTAATTTTCTAATACAATTTATCTCATTTATTCAAAGTTTTTACTTCAAATTAGCTATAATAATATATAACTATAAATCTCTTCTCATGTGTGATTTACATTTCTTTAATTTAGTTAAATGATATTAATAAATGTTACCTCATTTCATCTTTAATATATTTGCTTAATATTAAAAGAATAACACATTATTATCCATGCTCTCTTATTTGTACAACATGGTCTGATTGAGATGAAAAAAGTGTCGTTTGTCTCATTTTGGTGAGCACTATCAAATAGCATATTAACGTCAATATTTTTAAATATTTTATTTTCTAAAGTTTTGGCATGCTTTCCAAGGCATTTCGATCAATCGTAATTTAACAATTAGTTATGTCCCACTAAATCTTCTTAGTGTTTCTAAATGAATTATTCTATACAAAATATCTTATTTTCTAATCTTTTTTAGTTAGTAAAGCTATATTATTTTGCATCTCTAAATTTTCTCTCAACAAAAATTTGAATTACTTTGATTTAGTTACACTTCATTACGCTAATTTACACAAATTCAACTTTCATAGATAATTACTATTTTTGAAAAAAATAATTTGTTAGTACCTATGTTTACTTATTTTAAAATTTCATTGTAATTCTAAAAAGGGCTAGATCAAGACAAAGTAATAGCCATCACACTCGAATCGATAAACTCTATCTAATAAAATACTTAACTTTTTGTCTATAAATGCTTCATTTTTATGCATTTTAATATGCTTTTTGTAGCATTTCATCTTGTACATTTTTTAATGATTGATGATATTATACAAAATCTCATTAGTATCATGGAATACAACTTTGTCATAAAATTTATTTCATTTTTAAAATATTTTTCTTTGATTTTATTGTTATACGAAGCAACTCTCCATCTCTTCTCATGTGACAATTAAAATGGTTTGATTTAGTTATATTACATTTCAATTTATCCTTGTTTAACTTTAATATAAATTTTCTTGATCATTAAAATAATAATTTTTTATTATTTATGATTATTTAAATTTATACTTCATATTCATTCCAAATAAGGCTAAACGAGAGAGAACAATGTCTTTGGACTTGCCTCTATGAGCACTTACAACTAAAAATGTTTGGAACATTTCAAATTATCTCTTAATTGAAGGTCAAGGATATTGCAATCAATCTCCATAATATTTTGAAATGAATCTTTCCCTTATAATTAATCTCATTTCTTCAAGACTTCACTTTGATTTCATGATATTACATTGCTTTAATTTATCTCATTTCAACATTAATATGCATTACTAAATAATAAAATTATAACTTATCAATATTTATGTTCTTTTATTTTGGGAATTCATTAAAATTCTAAATAATGTCTAATTGAGACAAAATAATAATCATTAAACTAAACTCAATGGACTTTATCAAATTTACTATTTATTTTTATGTCAATTATTACTTATATTTCGAGAGTGTTAGTATGCTTTTTCGTGCATTTTTTCCATACATGTTATGATAATTTGTGATATTACAACAAATATAATTAGTATCATAGGTTGTAACCTTGTAATAAATTTTATCTCATTCTTTCAAATTGTTTGTTTTGATTTTGTTGTAATACCATGTAGGTCTGAATCTCCTCTCATGTGATCTTTAAAATGATTTGATTTAGTTATATAACACTTAAATTTATGACATTTCAACTTAAATATAAATTAACTTAATCTTAAAATCATAATTTTATTTTATTTATGCATATTTCTTTTTGTAAATCACTTTAATTCCAAGCGAGGTTGATCGAGAGGAAAAAATATCCTTGAACTGAACTCTAAAAGTTGTATTAAATTAGGATTTTATTTCTGTTTTTTTAAATATTTTTTTTGTCAACCATTTCTTGGTTTATGAAACATTTCAAATCAATCATTATTTTTTCATCGAGGATGTTCACACAATCATGTTAGTATCTTGGAATTGAACTTCCCTTAGTTATTAATCTCATTTTTTTAAAGCTTTCACAATGATTTAATAATATTATATTACTACAATTTAGGTCATTTTTGTTTATATATATATTTATTCATAATATTATAATAATAATTTATTATTATTTATGCTTAACTATATTTTAAACATGAATTCCAATCAATTCAAAAAAATATCATTACACTAATCTCAAAGTGTTGTATCAAGACAAATATTCATTCAAGAATTTTTAAATCTTTAATTTCTGTCAATTTTCATAGATTTCGTGACACATAGTAATTCGAGCTATATTTGATGATGGATAATACCACACTTAATCTCTTAGTATCCCTGACTACAAATTTCCCACACAAATTTTCTCACTTCTAGGAATTTTTACTTCGATTTGGTTATGTTTTTTCAAAACTGTAATTCTTCTCTAGTGGGCCCTTGACATTCATTAAACTTGGTTGGATTATATTATTTCAATTTATCTCATTTTTTTATTAATTGAAATTTATTTATTATTTAAACAAAAATTTACAAGTACTTATGTTTTTATGTGTAATTTAGTGTAATTTCAAACATACTCTAATCAAAACGAAACAAATTTATTGGACTCACCTTGATGAGCATTATCTAACTCAATATTCTTTATGTATTTCTAAATATTTCATTTCTCTTGAGTTTTAGCATGCCATAGTTCATTAAAAGTTGTACATGAATTAGCAATAGAGGATGTTACATCCAATATCTTTATTTTCTTGGAATTTAACTTGCATACAGAGTTTATCACATTTCTTCAAATTTTTTACAATGATTTACTTGTATTACAATAAATAAATTTATATCATTTTATTTAAATATATATTAACTTAACGTTAAAGTAATATTCAATATTGTTTATGATTAATTGCTATGGTAATTCACATTAATTCCTAATGCATACTTAAGACAAAACAAATACCATTGTACTTGACTCGATGAAACCTGTCATATTAGATACTCATTTTAATTTTCTTTAAGTATTTGTTTTCTAATTTTTGCAAAAATTTCGAAACAATTTTGTTCTCAATGATGTGATGATCAAGTATGTTGCACTCAATCGATATTACAAATTGTAATGCAACTTTCTCAAACTATTTATGTCATCTTCCAAACTTTCAATTTGAAACTTTTATATTGCTATGTCACTCTAAATTTCTAATCATGTCACCTTCACATGACTTTAATTTTTTTAAATTGCATTGCTTTTATTTATATTTTCTTACCTTTAATATTATTATTCTTAATATTAAATTATTTATTTATTATTATTTATGCTTATCTAATTTTTCAAATTCTAAGAACTCCAAATCATCTCCTACTAAGACAACAAATGTCATTGGATTTTTCTCGAAGTGCCCTATCAAATTAAAAAATCCTTTTCTTTTAATTTTTTAAATATTTTATTATGATTAATTTTGACATTCTTAGCAAGAAATTTCTATTCATGGATGACTTGCTGTCGAGGTTCTTGCACTTGATGTCTGTATTTTTTTAATGCAACTTTCATGTGCATTTTATCTTATTCCATTGAATGCTTCACTTTGAATTGGATATATTATGTTACTTCAATTTATTTATTTTTAGCTTTAATATACATAAGTACTTGTTATTGCAAAAAAGTTATTGTTTTATGTTTCCTTAAATTAGGAAATTCATATTAATTCTAAATCTAACTTGACAAAGATGAACCAGTAGCATTGGACTCAATCAATATGTTCCATCCAACTAATTGTATATTTTTATTTTTGAAAAAAATTATTTTCAATAGTTTAAGTGCGCTTTGTAAGACATTTTGAATCATCTCAAATTTGGTGATCATGGATAACATATTAGATCTCCTTAGACTCTTTGAATTCAACATTGCATATAAAATATCTCATTTTTTTTATTTTTTTGTTTTGATTCTGTTATATTATGATTTTACTGTACATCTCCTCTTATGTGACCACTATATCATTTAGATTTGGTTATATGACATTTCTTTATTTTATATCATACTTGCTTTGTTATATATTTATGTATGATTAGAATAATAATTTAGCCTTTATTTTTCTTAATTAAATTGGTAATTAATAGAATTTCACAACGAGATTAGAAAAATATAAAACAAATATTATTGAAATCATCCACATGATGTATATCTAATTAAATATTACTTATATATTTTTGAAGATTTTATTTTTTGGGGTTTCATTATAATTTATGAGATATTTCAATTTCTACATATTTTGACAATAGAGATAGTTACCTTAATCTTCTTATTAACATTGAAAGCAACTTTCCAACACAATCTCTAACTTAAAATTCTTCATTTTGATTTGGTTATATCACCATAAAATTGCAATTCTCCTCTATTGTAACTTTTGCATCACTTTGATTTTGTTAGATTAATTACTTATATTTATTTAGTTATAGATTTAATATATATTTGTTTAATACTAAAATAATAATATTTAATAAATTATTGATATTTACTTTTACAATTTATTGTGATTTCATACAAGGTTAAACTGAAATTAAATAAATGTCTTTGGTCTCATCTCAAAGAACTTTATCTAATTACATATTCAACTCTATATATATTTAAATATTTATTTTGATGGGTTTTTTTATACTTTATGAGACTTTTGAAGTTGTAACAAAGTTAACAATTGATAAAGTTCCATTCAATCTCTAAATACAATGTAATGTAACTTCCCAAAAGATTTAACACACTTTTTTAGAATTCTTACTTTGGTTCATTATATTACTATGTTATTTTAGTTCTCCTATCATATGATATTTACATCACTTTGATTTTGTTATAGTATATTTCTTCAATTTATCTCATTTCCAACTTTAACATAAATTTATTAAACATTCAAATTAACATTTATTGTATTCATATTAATTTAAGTTTATAATTCATATTAATTTAAACTAGATATTATTGACATGAAACAAATGTCATTGGATTTTTCTTAATAAGTACCATCTAATTAAACAATCATTTTTTTATTTTTAGAGATTTCACTTTCTTGAGTTTTAACAATAATTTTTGAGATATTTAAATTCATACTTAATTTGATGATATAGAGGATGTCACACTCGATCTCTTAGTATCTTAAGATACAAGTTTCTTGTACAATTTATCTTTTTTATTAAACTTTTATACTTTGATTTTTTTCTATTACCTTAATTTGTCTCATTTCATCTTTAATATACATTTACTCAATCACAAAATATTTATTTTTTAATTTTTATGTTTAATTACTTTAGTAATTCATAATAATTCCAAATGAGGTCCAAGTGAGAAGAAAGCCATATTTAAACAGCATTGATAAGCTCTATCAAATTAAAAATTCATTTCATATTATTAACTTTTTACTAAGGTTTTGTCTATTTTAAACGAGACACTTATTCATAAAAAATTCCATAGTTAGGGATATTATACTTGACATACTTAACATCTTGGAGTTTAACTTTCTCATATTATTTATTTCATTAATGCAAAGTCAATGTAGTAAATCTAAATATCACATCGTAAATCTAACTTTCCATTTTCTTGTTTTATATGAAAAATGACTTAATAATAGATTGATTGTCATATTCTTCCAAAAATTATTTCCATTTGTATGAATCAAAGGAATATATGAAAATCAAAAAATTATTGTAACTAAATCTCATTCTTAATGAAATTGATAAGTATTAAATTACAATTTTTTGCAATAAGTGTCAGTCTAATCTATTCTATTTTCGATATCTTAATGTACTTTACTTATACAAGTATATTATATTGTACAGTTAGAAAACTTACCTGGACTAATTTTTTTACTCTTGAGAAAATTTTTCATAACACAAAAATATGGTATATAATAAGTTGTACAAGAAGCAGACAATAGTAATCATGAATGATTGTAGTTACATGAAATGTAGATTGAACAAAATTTAAGCAAATAAACCTCACAAATGCACAAATAATCAAACCTAACTCATGTATAAGTATATATCATAATGGCATGATATTGGAATTGTATTAGTATAATTGAAATCTATCTAAATGTCACTTGTAAGATTTATCATACTAATACGATTACGTAATATAGTCTTACAATAATCCACATTTCAATCCAATTAACATAATTGTATTACTATGAATTTAAGATCATAAAAGTAAAAAAAATTAGCTCACTTATAAATTTAGTTCTCAACTCTAAGCTCATAACCATTAATACTACTTTGGCAATGGCCTTATTGTATTTATGCAACGTTTGAAACTTTATGAATTTAGAATTATTTCATTTCACTCATAGAACTTCTTTACAATACATAAAACATGTTTATTTCTCAAATATATGCACCATTAAAGAGTTTTAATAGTATTGAAATTATCTTAATGATTTATTGTAAGCAAAAATGTCAATTCTTTAGAGATGCATAATTGCTTTTTGTTATAATTAAATAAAAGTACTATAATGATAAGTGGAGCAAAACATATGAAAACCAAGCAAAAGACACATCATCATTATAGTAAACTACATTGAATATTTGCAAAGAATAACAAAAATTTCTTAATAATGGAAAAAAATGATTGCAATAGAAATAAAAAATTAAAAATTCATGAGAATTAATAAAACTATTTAGATAACAGAATGCTCAACTTATTGAGAGCTATGTGTAAAACATATTTATTAAAAAAAGTAAATCATTGAAAAATAAAATTAATTGTATATAGATAAAGGTTCTTTTTCAATTTTGTGCCTATGAAATATCAACAAAAAATGAACTTAAATGTTTAAATATGGAATCTATGTTATTAAAGAAAATAGCAATTCAATTAAAGAAGTAGAAATTTAACTTTAGCAATCTACTTTAAAATGCAAAAAAATATTTTTAGAACATATTGATGAAAATCTATTATACAAGATACGCTTTTTATTTAATAATATATCAAAAATATTCATAAGTGTTAATTAAAGGATACTTTCTGATGTGTGTAAAAATGTGTTAGTAAGAGTAAATTATCATTAAAAATAAAAATATAGAGATTTAAAAAACATAATATTTCTTGTCTATTTGAATATTATGTGAGAAAGCAAATTTTATCAACAAAATTGAGGAACAAATATATATATATAAAGCTATTAAGAAAAAAGACAATCTAAACTGCATAGATTTATCTGAATAACATGTTAAGAAGTATTTGTTTTTTTTGCCATATATGTCAAGGCTTCAAAATAAACATCATTTATTAATGTATGAATCATAAATAAGTTATTACAAATAGAGAAAACATAAATATTTTACAAAAATGCTATCATATAAATAATGAACTTATGATAAATTATATTATCTTTATTTAAAATACAAAAGTATAAGAAAAAATAGTAACACAATTATAATGAACATATAAATTATTTTTCAAGTTACACAAAACATTAAAAAATCAATTCTAAATATATAAATTTAGGACAATTTAAAATTACAATAAAAATTAAAATCCAAAAATTGAAAATGAAAATATCCGTAAGCATAATTAACTACTATAAATGTGAAAATCTTTTTTCTTAATTAAATTAAAAAAAATAATTTTTTTTGACTCTATGAAAAGTTTTATAGCAAAAAATATCAAATGAGTTAATAGACCATTATAAACCATAAGTAAATAGGTGATGTAAGCTTGTAAGAAAAAAGTCAATAATACTTCATAAAATACTGAAGTTTTGTTAGAGATTAAAAGTTTTATGAGTATATTAGTTGATTTTCAACTTCCTTATAACACATCAATTTACGAATTAAAAGGGTCACTGTTACTATATAACAAAATATTATTTTTTATGATTTAGTGTTTAATTTTGATTAATGTTTAAATAATGTATGATCATTTGTATGTATCATTATGTGGAAGACCTACTTTTTATGAGAATATTTTTTTTTCATTTTAAAATATGTTATTTCTTTATTATTAGGAAGAATATATTTTACATACTTTTGCAATAGTGAATTGTTCTTATTTTTAATTTTAGTTTTTATGTTATCTACTTATTTAATATTTCAAGACTATTTTAGATTTTTTTTTCATTGTTTCTCATATAATATGCCTTGTATTTCGAAAAAATTGGATTATTATTTTCAAGATTTAAAATAATTTGTAGTATTCCTTACATTCTTCTTTTAATTCAGCAGTTTTATTTTAAAAAACCTTGAAAACCGTTGCTGTTTAAAATTTTTAAATAATGTATATATTTTTGTTTTATTTTCAATATCTTGAGGTGTATATAAATTTATTTAATTTGTTTCACAAATAATTTTTTTCAAATGCTTTATATTTTAGATTATTGAAAATATGTAACTGATTTATATTTCCTAATTCTGATTGATTTAAATATTTTGTAATAAAATTAGCACTTATTTCTTCATTATAATAATTTAATTTATATTTGCTTCAATATAAAGCTTTCAGCACTCAATGTCTTTGAAGACTTATGTAATAATTTTTCCAACATTAAAATTTATTATGTTTTTGCTATTAAAAGATTTTTTTGACAAAAAAAAAAAAAAACTTTGTAAGTTAGAATTATTAGCCAAACAAAACAAAAAAATTTAAAGTTTTTTATTTATGTAATATTATAATAAAAAAAATTTAAAGTAATAAAGTTACTCTTCCATCAAAAAAAATAAACAAAACTTAATTTGCAAATAATTGAATAAAACGTATTTTAATAGAATACAATTAGTACGTAAACGATATGGTGAATTAAATAATGTATGCAGAGAGCTATAGGGCATTAAATGATTTAAACTATTCAATAAAATATTCAATGATATAAAAAGAAAATTGTTCAAGTAATTTGAATTGTTACCGAAGAAGGTACTTTAAATAAAACAAAAATTGAAAAAAATCTTTAAAATAAAAATTTTTTAATTATACGGATTCCATTTCTCAAAAAGTTTGTCTTCTAAAATAAAATAAGTCTCACTAAAACACAAGTCAAATAGTTCGACATTTAAAATAAAAAAATTATACAAGAGAAGTTAAAAAAAATCACGATGGGAAAGAGGAATATTTAAATGTGAAAAAGTACATGAAAAATGTCGATGGCAATAAAATTAAAAAATTATAAAATTAAAATGATATAATAATAAATACACTTTGTTTTTCAAATTCTACGAGCTAATAATAAATACACCCAATTTTTCAAATTCTATGTTTTAATGTAAAACAATTAATAATGTTTCATTATATGTTCATTGAGAAATCATTTATTCAAACTTTAAATATTTTAATAATTATATTTTTGTTAAAACATAATAACTAAACTGACAAAACTAAAATGAATCAAGAAGAATAGCTAAAAGGCATCTACATAAAAAAAATGTATATATTCTAAACATTATGAGATCTCCGAACGGAACATTTTGTTAGAAATTTGACCAGCATAAGGCAAATTGTTTCAGAAAGATTTAATATAAAGATTGATTTTTAAAATTTTTAATTTACCTAAAATATTGTTGTCGTTACTTCTTTAATATTTTTATCGATGTTGGGTACTTGTTATATTTTCTTGATTAAGATAATTTTATTGACAAATTATGAACAATGATTTGAGAAATTTAATCGTGTTTTGTTTCTTATATAAAAAAATAAAAATTTTAAAATTTAAATAATTTTATACATCTATGGAGGAATAAAGAATAACCTAAGTGAAATAATTTTTTAAATATTAGCATTTACTTCAAATAAAAATATTTTATTCATATAAAATTAATGAAAAAAATTACATAAATTCTCATTTTTGAAAATGTCGACATTAATGCATTAGATTTTCCTTCAATATGTTATCATTCTTATTAAAAAATGAAATTATGTAACAAAATATAAAAAAATATAATTAACATTAATATTATATATTAAAAAACCTAATATTAGAGATTCATAAATATAGTTAATTAATGGACATAAGAAACTTAGTAGAGACAAAAATAACTATTTTGTGAGAGAGAAACTTATGGATTAATTGGAGTAAAATAAGGAGAAAATAATAATAGAGATAGTTGCGATTATTTAGTGAAGGAGATATGAAGGAGAACAAAGAGGAGATAGAGAGAAAAAATAAAAAATACAACTGAGAGAAAGGAGAAATTAAATAAAGATGGAGTAAATAGCGAGGCAAAGAAAAATATTAGGAGATAGAGAATGATGAGATAAAAAAGAATGAAAATTGGAGAGAGAAAAAGTGAGAGAATATGAGAGATATTGGGATGTAGATAAAAAAGTTAAAGAAATAATTAAATAAAGTTAAATCATAATAAATAAACTTATAATATTTATAAAATATAATAATTTAATATCGTATAACTTTTAGTAATAATAAATATAAAAACTATTTGAGGTTTATTAATGTTTAAGAACATTAAAACACATTTAAAAAATAGTTTTATTACTAATTTAACATTATTTGTGATCCCAAATAATCTGAAATAGTATATTTCTATATATAAAATATATAATATAAGGCATATAATTATTATAATAAATATAAATTAATTCTAATTTATTATAATTTGCATCAGTTTTTTTTGTAAATATTTAACTAAATTAATGTAATTATTTTACTATATTAGATGATGTGATATACTTATTATTATATAAAATTCTTAATAACTTTATAAAATTATTTTTTAAAATTAATTACTACAATGGTAATTATGCAACATCATTAATAATAATTTTTTTGCAAAATAATTTTACAAAAATTAATTACCATTCACTAAAAAAGAATGCTAAAAAAATGTGTGCAACATTGGGACATTTAAATAGCTCACCGATCACAATAGTACTCTTGCCTAAGCATGCTTAGTTTTTGAGTTTTAACAAGATCCAATGCTAAAATACTAGTGTGGTTGAACATGCATGCAATAAAAGATAGAGATAACAAACGAAAAGGTGAATGAGAGTGTGAAATGGAATGTCGAGAATTTAAAGAATGTAAGGACATAAAGAATAAAGAGACAACTTCTAAATAATAATAACAGAGACATAAATAAGAGAATAAATTAGACATTAAGATAAAGAGAAAAATATGACAAATAATTTAATAAAATTTAAATTTTAATAATTAAATTATTGTAATTTTTAGATATAAAAATTAATCCTATATAACATTTGTTAATTTTAAAATATAAAACTAATTCAAGTTTATTATTAATTTAGAATATTGCAAATGTTTAAATAAAATTATGAAAATTGTTTAACATTTTATTTTTTATATTTAAAAAATAAAAAATAATTTATAAAAAATAAATATAATCATTGTAATATGTTGTATTTATTTGACATTATATTGATAATAAATATAAACTTAAATTCATTTTAATTTATTATATTTTATATAGGTTATCTTGCTAAATATTTAACTAAATTAAAGTTATTATTTTATTATATCATGTGAAATAACATATTTATTATTATATTAAATTAATTATAATATTAAATGCTATTTTAAAAAAATTATTACTAATATTTTAATTAAAAAACTATTATTTTAAGCAATTTAATTTTTTAAAGTTATAAAGTTATAAAAATAAATTGTCATTAACAAGAAAAACTAACTCTACCAAAAAAATAAGTGCAATAGTAAGACTTCCCTAGAGGTCACCCATTCCAATATTTTGAATGTCCAAGCATGGTCAACTTTGGTGTTCTAATGATATAAAATGCTATAACGCTAGTGTAGTCCCACGTGCATGCAAATGACAAAATCGAAGTTGTGTGATCCTTTTTTTGAAGGTAATGAACCATTTCTAAAATTACTAAAATTAGTAAGCATATACACTTTTAAATAAAATATTTTTTTTGTATATGTTGTAATATATTATTATGATATCAATGTTTCATTTATATGAAATAAATAAAAAAATTACCAAAACTATTATTTTTGATAACCTTGACATCAGTAGATAAGATTTTACTATATTATATTATCATTCTTATAAATTTAAAAAAATTAAATTACATAATAAATTTTAATAAGAAAATATATATTTATCAAAAAAATTGTATATTAGACTATGTCACATAAGAGATCTATTAAATATTGTTAATTAATGAGCTAAAAAAAGATAATGGAGATGGAGATAACTTTTTTTGCGAATGAGAGAAAGTCAGATTAATAAGAGAAAAATTGATAGGAAAATAATAATAAAGAGTGATGAGAGATGATTTAACGAAGAGAAAAAAATAATGAACAAAAAAGAGAAGAAAGAGAAATCAGAAAGAAGAGATGGAAAGTAAAAAAGAAAGGCAAAGAAGAACGTACAAAGATAAAGAATGAAGTGACCAATAAGAGAATGATAAAAAGAGCAAGAAGAAAGTAAGAGAATTTTAAAGTAATTGAGATAAAGAGAAAAAAGTAAGAGAAAAAATTAAATAAAAGTAAAACCATAATACTTAAAATTTATATATTATCTTTTGTTGATGTATCACATATGTTAAAAATAAATAATATTTAAAATTTTTAATACTTCATAATACATAATTAATATATTTAAAAAAAATTTTACACATCGTATATATACTATTAAAAAAATAAATTAATTGTATTTTGTTATGTTTTTATAAGTATTTTTCTTAAAATTAAACTATATTAAAGTTCTTCTTTTATTACATGATATGTTGTGTAATATTTTTTTTTACATGAAATTGAAAAAAATGTTATAACGGTATTATTAATAATTAATTTCAAAAATGGTATTTATAAACTATAATTAGTAATTATTTAATTTTTAGAATTAACATGTTTTTAAAAAAGATTATCATTCATTAGAAAAGTAAATGATGTGAAAAACTATATGGAACAACAATCTCAAGGTTCACTCATCACAAGACTACTCTCAACAAAGAAAGTTTAATATTGGAGTATTAGTGAGGCCATTGTTGAAATACAAGTGTAGTCACATATGAACGCAACAAAAAACATAATATTTTCTAATAACAATATTTTATATATATAATATTTTTAAAATTAACAAAAATTATTTATTTTTAAGATTTAGATAATAATACATGATTTTGTTTTCTTATTCTATCATTCTTTTAAAAAAATTGCATAAAAATTCTAAATAATTGTTATACCCGGTAAAATATTATATGTTTAATCTTCAATAACTCAATTGTGGCTTGGATGATTTCAGATCGACAGTAGGATGAGCCAGGAGCTCAATTGGAGGCTATTGGAATTTCTTAAATTTTCTGGGGATTTTTCGGAGCACCGAGATTTTTTTTAAAACCGGAATTTGGTTTTTTTTTTTACCACGCGTGAACCGGACCGGAGCGGTTAAGCAAAGGCGGGGCGGTTCGCCGAGGTGCGTTTGCGTGTGCGTTTGGATAAGCCGCGGATAAGCGGATCGGACGGGCGAGATCAGCGGTGGAGATTAACCGGCTGATCGGGTGTTAAGCGGCGTTTTTGGAAGGTCAACCGGCGCTTAATGGGTCTTAACGGGTTATTGCCGGTTTAAGCTGGGTATTTAACCTAAACTGTTCGGCTGTTAGGGTTTCGAACGGCGGCTAGAGGCGAACTGTTCGCGGCGAACGGCGGTACTTTCCGGCAGCCTTCCAAGGGGCTTTTGGTAACCGGAGGTTCGCGGGACAGAGGCGAGCATTTTGGTACCAGTTTCGTTCGGCGAGGAGCTGCGGTTGATCGCGTGCGAGCTTCACCGTCGCCGGCGAGCAAAGGTAGGAAATTCAGATTTAAATCAATTATTTAGCAAATTAAATATATGGATTATTTTGCAAATAGCTACTTGAGCATGCGGATATGGGTTTTTGGAATTGATTAATGCAATTTATTGATTTTAGCATTTTAGGGTTTTTTTTTTATGAAGAAGAATATATATATATTCCGCCGAATTGGAATTTCTGTGCATGGAAGCATGCCTTAGGTTTTGATATTATCATATTGCCATTATTCAGGTTATCTGAATGCTAGAATGATTTTAATTTCATGAATTGGCATAGTCGGATCGGACAACACTTCGGCGAAAATTTTTGCATGGACATCTAGCTTCGCGACTTGATTATATGGAATTTTTAGGCTAGTACGAGCTTTAGGCTAGCGTCCCCTTGCGTTCGGTCGCCGGAAATCGACGGGGGAAACGGAGATTTTCGGAAAGTCGACGGTTAGGATTTCGCAGGCGACGGGCGAAGGAAGGGGATGAATTAGGGCTAATTAGGGATTAGTCTGATTATTAAGTGAATAATCATATTAATTATTAATATTTATATGTTAAGCGTCGGCCTGAATTCGGATTATTAACTTCGGCCGGCGGGGTTCTCGGCTCAGCGCGTAAGGGTTCCAAACCGGCGACGAGAACCGGTTTAGGGGAAGTGCAGCGCGGATCAGAAAGAAGCGGAAGAAAAAAAAATTAATTCGGAAATTAATCCGAATTTTCGGAAAAAGGATATGCGGATTTTAAATTCGGAAATTTTTTCCGAATTTCAGAAAATGGATAAAGGGCGGAAATTGATTTTGGAATTTAAAATTTCCTGAAGTGAGGAAGAGGTGATTTTTGGAAATCACGTAGCCAAGTTGAAATTGACTGTTGGAAATTACCCATAAATTCAGTGCAGTTGGATTAGTTGGAAGGAAGTGTGACACTTGGGTGCTACCAGAATAGTCAGAATTTTTGTACAGTTTATGTTGCTTGGATGGCAATGACATGGATTGAGTCAGTTTACTCAGTGTTGGCATATTTCATGGATTGGCATATTGGACCGGACTACTATAGGCCCTATATGATGTTTTAGGGTAGTTGTGGTAGGTAACTGTGCGGTACAGACTTAGCTTTCACAGTATACATGTGGACTGGTATGCGCCTTGTTGTATCTGGACACATGTTGCCGAATCTTGGAGCTAGAGCTTGGCAATGACTGTAGGGGCGTGAGCTTCTATGGAAATTGTTGGGAGAGGACTTCTTGGGACGATGGCTGAGTCGATCTCTTCTGGTCCATGAGTGTAGGCCTGCGTGCCTGAGGGTGGCAGGGGTGTCTCGCTGTGGCTAGCCAAGTGTGTAGGCCTGCGTGCCCGAGGGTGGCAGTGGTGTCTCACGTTGGCTAGAGATTTATGGGACTAGTTCTGTCTATAGTCTCCAGGAGATTGATTGACGAGAGACGCTGCGGTGTCGGGTGCCATGCGTGCGCAGAGATGGTCGTGTCCCGCTGGCATGCTTGCTTAGGCGCCATGCGTGCGTAGAGATGGGCGTGTCGCGCTGGCATGCTGCTTGGGAGCACAGAGGAGAGCTACTCTGGTGTGACTGGGGGTGACTGTGGTTGGTCAGAGTCTGGGACTGAGAGTGCCTTTCCACCCTACATTGTTATGCTGTATTTCTATACTCTTGCTATTATCCTTCTCTTGCATGAGAGTTTTTTTTTACTAGTTGTCCTTCCTACTGGGCGTAGCTCATTCCTTTATTATCTATATTTTTCCAGTGGCTCGGCAGACTTGACGCCACCCAGCTTTAGGTGGGATCGTGATTAGTAGGCTAGTGGAGGAGATCTGATCTGTGATTTTCTGAGACATTCTGGTTAGTTGATTGTTGCTGTTGGATGTATTCAGTGAGACTGTTATTCTTATGTCTTGTATTATGTGAGGGTGATTCTGACTCATGTACTCAGATGGATGATGTGGTATTTGATGGACTGTGATTTTTCATATGAGTTACATTTTTATACACTATCTTATTTTCTATCTTGACGGTATGGTGTGTGGAGCGTCATTTCATATCAGTGGATGTTATATATTTTTTTTGTTGATGGTGAGGTCATTACATGACTGCGGAACTTAACCTTGGGGGTTCAGACTTCTATTAGATCGGTTCTCCTACCGGTATGGGTTAGGAGTATTGGGTCTAGTTGGAGTAACATTGCGCGAGTTCATCAGTTAATTCAGGAGTCATGAACCTGATTTGACGGTGTGCCCGGGAGATGGGATCCACATAGTTAAGGAAAGTAGGTGTGTAATGATGTGTTATATCCTATGTTTTTCGTAGGCTACTCATGTTGGTGTGGGACGATCTGAGCTGTCTATACGTAAAAAAAAAAAAAAAATGCTGTGTAACAAGAATGGTATCAGAGCCCTAGGTTAGGATAGTGGGGCTAGACATGTATAGAAGTTCAACCCAAGGTGGGGAGAACTGTTGGTCATTTTATTATACTATGGTAGTCCGTATGCCAAATGCCAAATGACGACTCTAATGCCAGATTAGTTGCTTTGACAGTATGGCTGATACCAGGAGACTTTCCGTTCGTGGAGCAGTTAGAGGCAGACCTGTATCTGCTTCTTCTACCCCGGAGACGATCCCAGCATTGCCAGTTGAGCCAGCCGTGGATCGTTGGATCGATGCCTTTATGCGGCTGCGTCCGCGTAGTTTCAGTGGGTCGGCTGACCCAGCGGTGGCAGATGACTGGATGGCTCATATGCTTGAACTGTTTGATGCCTTGGGATGTCCACTCGGCAGGAGGGTAGTACTTGATGCTCTAGTATTGGAGGGAGAGGCTGCTACCTGGTGGAGAGGCCAGCGGCGCGCTGTGTTTGGGGAGGTCCAGAACAGTGAGATAGCTTGGGAGGACTTTGTTGAGGCATTCAGGGAGTGCTACATTCTGGCTTCTGCCATGTCTCAGTCCAGGAGGGACCTTATACACCTCAGGCAGGGCCAGATGTCAGTGAACGACTACTTATCGAGATTCACATATCTGGCGAGGTATGCCGCAGAGCTGGTACCATCTGAGGAGCACAGATGTGAGATGTTCTTGGAGGGACTTCGTCCTATGCTGCAGCGTCAGTTGGTTGTGAGCCAGTTTGCCAGATTTCGTGACTTAGTGGAGGCTGCGAGATCCGTTGAGCATATTGACATCCGGATGGAGGCCCAGAGAGAGGCTCACAACAAGAGGAAGGAATTCAGAAATGCCCAATAGAACAAAAAAGACAAGAGACACAGAGGTCATCGTGGTACCAAGGAGGGCGTGGCCCAGCCACGGCCTATTTTCGAGAGGCCAGTGCAGCAGACAGGTACTCGGACTGGGGGAATTATTTGCTACCACTGTTAGCAGCCAGGACACAAAAGGTACGACTGCCCGATATGGAAGAAACAGAGGATCACAGGACCGGTTGGTTCATCTGGGGGACAGCCCAGAGTATTTGCATTGACTCGGCAGCAGGCTTCAGAGTCACCAGAAGTGATCACAGGTATGCTTTATTTTGGCAACGTATAGTGCGTGACTTTGTTTGATACTGGTGCATCTCATTCTTTTGTTGCTGAGAGGATCTAGAATCAGATATCAGGATCCAAGGGCTATTTAAAAGAACTCTTACTAGTTAGGCTTCCTAATGGGAAAGAGATTCCCACTGTTCAGAAGACTGATGGGTCTGATTAGTGGACACGAGTTCGTGACAGAGTTGAGATGTGTGCCGCTAACAGAGTTCGACATCATTTTGGGGATGGATTGGTTGTGCTACCATGCAGTGGTTCTGGATTGTTGCGAGAAGAAGGTTAGGATCAGGGTGCCTGGTTCGGAGGATGTGATATACTTTGGTCTGAACAGGCAGATTCCCCTGATCTCAGTTCTTCAGGCAGAGAGACTAGTGAGTAAGGGTTGTACTGGTTGGTTGGCTTATGTGGTAGATAGCCAAGCCACCACTACCCTTATGTCAAATATTCCAGTGGTGAGAGACTTCCCTATGGTTTTTCCAGAGGAATTGCGTGGACTTCCACCAGCTAGGGAAGTGGAGTTTTCGATTGATTTGGAGGCAGGAGTAGCTCCTATTGCTAGAGCTCCCTACAGGATGGCTCCAGCCGAGCTAGCAGAGTTGAAGACTCAGTTACAGAACTTATTAGACAAGGGACTCTTACGCCCCAGTTGTTCACCTTGGGGTGCCCCTGTCTTATTCGTCAAGAAAAAAGATGGTAGTATGAGGCTGTGTGTGGATTATTGGGAATTGAATAAGGTTACGATTCGTAACCGGTACCCTTTACCACGTATTAATGATTTACTAGATCAACTGCAGGGGGCAACTGTGTTCTCCAAGATCGACTTGTGTTCGGGTTATCACCAGATCTGGATTAGAGATTCTGATATACCCAAGATAGCCTTCCGTACTAGATATGGACATTATGAGTTCACAGTGTTACCTTTTGGATTGACTAATGCTCCAGCAGTGTTTATGAATCTGATGCATCAAGTTTTTCATGCCTTCTTGGACTAGTTTGTGATCATATTTATAGATGATATATTGATTTATTCCAGAGATAGGGAGGCTCATACAGATCAGTTGAGGACAGTGCTCACAGTATTGTAGGAGAATGAGCTATATGCAAAATTCTCCAAGTGTTCTTTTTGGCTAGACTCAGTAACATTCTTGGGACATATTGTCAGTACAGAAGGCGTGGCTGTTGATCCTAGCAAGATACGAGCTATTATTGATTGGAAACGACCATCTTTCGTCACTGAGATCCGAATTTTCCTTGGTCTGGTAGGTTATTATAGGAAATTTGTTCCTCACTTTTCTAGACTGGCCGCTCCACTAACACAGCTGACCCGGAAGGGAAAATCTTTTGAGTGGTCAGAGAGTTGTGAGAACAGTTTCCTAGAGCTGAAGCAGAGGCTTAGTACCGCTCCAGTATTGATTTTACCCACTCAAGGGAAGCCTTATCAGATGTACACTGATGCTTCACATATAGGCTTGGGAGCTGTACTAATGTAGGATGGCAGGGTTGTGGCGTATGCTTCGAGACAACTGAAGGATCATAAGAAGAATTATCCCACTCATGACTTGGAGTTAGCTGCTATCATATTTGCCTTAAAAATATGGAGGCATTATTTATATAGAGTGTCCGTAGATTGCTTCTCTGATCACAAGAGTCTCAAGTATCTATTCACTCAGAAGGAACTGAATTTGAGGTAAAGGAGATGGTTGGAATTGATAAAAGACTGTGAGCTGGTGATAAATTACTGCGAGGGTGAGGCTAATCCTGTTGCTGATTCTTTGAGCAGGCACGCAGTTATGCATACTATGTTAGTCTGTGACTCTATACTAGACTTGGATTGGGATGTTAAAAGATGTCAGGAACAGTGGTCTGTTCAGAGACTGGTTCACATACTCAGCTCGTTGACTATTCGGGCTGACTGGTTATCTGAGATGCGTGATCTTCAGCTTTGTGATGAAGAGCTGAAGGAGAAGTTTGAGTTGGCATCGTAGGGATTGGGAGGATACTTTGCTCTCAGAAACGACATTTTGACTTTCAAGGGTCGTTGGTGTGTGCCATCACATCAGGAGTTCAGGGAGAGGATCCTTCGACAGGCTCATTATGGAACTTTGGCTATGCACCCTGGAGAAGTCAAGATGTACAGGAATTTGAGGAGTGTTTTCTGGTGGAGAGGTTTGAAGGCAGATGTTGCTGCTTTTGTTAGGAAGTGTCTTACATGTCAGCAAGTTAAGGCCGAGCACCAGAGACCTGGAGGATTGTTGCAGAGATTACCGATTCCAGAGTGGAAATGGGTTGACATCATTATGGACTTTGTGACTGGTCTTCCTCGTACCAGACAAGGTTTTGACGCCATTTGGGACATCGTGGATCGATTGACCAAGTCAGCCCATTTCTTATCAATTAAGAAGACGGATTCAGCGGCACAGTTGGCAGAGGTATATATTCAGCAGATTGTCAGATTGCATGGGATTCCCCGATCTATTATTTCTGACAGAGACGCCAAGTTCACATCACAGTTTTGGAGGAGCTTACACACTGCCATGGGCACACAGTTGAAGTTCAGTACTGCTTATCATCCTCAGACAGATGGACAGTCTGAGCGGACTATTTGGACCTTGGAGGATTTGCTACGACTGAGCATACAGACTTACTCAGCAGATTGAGCCATACGGTTACCCTTGGTAGAATTTGTGTATAATAACAGTTTTCAGGCGTCGATTGGTATGGCACCTTACGAGGCACTGTATGGACGTCGGTGTAGATCTTCTCTTTGTTGGGAGGAGGGTGATTCCAGGAGAGTATGGGGACCCCAGATTATGGAGGAGACCGTAGCGAAAGTCAAGTTATTGTAGGACAGATTACGTACTGTGCAAGATCGCCAGACGAAATATTATTATCCTAAGCACAGAGCTGTTGAGTTCTCTGTGGGAGATAGGGTATTCCTGAAGATCAGTCCTATGCGAGGTCTATTCAGGTTTGGCAAGTCTTCAAAGCTTCGACCTCGTTACATTGGACCCTATCCTATTCTGGAGAGGATTGGTGAAGTGGCTTACAGGTTGGCACTTCCTGAGCATCTGACTGGGATTCACACTATGTTTCATGTTTCGAATCTCAAGAGATATGTGCCAGATCCTTCTCATTGTATCGATGATGATCTTCCTGGTTTGCAAGTGGCACCAGATTCTTCCTATGTGGAACTGCCAGTTCGCATCCCAGAGGAGAGTAGCAGGCAGCTGAGGAACAGGTCGATTCCTATGGTCAAGGTTCTGTGGAATAGACATGACGAAAGGGAGGCAACCTGGGAGCTAGAGCAGGATGTTGCGGAAAAGTGGTCGGAACTTCTTGCTGAATTTCGAGGGCGAAATTCATGATAAGGTGGGGAGATTGTTATACCCGGTAAAATATTATATGTTTAAACTTCAATAATTCAATTGTGGCTTGGATGATTTCAGATCGACAGTAGGATGAGCCAGGAGCTCAATTGGAGGCTATTGGAATTTTTGAAATTTTCTGGGGATTTTTCGGAGCACCGAGATTTTTTTTAAAACCGGAATTTGGTTTTTTTTTTACCTCGCGTGAACCGGACCGGAGCGGTTCAGCGAAGGCGGGGCGGTTCGCCGAGGTGCGTTTGCGCGTGCGTTTGGATAAGCCGCGGATAAGCGGATCGGACGGGCGAGATCAGCGGTGGAGATTAACCGCCTGATCGGGTGTTAAGCGGCGTTTTTGGAAGGTCAACCGGCGCTTAATGGGTCTTAACGGGTTATTGCCGGTTTAAGCTGGGTATTTAACCTAAACTGTTAGGCTGTTAGGGTTTCGAACGGCGGCTAGAAGCGAAGTGTTCGCGGCGAACGGCGGTACTTTCCGGCAGCCTTCCAAGGGGCTTTTGGTAACCGGAGGTTCGCGGGACAGAGGCGAGCATTTTGGTATCTGTTTCTTCGGCAAGGAGCTGCGGTTGATCGCGTGCGAGCTTCACCGTCGCCGGCGAGCAAAGGTAGGAAATTAAGATTTAAATCAGTTATTTAGCAAATTAAAAATATGGATTATTTTGCAAAGAGCTACTTGAGCATGCGGATATGGGTTTTTGGAATTGATTAATGCAATTTATTGATTTTAGCATTTTAGGGTTTTTTTTTTTATGAAGAAGAATATATATATATTCCGCCGAATTGGAATTTCTGTGCATAGAAGCATGCCTTAGGTTTTGATATTATCATATTGCCATTATTCAGGTTATCTGAATGCTAGAATGACTTTAATTTCATGAATTGGCATAGTCGGATCGGACAACACTTCGGCGAAAATTTTTGCATGGACATCTAGCTTCGCGACTTGATTATATGGAATTTTTAGGCTAGTACGAGCTTTAGGCTAGCGTCCCCTTGCGTTCGGTCGCCGGAAATCGACGGGGGAAACGGAGATTTCCGGAAAGTCGACGGTTAGGATTTCGCGGGCGACGGGCAAAGGAAGGGGATGAATTAGGGCTAATTAGGGATTAGTCTGATTATTAAGTGAATAATTATATTAATTATTAATATTTATATGTTAAGCGTCGACCTGAATTCGGATTATTAACTTCGGTCGGCGGGGTTCTCGGCTCAGCGCGTAAGGGTTCCGAACCGGCGACGAGAACCGGTTCAGGGGAAGTGCGGCGCGGATGAGAAAGAAGCGGAAGAAAAAAAAAATTAATTCGGAAATTAATCCGAATTTTCGGAAAAAGGATATGCAGATTTTAAATTCGGAAATTTATTCCGAATTTCGGAAAATGGATAAAGGGCGGAAATTGATTTTGGAATTTAAAATTTCCTGAAGTGAGGAAGAGGTGATTTTTGGAAATCACGTAGCCAAGTTGAAATTGACTGTTGGAAATTACCCATAAATTCAGTGTAGCTGGATTAGTTGGAAGGAAGTGTGACACTTGGGTGCTACCAAAATAGTCAGAATTTTTGTACAGTTTGTGTTGCTTGGATGGCAATGACATGGATTGAGTCAGTTTACTCAGTGTTGGCATATTTCATGGATTGGAATATTGGACCGGACTACTATAGGCCCTATATGATGTTTTAGTGTAGTTGTGGTAGGTAACTGTGCGGTACAGACTTAGCTTTCACAGTATACATGTGGACTGGTATGCGCCTTGTTGTATCTGGACACATGTTGCCGAATCTTGGAGTTAGAGCTTGGCAATGACTGTAGGGGCGTGAGCTTCTATGGAAATTATTGGGAGAGGACTTCTTGGGACGGTGGCTGAGTCGATCTCTTCTGGTCCATGAGTGTAGGCCTGCGCACCTGAGGGTGGCAGGGGTGTCTCGCCATGGCTAGCCAAGTGTGTAGGCCTGCGTGCCTGAGGGTGGCAGGGGTGTCTCACGTTGGCTAGAGATTTATGGGACTGGTTCTGTCTATAGTCTCCAAGAGATTGATTGACGAGAGACGCTGCGGTGTCGGGTGCCATGCGTGCGCAGAGATGGGCGTGTCCCGCTGGCATGCTTGCTTAGGCGCCATGCGTGCACAGAGATGGGCGTGTCCCGCTAGCATGCTGCCTAGGAGCACAGAGGAGAGCTACTCTGGTGTGACTGTGGGTGACTGTGGTTGGTCAGAGTCTGAAACTGAGAGTGTCTTTCCATCCTACATTGTTATGCTGTATTTCTATACTCTTGCTATTATCCTTCTCTTGCATGAGAGTTTTTTTTACTAGCTGTCCTTCCTACTGGGCGTAGCTCATTCCTTTATTATCTATATTTTTCTAGTGGCTCAGCAGACTTGACGCCACCCAGCTTTAGGTGGGATCGTGATCAGTAGGCTAGTGGAGGAGATCTGATCTGTGATTTTCTGAGACATTCTGGTTAGTTGATTGTTGCTGTTGGATGTATTCAGTAAGACTGTTATTCTTATGTCTTGTATTATTTGAGGGTGATTCTGACTCATGTACTCGGATGGATGATGTGGTATTTGATGGACTGTGATTTTTCATATGAGTTATATTTTTATACACTATCTTATTTTATATCTTGACGGTATGGTGTGTGGAGCGCCATTTCATATCGGTGGATGTTATATATTTTTTTTATTGATGGTGAGGTCATTACATGACTATGGAACTTAACCTTGGGGGTTCAGACTTCTATTAGATCGGTTCTCCTACCGGTATGGGTTAGGAGTATTGGGTCTAGTAGGAGTAACATTGGGCGAGTTCATCAGTTAATTCAGGAGTCATGAACCTGATTTGACGGTGTGCCCGGGAGATGGGATCCACATAGTTAAGGAAAGTAGGTGTGTAATGATGTGTTATATCCTATGTTTTTCGTAGGCTACTCAGGTTGGTATGGGACGATCTGAGCTGTCTATATGTAAAAAAAAAAAATAAAAAAAAAAAAAAAAAGGGTGTAACAATAATAAAATATTTATTCTCAAAAATATTATATACGAGGGATTTCTTAAACTTTGTTAATTGATGTGCAAAAAAGAGATAATATTGAAAGAGAACTATTTCAAAAGAGAGAAAATTTATAGATTGATAAGAGCAAGGTAAAGAAGAAAATAATAATATAAAGAGCTAAGAGATTGTTTAATGAAGAGAAAAAAACGAAGGAACCTAAAAGTGATAGAGAGAATAAATAAAAAAGTAAAATAGTGAGAGAAATAAGAAAGTAGAGAAGGATAGAAGTGAGAGAGAAGTTAAGAAGTATATAAGGACATCGAGAATGAGGACATAAATAAGAAAATAATAATAAGAGAGAAAAGAAAGTGAGAGAATATTTAAGATATTTAGATAAAGAAAAAAATAAGAAAAATATTTTAATAATGGTTACATTTAATTTTAAAAATTAATCATATAAAATCTTTATTAATTTTATAAATTAATCATATAAAATCATTACTACTTTTAAAATATAAACTATTTGAGATTTATTGTTATTTTTGAATATTTTAAATAATTGAAGAATATTTTATGATAAATTTAATATTATTTTATTCATACATAAAAATAAAAAATTAGTTAAATAATAAATAAAATAATTATTCTAATATATTATCTTTTTTGGTCACAATATAGATAATAAATATAAATATTATTTATGATTAATGAAATAATTTTAGATTTCTTATTTTTATAAGTAATATTCCTTTATTTAAAAAATCTATGCAGACCTTATGTGGACTATGATAAACATAAATTAATTTAGATTTATTAAAATTGATAGATGTTATTTTGTATAAAATAAAACAAAATTAAGGTTATTATTTTATTAAATCAAACAACACATCATATTTATAATTATATGAAATTCATCATATATAGAGTGGTTTTTAAAAATTAATTACTAAAATGTTAATTGTAAATTATCTTATTTTTAATAATTTAATTTTTTAGTGTTAACATGTTACTAAAATTAACTACCACTCATTAGAAAAAAGAATGCCACAACAAATATGTGCAACATGACGACTTCTTAAGAGGCCACCAATCCCAAAAGCACTCTTACCTTAGAATGCTTACTTTGGAGTTCTAATGAGTTTTAGTGCTATAATATTGTTGTGTTCACACATGCATGAAACAAATTATCATAATTTTGTGATTATTATCTGTCTAACAATGAATCATTTCTAAAATAATGTAAATTATCAAGTATATATTGTTTTTGAAAATAATTATGTTTATCATATATGTGTCGATATATATACAAGTATCGATATTTTATTTATGTAAAATTTATAAAAATACTAAGTGAACTACTATTTTCAAAAATGTTGACAATAATACGTAATATTTTCTTTCAATACATTATTATTCGTAGAAAATAAAAAATTAAGTTACTTAAAAATAATAAATAACAAAAAATATATGATTATCATGAATATTATATATTAAACTATATAATACAATTGATTTCATTAATATTGTTAATTGATGGACATAAAAAAGATAATAAATATAGAAATAACTATTATATAGGATTGAGATATAGGTGACATTATTGAATTAAGGAGACAACAAAAATAAGAACATAAAAGGGATGGAGAGAAAATATAAAATAGTGGAAGGGAGAGAAATAAGAAATTAAAGAAGGACAAAGGAGACCTAGAGCAAAGAAGAATATTAGGAAGTGGAGGATGAAGAGACAAAAAAAGAATGATAATAATAGAAAAAAGAAGCGATTTCATATTTAAAAATTAAAAAAAATTATTAAATAATAAATAATATAATTATTCTAATGCATTATCTCTATTTAAGATAAATAGATAATGAGTATACATAATATTTATGAATAAAAAATAATTTTAGATTTTATATTTGTTATAAGATAATATTACTTATTTAAAAAAATCTATATATAGAATATATAATACTATACACTTAAATTAAGTCAACTTTGTTATAATTGATATATGATATTTTTGTTAACGGAAAAGAAAATTGAAGTTATTATTTTATTATATCGCATGATGTGTCATATTTATTATTATATAAGTTTGATAATAATATTACCAAGTTTTTGTTAAATATAAATTACTAATATTAACAAGTTATTAAAATTAAATGTCACAATTAGAAAAAGGAATGCTATCAAAAATATATGCAACGTAAGGTCTTCTTATGAGGCCACCCATCCAATAGTGCTCTTGCCAAAGAATGGTTATTATTTGGAGTTCTAATTAGATTAATACTACAATATTGGTGTGGTCACACATACAAACAAAAGATAAATTGTCATAGTTGTCTCTCTATTGTCTAAAAATAATGTGAGTTATAAAGTATAGCACTTTATGAAATATTATGCTAATCAAATATCTATTACTATTAATACATAAGAATTTTTTTCTATATGTTATCATTCTTATAAAACTAAAATTAATTATGTAAAAAGTAAAAATAGTAAATTTAAAATTTGAAACGTGCATAGAAAGGAAAAAATATCATAGTTGTCTAATTATTTTTTTGATGGAAATGAAACATTGCAAAAATTTCCTAAATTATTAAGTCTATAGACTTTTAAAAAAATTATGCTTCTTATATATTTCATAATATAATAGAACTATTGTTTTATTAAACTAAATTTATAAATAATTACATAAACTATTGTTTTCAAAAAAAATTGACAATTTGAACTAAAATTGTTTTTCATTATGTTAGCTTTCATATAAATAAAAAATTAATTTACCTATAAATAATCATACTAAATTATGTATTTTTCATATATTTTAATATATTATTCTAAATTACGCATAAGATTTCTTAATATTCTTAATTCATGGCTGAAAAAATAGTAATAGGGTGAGAGTTGGTTATTCTACAAGATAGATGAAGTCCTTGATTGATAAGAGCAAATTGGAGAGGAAAATAATACTATTAGAAGATGAGAGATGATTTAATGAACAAGAAAATTAAAGAGAGACCATAAATAAGATAGAGAGAATGAATAAATTTGTGAAAGAGAAAGATGAGGAAGTAGAGAAGGATAGAAGAGTGAGAGATGCTAAGAATAATATGAGGATGTAGAGAATAATAACACAAGAAAAAGAGTGATAATAAGAGAGAGAAGAAAGTGAGAGGATGTCTTAAAGGGGAATATATGAGAAAAATAATTTAATAAAAATTAATCATTCAAAACAAGCTTGTGGCCACAATGAACCTCATGGGTTCAATGGTAATTACTTCTAAATGAGGTTTCGTACAAAATCAAATCAAAATACCCATTTTTTAATTGTATTAAGTGCTTACACATTCGTTTACATGACAAAATCACAAGTAACTCGCTTATTGACAGGTTGGATGATTAGTTCTTGAGCCAAGCAAGGGCCAAACAACCAAGTTAATGGGCATAGTTCGATAATGCAATTCCATGATTGAATGTTCCTCACCATATTTTATCTTTCAAATTGTTAATTCTTTCGATCATCCAATCACACTACACCATGATTGCACAATTCGTATTTCTTCTATTAGCCACGTTAACTCTTATCATCGATCATGAATTTTTTCTAATAGACTAGATCAATTTCATATTTATAAAGTTATAGATTCCATGCATCTGTCCAATTAGTTTCACTTCCAAATGGTCCCAGAGCATTCTAATCTAACAGCTACTATGCAACAGCTATTTGGCAATTATTTTGAGCCATTGGAGGCTTTTATTAATTTAATTTCTTATTAAAATACTACAAAAGCTACAAAAATTATAATGACTAAATTTTGTGTTTTGGTAAGCGCTTTTAGCCTATACAAATTGCATATAAATTTGAAAATTGTGTAGAAAATAAAAAAAAATTTTATGTGATCCTAATGAAAAAATTAAAGCAGGTAGTGGCTTGTTTTTGTCATTATTTTCTTATTATGCTATGCCATTCTTTCGTCAAACTCCTAAAATTCTTTTACTTCTCCAATAAGATATGTTATTTATTTTCTTGATATTTAATTCATTTAATTAAGATACTTGTGCCTCTTTGATATTTTTTGAAAGCAAGGATTTTTGTTGTATTGATTTAGATTTTTATCAATGATTGTTTTTCTTTTTTCCTATTTTATTTAATTGCAAGATCGTAGTAGTTTGTCTCATTTGTCTTTTTGTTGTGAGGGTTTTTCCAACCCATTTTTTCATAAAAATCTTTCATTGTTTTGGGTTTATGTGGTTTTTTCTTATGTTAATATTAAAATTATAATATTTTAAATATAACTATATAACAACATATATGGCATATGAGATGATAAAATAAATTAAGGACTTTAATATAATATAATATATAGTTGAATAACATATATCAGTTATAATAAAATAGATTTACTTTATGTTTATAATGTATATATATATGCATATATATATTTCATTTATAAAACTTTCTAAATATAATATTATTATATTATATAATATTTGAAATATAAAGTTATACCATTAATATTATATATTAAATACATTTATTATAGATATCATATCATATCAAGATACTATATTAGAATAATTATATTATTTGTTAATTTATCTTTCATTTTAATTATCAATAAAATAATATTCAATTAATAATAAAATACTCATCAATATTAGTTATACCCTAAAATAATGATGATCCTCAAAAAAATTTTATATTTTATTATAACTGGATATTTTATATGATTAAATTATTATATTTAAAAAATATTATAGCTTTAATTATTAAGATTTAAAGTTTGATTAGTTATTTATCTTTTGTGCCATTGTCTATATTTGAAAAAAAATAATTTGTGTAATATTTTATTAATTTGCTATAAATATTTATTTATCATAAATATTATATTATAAACTATGCAACATGAGACATTTCTTAAATATTCTTAATTAATGGTATAAGAAAGTGATAATTAAGATAGAGATAATGATTTGTGAAAAGAGAGGTAAAGTAATCGATTTATAAGAGCAAACAGAGAGGAAAATAATAATAGACTATGATGAGAGATAATAAAAACATAAGTTAAACCTTAAAAATTAAAATTTCAAAATTTATTAAATATAATAAGTTAATCATATATATGAAATTTAATAATAATTAAAGTTAAATATGTAATATAATTGTTCTAAGATATTATCTTTTTATTATTTAAAATAGAAATAACTTATATTACATTATTTCATATCATTCCAATACCATAAAAACATTTTTATGTGGTATAATAAAATTTCTAATTTTAATTATTCTTTTAATTTAATTTATTTAGTTTTTTGCATCATAATAATATAACTTAAAGTTTTTTCAAATTTTTCTTATAAAACAAAAATGAAATATTTTAGAACACTAAACATTTATTTGTAATTAGAAAAAATATATTATTTTTTTCATTAAAATAAAAAATTTGAAATTCAAATAAAAATTTTATATAACTATAAATATAACAAATAGTTTGAGTAATTAAAAATATTAAATATTAATCTATGTACAAAAATTGTTAAAAGTTACTCTCTAAGCAATTCTATAATATGTTATTATAGATAAATAATCCATTAGGAAAGAAATAAAAATGAATCTTATAAATAAAATTTTAAATTAATTTGAATTATGAAACAAAAAATAACTTACCTTCCAAGAAAGAGGCACATAAAAAGGAAATAAGGATAATAAAAAAGTTTTAAAATTAAAAAATCACAAAGACTATTGAATAGCATAATTGTGAAAGAGAAATTACATAAAGAGTAATTTGTCTTACCATTTCAAAAATTGTAAGAATGCCTTGGAAAAATTATTTTGAGGGTGAATAGTAATAATGAAATGTATTCTTCCATTTAAATAAAAAAAATATTTTCAAAATAAAAAATAAAATAATAAAAATGAAAATTCTTACTTGACAGTAGTGAAACCCATAGTTAAGTAATGCGATAAGACAAAAGCCATCTCACATGTCCATAGGCCTTCTCCACATCCATCCTAAGCATTATTAAAATTTTAGGTTTGGTGAATGTATCAATCTTATAAATTTCTATTCTACTTAACTACTTATTATACACATTTTAGGTAATGTTTTAAGTTTTCTATTAGATTTATTTTTAACTTTTGCCTATACATATGTGAGTTATGCACATTATTTCTAAAGTTTTACACATTCTTTTGTTGTAATTATTTTTTAAAATATTTTAAATTCTTTAAAAGTTTATGAAAATAATAAGATGCCATTTGTCCATCGTTATTAAACAATGCCTTTAATGCATTGTATAATTAAATATACATTCTCCTTTTTTCATTTTCTTTTTGTACTTATCCAGAATTTTTAAATTTTGTTAGACTAACATAACTTTTTAAAATATTGAAGTTCCTTATATCGGCATTACTTATTGGTAATATTTGTAATAACAAAACATCTTTAATTACGATATGTTTTTTGTGCATTTTATATTTTGGATAAAACCAATTCATGTTGCTAAAATAGCAATAAATATTTGTGATTTCCTTTGTTAAAATACTCTTTATCTTTTATGATGCTCTAATTTTCAATGAATTGCTTTCACAAAGCTATGAACATTATCGAAAAGGTTTAAAATTGTAAATTATGAGTGCTTTAACAATTTTAGTATTTTGTGCTTCCACGTTTGCATTCCATAATACCACTTCTTTATATAACTGGAAACTTTTCATTGATATATTATGTATATTATTTTTTTATATTTTAATTTTTTCATACAAAAAATATTTATCTTTTATGTTATGTGTATTTTATAATTTATAATGGAGTAGTGCTTTTAGATTATTTTGTCATAGAAAATTTATTTTTTTGGACTTTTATTGTAATACTTTTCTGAAACAGAAGATATACAAATTTTTGTTTTAAATGCAAACATTTGCCAATAAATTCACATAAATTATGTAATTTTATTTTTCATTATTTTTGAGTTTTCCTTATAGTTAAAAAGCATTTATTTCACACAAATTTTTTAACGAATTTATTTTTTAATCATAAATTATTTGTATTTTATACATATTACTTAAAATATCTTTCAATTTTAATAATTTTTTTCTTTAATATTTATTCTTGCATTATAGTTTTTGCATAGCTCTATGATGTTATATTTTCTATTTTTTAAAATTTGTTTCAAAGTAATGTTTAGTATTATTAATCTAAGCTAATTATTAAGGTAATGCTTCATTTGGGTAACTTTTTGCTTATTCTCTCATTAAATTCATTAAAAAGAATTCTAAACAACTCATAATTTTATGCTATTATATTGCTTTTAAATTTTTTAACAACAAATGTACCTCTCTATGTTACCTCTATCTTGTGGTTCGGGTAGGATGAATCATTCCCAAAAAGTATCCTTTGATTCTCTTCAAATTGGATGGATCATTGAAGTGATTTTCATTGATTCGATTTAGGTGTCAAATTTGATAGAAGTTGTAATCTATTTCATAAGGTAACTGTTGGAATCTTTTCATCAGTTATAGAGTAGAAATTACTTCACCTACCATGGCATTTGGGAGAAAAACCCCCTATTAAGTTGGCAAAAAGTGAGAAAATTGCACTATGTTTATCATTTTGACGAGTCGCAAGAGAAAATTGGCTAGATAGGAACCAATAGGTTGACCATATTTAACTAGAAATGATGTCCCTTTGTTTCGACAAAAGGAACAAGAAAAAGATGAAAGCTCACATGAATCTTCTTTAGATTCTTGAACCCCAACAGCACGAGAAGAGAGAGAATGGTCTCATTAGGAAAAACATATTTGACACCTTCCTCAAGCACTCTTCATTCAACATTATCAAGTTTTGATCAATCCTAGGTGGTTATCTACAACTTTTGAACTTTCTTATAGTATTTTTATATTTGATAAAATATTAAAATAATATAAATATATTATGCTTTTATTTGAATAAAGTAATAAAAGAATAAAAGATTAGCTTATTAAAGGTAATAAGATAATTGGTGATTAAAGAATGAGGGACACAATGAATAGAAATAATAATTAATAAAACTTACTAAGACTTAAATTTTATGGCTTGAACAAATTCTCTAGTATTTCACTAATTTTTTAATATTAAAAAAGAATTAATATTTCGACTAAAAATAGTTGTCAAATGTTTTTATAAATTGTTAATTGGTAGAACAACTCGAATTCCATAACTATATGAAAATAGCAATTTACGACAAATAATAGGTGAGGGAGGCCTAACGGTGTTCATAAAATAACTATAAAATTCATCGAACGACATTGGAAATTGCTAAGTGCAGATAGAGCACGATAAATAAGAGCTGATGACTGATTTTAATATAGATTGTTAGATGAAAAAGTTGTTTTGTTAGTTTAAAGTAAATGATAGCAATGTGATCGATTTTAATCTGTACTATTAAATTAAAACATATTTTATTGAATCAAGATATATGATTGATGCATGATTGATTTTAATTAAGACAATTATATAACAAAGAATATAATAATTAGATGGATAGATTTAAATCTACATAGTTTAGAATTGCGATAAAATTTCAATCATTCAATTTTGAAAATTTTATCACTAGAAAATTGGATTTGAACTTATACATTATGAAAGGAGGATGAAGGATTGAATGTTTAATCACCAAAAATGTGTGATCGCAATACATTTGGATTAGTGTGTTTTAAAGAGGAAAATAAATTTTAGATTGTTTAATGTCACCACAAAATCAAATATTATACATCCATTTTCACATTTTTGAAGTGATATAAGCAAATCAAATTGGGAATTTTTGTCACACATTGTTTATTTGTACTTAGGTTGTTGCATATAAGATTTACTTGTGCATATACAATCCGTCAAAAATATGAGTTTGGCTACCCCTTGGTTCTCTTTGGAGATCTTGACGTTTGCTTACTAATAAGAACATAACATATTTCTGAGTGATCCTATGAGTAGATAGTCTATGGCATATGGGTTCAAGAGTCATGCCTTAATTCTATACGTAGAAAATTTTAGGGTTAGGTTAGTCATAACAAGATCTTCTTTTTGGAATTTATTTTTTACATCTTGGAAAAAGCTGACTAAAGCCATGATCAAGATAAAGTGATTTGTAAAATGATCAAAGTTTGGAGTCTTTAGCTTCTTAAGATAATTAATTTTTAAAAAAAATTAGTCATGATGAAGTTCAATATTTACACCTTGTACAAATTATTGTATTCATGCTTAACATTTTAATAAAAATAAAAGTGAAATTTTTAAAATTAAGTTCAAATAGATCTTTTAGAAATCTATCACTTTAATGAAGAGAATAATCAAAGGATCTAAAATTTTCTTTTATGTAAATTCTTCGATTGACATAAACTTCAGCTATCCAAATCATAAAATTTACTTAATAAAATTTATTATAAATACTTAAGTATTATCATTAAATAAACTATAATAACAGTATTCAACTACATAACTATTTTATTCAGGGGCATGCAATAATTTCATTTATTGGTGTATTTAAGTCAATACTTTGTGTCAACATGGCTTCAATTCTCATTGCTTTAACATTTAACCTATGGTTAATTAAACTATTTCGATTTTAATTATTCACTATTATTTATCAGTATATTTGATTGCTTACCCTTGTGAACTTCTTACATAAAGATTATAGAAAGCATTGCCCCTTGTCATGAGCAGGATGAAAGTAGACCTATGTGTCATATGAGTATCAAGTGATTGTTATAATAATTTTAAACCAAAGTATTATGTAGAAGACATGCTGTAAATGGAAAATTATTACACTAAGAGCTCTATCTTTTAGCTCCAACATCTGAAAGTTCAACCATTCTAATGCAATGTCCCAAACACTCATTTACTTGTCTTTAAATTTTTGTTAACCTAAGAATCAAAAAATCAAGTACTATAATAGACTGATCAACTAGAACTTTAGATGCATGTTTTGAAACACTTACTAAAAAAGATTAATAAATAATATAATTATTTCTTATCATAAAAATAATTTGTAAGAACCAAGTATTCACTTAGTATGATCAATTATTACATTCTTAAATATTATGTAATATTTATGCATAATTTGACTATATAAATAATCCTCTAACTAAATCTACTTATCAAAACATATTTTTCAATCTTGTGAATGTAATAATAGTTTTCATGAATCTCTTATTGCATAGATTAGCCTTGATACGGCTCATATGTATTATCTACGTCCAACTAAATCAATTTTATAAGGAAAATAATGGTCATACTTTGTTTCATGCATATAATATTTATCAAAAAATTTGAATTGTTAGATTACCAAATTTTATTTTTTAAATAAATTAATAATTTTCATCTTTTTCTTTCAAATTTGTTATGCTCTCATGATAGTATTTTTTTGTAAACAACTTTTAATGTTTCAATTACTCCATTATCATGATTGCTTTATTTAAATAATAAAATTTGTATTTCACATTTTTGTATATGGTCAATGTCTGGTAGTTTTACATTTAGTTTGTTATTTATATTTTTTAAATTATGTTTTATTATATTCTATCAAAGTTTTCTAAAACTATATTTCTTCTTTGAGTTAATTATTTGTTAAAATTAATTTTTAAAATATTTTTATGGTTTAGTAGATATTTGATAGTGCCATCTTGAATTTAAAAATTCATTCATCATACATGTTTTTATAATATTTATCAATCTTATATAAAAAAATAATATTTCACTATTTTGAAATAGTTGTAAGTGTTATGAATTTTCTATTTAAATGTCAACCTTAAATCCTTTTTTTATTTTATTCAATTTTAAATTCTTTTGGAATGATTTCACTTGGGTATGTAGCTTTTAAATTTTTATAATCATAGTTATTTTAACTTTAATATTTTTTTTACTTGCCTTACCTAGTGTGCTTTTGGCCAATTTTTAAGATGATTTGTCTAATATAATCAAAATTAGAAATGATAAATTTGAAATATAACATTTTAACACACTATATTTTTTTACTTACATAACAAATTCTTTTCATTAGTTATTATGATGTTTTACATTGATATAATATAATTTGGAAATTTCTAGTTCCAACAAAACATTTCCCAATATATAAAGTAAATTATTTAGGACATTTAAAAGTTTAATCATGAAGAATTTTCTTTACCAAAATTTTATATATTAATTTAGCAATAATGATACTAGTAGTTAATTATAAATATCATTAGCTAATTAATTAAAACTTTGAAAAGATATTTTTAAGATTCTTATTAATTTGATATATTTTCTTTTTTATGTTCATTAAAATATTTATAAAATTTTTTTTAAGGTTTGTTGTGTGCATAAATTTGAAAAGATTTAAGAAACATTGGTTATTTTAATAATTTATCAAGAACATTTTTTTTTCGTTATTTTGATCAACTTAAGTTATATTAATACATCACAAAGGCAGCAATGTAATTACCCTTAGTCAATAAGATTTTAATTTTTGTCTCAATTTTGTTTAAACTTTTTAATATATTTTTACCGTATTGTGATAATTGTTAAATTAGAATTCTAGAAGTGATCCAACGAAAACAATTTACAAAAATATTTTACTTTTTTTAATTATTATTGTC
The DNA here is from genome assembly GCA_023846275.1 of Vanilla planifolia. Classification (NCBI taxonomy): domain Eukaryota; kingdom Viridiplantae; phylum Streptophyta; class Magnoliopsida; order Asparagales; family Orchidaceae; genus Vanilla; species Vanilla planifolia. The sequence goes on from JAIUJO010000037.1 coordinate 3,209,802, forward strand.
TAAGTAGTTGTTGATATTATAAACTTTTTAGTACATACAAGTTATTTTTTTGATTATAATAATAGATACAGCATTATAAAAATACTGTGAATATTGTTTTAAATAATTGAAATATTTATAATTAAAAACAAATTTATGTTTAGTTATGTTTTAAATTATGTTTTAATATATAAGTACTGGAAAAATGTCATACGATTTTATGTTCTTTCTCCACTTTGTTGTTCCTTTTCCAAATTACAAATTTATTGTGGGTCACATTTAGTCATTTCTCGAGTGGATTTTGTAAAAGAAAAGCTTTTAATCGAATGGTACACAAAAAAAGTTGAATATCTCATATGAGAAATTATGTCTACGTTTGCTTTTTTGGCCCTTTCATACTTTTTATTTATTCCATATATTTGCTACTTATATCTCACACTTTGATTGAATTACTTGTTTAAATAAAAGAAATTTAACGTTTAGATTTTTAGAGTTTAATTTACAATATTTAAGAAAATTATTTTCATATTTGAAATATAATAAAAATTAGATGTAAACAACTAAAAATATTTAAGATAACTAAATCTTTCTGATTTTCTAACTAACAACATAATGATCACAAAGTCCTTTCATAATAATGTGAGCTTCGTAAGTACACCTGTATAAGAAAAAGTAAGCATGAAAATTAAAAGAAGTTTAAGAAAAAATTGTTTAATAGTGTAGGAACAAGAAATAGAGATTTTTGGTCATTGGAAATGTTTGCAATACATGTATCATACGTCAAAAATAAGTTTTCATATTTCAAAACTAGTGAAAAATTAAAACGTCAAAAACAATGTTATAAAAAATAATACAAATACCAAAAAATCAACTATTAAAAAAATGTACAAAAATATTGTTCCATTAAATTTTTCAAGAAGGTTTATTTTATGAAATAATTAAAAAAATTTGATGAATACAAAAGGAAAGTACAAATATTACAAAATAAAATAATTGCCCTAGTTTAAAAAAATTAAAATTTATAGTGATAAGAAATTTTGAATTATATAAAATATTTAAAAAATTATAAATAATTTTAGGTTATGTTAACTAAGAATAGTTTATAATTAATAAAAATCATTACAAATAAAAGAAGAGAACAACTTAGAGGTACATCAAATGGTATGCAAAGGTGGTTCACTATAAAATAGTTTTTTTAATCAATTTTTTATCATATATTTTACAACATGTCAGATATTCTACAGTCTTAAGATTTTTTATTTGTTAAGAAATATAAATTTTTTTTACTAATTACATAAATATCATTTTAATAAAACTTTAAGGAATTTTTATAATAAATTGTATATATTAACATTTAAAATGCATACTTTTATTTTTAATTTATTTGATATTTATGGTTTATACTTTGTACCAATTATGCCAATTTTACCTATGCTATGTTTTTTAATTTAAGATATTACTTTTTAAAAACTCTTTATAATAATTATTTTAATTTTTTGTTAAAAAAGATAATTTCTATTCTCATCTCATTAGTTCAATGTAGAAAATTACAAATACTTTTTTTGATAACATATTTGATAATAAAAACTTCATGTAAATATTAAATTTTATGTATATAATGTTCAACCAAATTTAAAATAACATGATCATTCCATCTTAGGTTATATGAGCATTACTTTGATTAATTTTAGTATTTTTTAATTACAAATACTTTAATATGTTTTATGCATTATTCAAATTTTTATTTTTGCTGACAATTTTTTCAATTTTTAAAATTTAACCTTTTGAAAAAGTATTTTATAAAAATTTTTTATTTATATAGATTTCAACATCAACCATTTTTATTTTAATAAAAAAATTATCCAACTAGAAATATTCTCAAAAACTTTAGTTTTGTTGCATTAAATGATTAGTTGTAAAACGTTTTTGTTATAGTTGCTTAACGCATTTGAGTGTTCAAAATTTATTTATTTATTATCACTGTATTTTTTGCAATATTTATATTCTATATTATTTGGATTTGTTACATAGTTTTTAATATTTATTGTATCACTTTGTTATTTTTTTAAAATGTTAACATATTAATTAAAATATTAAATGCTTCATTTCCATAATAATTATTGTTTTTTCAAAATATTTGAAAAGTTTGATATGCTAACATATTTCTCGAAATTATAACAATAAAGAAATTTTTGAAAATATAAGATATAGTGTATTGATAAGCATTTTGAAGTTATATTTTTTTATGTTATTAACTCATAATAATATATTTTCAATCATGTACCATTGAGATAACATCCTTTTGCATAGTATGACATAATTTTGAAAATTTTAAATAATATCTTACATCAATGTCTTTCCTAATTGCAAGAATTTATTTAAACAAAAGCAATTTAGAATTTCTTCTGTTAAAAATATAATTTTCAAATTTTTTGTTGTTTTTAAATACTTTTTAAAAAAGTTATTCAATATTTAAAAAATGTTAAACGTTAAAATAAAGAAAAGTCTTAACATAATATTTCTAGCATTAATCATAGTTAAAAAAAACTTGTAAAAACTTAAGCATAAGGGTTGCACAATCTTCCACATCTCTCCTAACACATTAATAATTCCCCTGGTAGTATTAAGAAACAAAAAATTAAATTTTAGATTTTATAAATATTAAACTAAAAAAGATTTGAAGTAATATTCCAAATATTGAAAAAATGATGAAAAATTTAAAAATTTTTCAGCACATTTCATTGATAAATCATAACAATGATACCTGTTTAATGTTCCAGCAAATATTAGAGAATTTTTTTTTGGATTGAATAAAAAACAATTAAGAGAAAAAAAAATATTAAAGACACTTAAAAGAATGAGCATTCGATAAGCAGCACTTAAGTGCAAAAAATCTAAAATATTACGAGATTATAAGAAGATTTATGATAGGAAATAAGTTCTAATACTTAAATTACAATAAAAACGTTTTGGTTATACAAGTAAAAACATAAATAGACAACAAAAAATGATTAATATGATATTTCAAGCAAAAAGAGGATTAATATGTTTTTTTAAATGATTAAAAGATATGACAAATACAATTCAACAATCCTAAATTATTTAAGCTATTCATATAAAATTTTAAAGAAAAATTGTTGTATCATTCCAATATATGATAACAAATAACACAAAAAAATTTAAACAAATACACAATAATTGTAATAACAGATAACACAAACATTTTAAAAATTAACTTTTGCATTTCATCAATAGACAATCACGATTTCATATCTATGATGTTCTAGCAAATATTGTAAAATCTTTTTTGGATTGAAAAAGAGATACAATGATTAATAACATAAAATATTTAAACTATTCAAAAAATGGGAATTACAATAAAAAACACTTAAATGTATTAAATATAAAATTTCATGAGATATTAAAAACTTTACATCAACAAATAACTCTAAATATTTAAAATATAATTAATCAGCTCTTTTTTTATGAATAAAAATATAAATAATTAACAATAAATGATTAATAAGATATTTCAAATAAAAATTAAACAAATATCTCGATTTTTAATGATCAAATGATATAACCAAAAAACCATTACAATCTTGAATCTTATCTGCGGAATCTCATTTAAGTTGTTAAAATAGTTTTAGTGTAGTCAATAATAAAATAAAATGTACTAAAAATAAAAAGAAAGTGTCAAATAATATAAACATGAGTACCTATCCATCACGTATAACATATGTAATTCAAATACAAGCATGATCTCTAATTTATTTTTAATATTTATTTTTTCTTGGACCTCTTCCTATCAATTTGGATTTTTAATTAAATTTATATATTCTTTTTCTTCACTAAAAATTGTTTACACCTTCTATCATCAAAACTTTTGGCATTTTAAATATGAACTCTATTAGAATTCCTTGTATATTTGTTTTTTAATTTTTTAACATCTTTTATTTACATTGTGATTTTTTTTAGATTACTATAAGAAGGGATTTATTTTTTATGTATTAGACAAATAATTTATATTTGCTTAGTTTATTAATGTTTTATCAAATTTATGATATTTTTTAAGTTTTAATATATTTTCACACGTAATATTTATGGAAATAATTTATTTTACTTTTTTTACTAATAATTTTGTATATTGCTTATATGTTTTTAAGTTTTAATATATTTTTACTTGTCATATTTAAATTCTAATTCAATTATTGGTTAAAACTACAATTTTTAAGTTATGTTTTTTTTTATTTATAAAAAGTCACATATTTTTTTAAATTCCAATGAGAAATTAAATTTTTTTAATAATACATAATATTAAATATTTGCAATATTTATACGATAGCCTTTTTTTATGTTTTCGAAATTTTTATGATAACTTTATATATTTTCATTTCATAGGCTATTTTTGTTTAGCAATGGCATATCTTGAAAATTATACAAATTATTTTTTTTAAAATTTAAATATATTCCAAGGTATACACTAAAAAATTTCTTTAGTCCAAAAACATTCAATAAAAAAAATTAAAATTTAGAGTCACAGTAACATCCCGGCCACTGCAAAACACACCCCTGTTCAGCACACGAGGCAAAAAACCAGAGACGAAGAACACTGCTCTTGTTTTTACCAGAAGCACAATGTAGAAGAAATCAAAGCTTTGACCGAAGGAAAAACCCAAGAGGAAGACGAAGAGGAACGCCGTGATCTTCATCTCCATTCCTAATGGTAGAGATACCACGAAGATATTTATTGCCACATGAACCCGCATGTACCTTCGAATAATTTCTTCTCTCTTGAATAGAAATTTCGCCAATGACATGCGCCTTACTTGGTAGCGGAGAGAGCACGGGGAGAAGAATATCAAATTCGAAAAGGTCGGCCGTTGGGTTCAGGAATTGCAGGGAGAATACGTGATGGTCTTTTGGAAGTATGTCGGTATGGTTTTTTACTTCTAATTGTGAGCAAAATAGCGCAAAACTGCTGCCTTGCGGTGGCTTACGGGTAAATGATATGTGGATGATAAAGAATTGTCTTCAAATTAAAAGAGAACGGCAGCAAGAAAGAAAGAAAATCTTTTGCCGCACTCATAAGCTTGAGGATCTCCTATGCTTGTCTTTCTGTCCTTCTCTTATGATTAACTTCAGCATATGAGCATCTCAATTTCTGTTTCTCTTTTTCTACCTTATAATTTTTTTAAAGCTGTCAATAAAATAGATAAAAAAAGTTTTGTAAGAATGAATCCAAACTCAACATTAACAAAATCCAAAAATTTTGATTGTTGTTGTTAATAAAGTGTTTACTATTCATAAAACTAGCCTTAAATCCATAAGTGAATTGATCATAAATTATTCAGTGACAAATAACCTAGAGTTTTTGCCTTAATTTTAGTTTATCTAAAATACCATTGAATTTATCATAAATTTGTCTTTACGTTAGAAACAAATCTAACGTAAAACATTTGAAATTAAAAGATATCAAATATATTTCATGATAAGCAAATATACTTTAAAAAATATTATAAATAAAAATTTTTAGAGAGTTGCATTAGGAAAATCTAGAATTCTTAAAATAATTTGCATAATTTATTGTACTGTAAATTTAGTACACAAATTTACAAAACTAAAAAAGAATAAAATATATAATTAAATTTACAATAAAGTAAATAATTAAAAACTGAAAAGATCATACTAATTTGATTTATTTTAGAAAAAAATTTATAATAATAAAAGTATGACAAAATTGTTATTTTAGATAAAATTGATTAAATGAAATTTATAACGTTAATTTTGCATGATTTTCAATATCTGTTTATGCTTATATGTTGTTTGATTTCCTCTAAAAAAATTTTATTTTTGAACTTTTTTAAATATTTATTCTAATCTTTAAATACATTATTTTATTAGTTTACAATCTTACCAAAAAATTAAAATTATAAATATTATTATCTGTTTTTGTTCAGCTTTTATAATTATTTTTTTATTTTTTAAATTTTTTAATATAATATTTTTCAAGAATTAGCTTTTAATACTTTCAATATACTACTATTGAAATTACTTGCATGTGTTTCATCGTGGTTTAGTTTTTACTTAAATTCGAATATTCTTACTATATTTTTAGGAATGTAATAAAAAGAATTTAAATTCATAAAGAATTGTTTATAGTTTCGTAATAAAAATCTTTTCATAAATTCCGTTAAAGTTGTAGCAAAATTAAGAAGACATAGTAAGCTTAAATACATCTAAAATTTTAAAGTAGTCAGCAATTTTTAACAATATAGCAATGTACATAAATTATCAAAAACAAATTGAGTAACGAGAAATTCATATTGTAGCAAATATAAAACTAAATATTATAATGAACAAATAAAATTGATTGTTTAAATAAAATATTTAAAATAATCAAAATTACGAACCAAATATCTATTTTATATTTTGAATAATGTAAAATATTTTACATTTCAATTGTTTATAATAAATATTTTCAATACCGAAATTCATATATTATGCCAATTAATAATGTCTTCTACATGTCTAACAAAACATAATTAATTATGTGGAATTATTTATTTTTTTACAAACCTATGCAATTTATTTGCTTGTTATTTATTTTTTAATATTAATTAATAGTATGACATTGTTTATCAAAATTGTTTACAAATTATATTAAGAAAATTTTTTTTAATATTTTTAATATTCCTTTATGTTATGGATATTTATGGATTTGGATCTTTTACTTTTTCATTTTTATTATAATGTGAAGTTTTACTAAATGAAGATATTTAGAAAACTTTTTGTTAATCTTTTATGTAAATATATAAAACAATTTATATGTTCATTATATTGATGCTACTATTCTATCTTATTATTTTAAACTATTTATATGCACATAATGGAATTGCTCTTAACTTAATTATTCCAATATATCTAAATATTTTAGATTTTTTTTCTCGATAGAATTATCTATTTTTATTCTTCGTGCTACTTTGCTTGTACTTGCATATTTTGTTAATATATTAAATTTTTATTATAACATTATTTAAATTTTCAATTTAGTATTTTAGAAAGTGAAAATGTAAGTTAACATTCCAACAAAATTCCTAAACTGATAAAAATTTTGAAAGAAAATTTAAAAATCAGTAAATATCATTTACCTATAGTAAGCAATATATCTTTAAAATTAACAAAATATTATATACTATAGAACAAAAAATAATTTGCATTATTTAATATTGAGTATTTAATTTTTATAAAATATTTATATGACATGATAAAAAAAAGAGTTGTTATTCCAAACTTTGCAAACCAACACACATAAACAAAAAAAATGAGTTAAAAGTATGCATAATAATACATATTAAAGCATTAAAAGTTATTCAAACTATTACATTGATAAGGAATGATAAGAACAAATTTTTACAAAATAATAATAATATAAATATTTTGAAAGTAAAATATTAAAAAGTAAATATTATATAATACATATAATTTTTAAACAATGTTGATAATTTTAAATTTGAAAAATATAAAATATTGAATAATAAATAAAATTATAATTATGAAACTAGCTTTACAAAATATTAATATACAATATCTCTCTAATGTAATGTTTTTCTATTATTATGAAATTCTTATTATGCTTTGTAAATATTTGAAATATTTTAAATAGTTTACAGCAATTAGGTTGTCTTTTCTTTAGGCTTCCTTTTTTCTTGTTACACTCATCATTCTAATACTTTTGTAGTTAATTATCACAATAAATCAATTACACTTTTTCCAAGAATTGACTTTTTTAATTGCAATAACTCTTTCATGATAGTTTCAAGTTTATTTAAACTTTTTAATGACACATTATTTTGAGTATTTTTTTTGTTTATACATACAAATGAAGTTGTTTGGAGTAAAATAGAAATAATTCTAATTGTTGAACACTTGATTGTGGAATAGTTCTTTGATGATAACTAAACTACCATATTTTTGTCAATAATGATTTTTGGATAGATTTACAAATTGTCAATCACAAATTAAAATATTAATTAACAAATTTGAATGCACAATCAAGTTTTCCATTAACTAATTCACTTGTGAAGACTAGTTAGTGAGCATTTGTAATTGTTCTTAAGTGTGGCTGCTCATGTAAATCACAGAGTCATTTTTCTAACACTTGGCAAAAGCTAGACCATGATAACTTGCTATTTTCTTAAAACAAAACCTTATCTTTGTTTTGTTGGTTTATTAATGTGGTTGCCTTGATTTCACAAATTTGTTATTTAAAAAAATTCCCACATCATATTCTTAAACAAATCCTCTCAAACCAACAACATGAACAAAAAATTGAAAGAAAAAACGACAAGATGAGAAGAAGAGATACACCAATGATTTAAAAGAAAAAACCCTAGAAGACATCGGCACTACAAAAGACATGACAATTCATGTGATAAATTTGACTATGATATCCATAAGAGATATCATGATAGTATAAGAAAAAGTGAACCTTCCAATGAGCTAGATTAAAATGTTGATTTACATATATTCGATAAAGAGGAAAAACATAAGAGACAATAAGATCAAAGTATATCCTTAATATGGAATTGTATACTCTAACTTTCAATGGTAATCTTATTCTTAGGGATTTTATTAATAAATAGAATAATATGAACAACTAGTTTGACAAGCACTAAAGGAGTACGAAAAAATATGAATTTATTAAGACTAACTTAGTGTATTACCCATAAGCTCCTTAAATACTAAGAGTAAAAATATACTAAGAATGATGATGAGGTATCCTAAACTTGAAGAAATCTTAAGGTTTAGTTGTAAAATAGATTTATTCTAATAACCTATAATATCAAAAAAGAAAGATAAATAACAAATGTTTTTTTAACATTATAGATCCATTGAAAAGAACACTAATAAGTCTAAACATTATAAACCTTGCTACAACATAAATGGGACCAAGAACATAATTTTTTTTATTTTGTGATAAGTTTGAAGGAATATATATTGGCAGAGATTAACTTGAGAAATATTACTATGTTAGAGAAAGCCTATAGCATAGCTAGAAATGGTGAGAAAGTTAGAATTTCAATTTTAAGAGATATGATAAGCCAGTTTCTTTGAAGTCCCACACCCCCATTTCTCAATCACTCACACTCACCCTTAATTTGCCTCACCTAACATAGTTTCTAAACCTCCAAAACAACATAACCATTAACTTTTCTACACCTTTCTTTTACTCAACCCACAAAGATTTGAATCACCTTTTTAAGTGCCATGAAAAGAACATATAGCTGCAAACTATCCAAAAAGATCTATGACTATGAACCAAAAAGGTGTTAATTAATTTTAATAGTTAGAATAAGAAGAAAATATAATGCCTATTGAGAAAGATAAAAAGCATAAAAAAAGAAAAGTAATCTTACCACCTCATAATCACAAGATGATTGAAAGTGAACCAACATCTTTAACACCAGCATAAGAATAAATAAAGAACCATTTCAGGTGATCATTGATATTGGTATTTGTAATAATGTAATATCTCTTAGTACTATTAAACAAATAAGAGCTTCTTTATTATAACATCCAAACCCCTACTTAGTGTCATTGATAAATAAAATATCTATCTTATTAAACAGTAATTAATGTTTCATTCAAAATTGGGAAGGTATAATGACTAGGTTTTTTATGATGCCATACTTATGCAAGTAGAACTTCTTATCTTTAGAAGCCCAAGGCATTTTTATAAGGCTATGAGTTTGAATGATAAGAAAAATATTTTTTCTTTTATTTTTGAAGGAAAGGCCATCACATTATATCATGCTCCTTTAAGAGACCTTAATTGCTTATGCCTAACAAATTTGTAAAAAATTCTAAGCCCATGGATAAAGGAAAAAGAAATATAAAAAATTTAAGCTTGAATATACAACCACATGTTAGGAGGACCCTTAATCAAGGAGACTTAGCTTTGTTTCTTATAATTAAAGAGTTAGCCACCACCTTAAAACGCCCATCACATATTATAGAGGCTCATGGTAATAAGCCAATATCTTTTATTGATTTTATTCCTTTGCCAATGGACTTTCAAACTTCTGTCTCCACTGAAATCTCTTTATTTCATATAACAATATCTAAAAAATTTCATTAAAGTAATAAGGATACAAGAAACTATAGATGCTAAAAAAAAGGTTATGCAACTTTATGAAAGAGACTATATTATCATTAGAGGTATTTGAGTATAGTTTCTTCTCATTCTTTATAAGAAACTATTAGTACCTAAAGCTAGATATTTTAAGAATATTGAAAAAGGTGGAAGAAAGCATATGTGTTAGACTTGCTGAACAATGTAGGATTCAACAACCTTTAACTGTGAGGATTTTGTGTCCAACAAAGGATTATATCTAATACCTAATGACTCCCCTTGGTCTAATTCTATCATGCTAAGTGAATTTTTTCTTAACACTACATTAGCCTTAAGAGTAACAATAATGTGAAGAAAATTTTACATCATCAGACAATTTTGCTCAAGAACTCTTAGGTTATTTATCAAAAGTTTTTTGTTTGTTGGAAGGGAAAACCTCCAATCAAGAACTCCTAGCATATTTTTGATGACTTACAATATATCACATCACACATGTTAGAACATTACTATGCCCATCACCCTGATACCACAAAGCTAAGCTCTCTCCCATCAAGGAGGATGATGTATAGGCAACTAACATATGGTCACAAACATACATTCCTTATCATCACACAAGTTGCACAAGTCCATAGTGCAAATCCTCATTCAAAATTACTTAGAAAAATAGTTGAAATTGAATTTTTTATTGTGTTGGCTACATGTCACTATCCATCCTATCTATCACAATCACTAACTACTTCAACAAATACTTTACTATATGAGCTAACCCGTGCACCTACATGAACATATTTGAAAAAGAACATCATTTCACCTATGCTCGACATGCATTTATTTGTTGCCCATGACATCTTGGAAAGATCCACACCAGCCAACCAGTCCCATCAACTGATTCTATTATGCCTGATCCGTGCCTACCCAAAAGTGATATCGACTTTTCCATCGTGTGTCGCTTGCCTTACCATTGCGCCACCTGCATTTCATTGCTCGTCGTTACCATTGCAAAAAATGAATAGTTAGTTTTGAAATTTCTTAATTAAATATTTTTTTAACTTTTTATTTTTTTAATTTTTTTAAAGTTTAATGAACTTTTGAGATTTCTATAAAAATGGAGAGTCAGAATACTATAAGGAACACAAAATTATGAAATAAAATTATTTTGTTTGTATTTTTCCACTTTAATAAACAAATTTTGTGTACCTGACTCAGTTGAACTGGTTCAAACTTCACTTGTGATAGTCAATTATTGGAGGTAAGATACTTTCCTTCAAGACATTCGACAACCAAATCACCTATGAGAGACATGATCAAAATTAATAGACCTTCTACTATGAGAGTCAATAACTAAACAAAATTTAGCTTTAACAAATACCCCAAGCTTTCCTAGTATCCAAATGGCTATTAAGTCACCCTTTTACCACTTTAGTACTCCAAATGCAAATGCCTACAAAATTAAAATGCATCACTGCCAAAAAGATGTTAAATTTTAGCTACTTTTATTCTGTAAGGAGTAATCTATAGTTAGGGTTATTTTTTTACTAAAGTACTTCACATAGAGTTTTTCTTAAAATATTTATTTTATATATTTGAAATCAAATATGACAAAAATTACTTCACAAGATTTAATACTTAGTGCTTACAATGTCACCACTTGCTCAATTTAATATTCTACACAACTTTGAAAGGTCAATGTTTGAATGGTTCTAAAATAACACACAAGTTCCTTAACACAAATTAATAGATAGTATCGTTTGTATTTCCTAATAATCTATTAAGTATCATCTGTATCGTAGGTTACAATTTAGATCCTAGTAGAAGTTTCAATCTGTCCAACATCAATAATATAAAATTATTATAACTCCATCATTTATTTATAGCTGTATTTTTCTTTTTGAATTATTTTGGTAAATAATATTTGTATAAAAATATATTCTATTTTTTCATTGAAAAAATTAAATGTCTTTTTTATTAGTTCTCATATTTCTTTAACAATAAATTTTATATAAGTAGTCATCTTAGTCCTTTCTTAAAAATATGACTTGTCAAAAAAGTGTGGTCTTCTATTGGAAGATGTACTTTCACCCAAACTGACTAAAACATTAATTTGAGTTATACTTCAAATAAACAATTTCATATTGTCAGAAAGAATTTTTTTCTTACGCCAACTAAAGTGTGCTTAACAAGAGTTCACAAGAAGTGGGAGAATTATAAACAATAATGTTTTGAATCCTTGGAGAATAATTAAAGAAAATTCTTTGAAGTAGTTTTGTTAATAAACTTAAGCACAAATTTAAAAGTTATTTTGAGCAAGAGTTCATTTTATTTTGGAACACATTAAGCTTTTTTTAATAATAAAGTCATATGAAATTAGTGAAAAACAATAATTAACGAAAATATAAAATTTACACAACTTTTTTGAGTAGCTGGACCTAAAAAAAATTTTTTATCTTCCCTTCAGAAAAACTAAGCAAAACCACAACTAATATAAATAATTTTGACAAAAGAAGAGTAGGCTAAATCTTTATGACAAATAGTAGGAATAGATTACTATGGCATTTAAATTAAAATAATTACTAATATAATAAAATAATTTTGTGACACAAAAATTAAAGTTAATATAAATAAAAATCTTATGCTTGATGAAGGCCTAATGTGGTATCAGTATTTTATTTAAATCAATTAAAAATAAAGAAAATTTAGAACATAGCTTATTTGAGAATATTGTAGAGATTATTATTTTAATCGGTGAAGAATGCAGCATAAGAAATTGACAATGAACACCAACTACAAATGGCATGTATGTCGTGATTTGAAATGTTTTTTTTTTATTTTGTAAAACTTTTATCAATAAAAAGTTTTCAATAATTCACATATTCATAGGAATTTTGTTATTGACTAAAAATACTTCCTAAAGTAACCAATTAGTCATTACTAATTAAACAAAAAAGTCCATCATATAGTATTAATTAATAAATTATGAAAATCCCAATTATTGGAAGCAATTTCTCTAAAAACATTTGCATGGGAGCTAGTTAATTGAAAGGTTATTGGAACATTGAATCTTAAAAACTTCTTGATTCAATGAATAGTATAGAAAAACACTATTTGTAAATTAGGGTTTAATTTGGACCATTTTATTTGAATTGATATTTTACATCAAGATTTAGTTCGTTTGTGCGAATAAAACATCGGCTTGGGATCACAAAATTGCGTGATTCAATGGTGGATAAAAAGAAATGTTTTAAAATGATAGAGGACATTAAGATTATTTAAACACAAAATTGTGCAATTGGATTACAGAAATCAATTTGTCAATGTTGATTACATTCGTGTGAAATTGATATAAATTTGAGAACCACATTAAAGGAATGATGGATTATTATGTCTTTTTATGAGTTATCCTACATTACGAATTTTACATATTGTTTTGGGATGCCTACCCTCTTCTTTGCACCAAAAATGAATTTTTTTCAAATTTGTGAGTTATGAATCAACTAAAAATTGTTCAACAATTTTGGGAATTATTTTCATGGCATGATAAGTGTAGTTAAATAAATTTTGGAATTGTGCTTTAAATAGACACTTTTTGATCTTATTAGAAACAAGTTTTTCTTACTTTTTTTAATTGAATTATTATTTTTTGCTATTTAATTGTTATAATTAGAACATACTTTTTGTAATAAGTTATTGAAAAAGGATTTCCAAATATATGATCTACAATAAAACAATTACTTGAACAATTAAGATAACATCTAGACTTCTAGAATCCTAATAATTTTCTAAAATAATTAATTTAATTAAAATTTAATTTTTCTACATTATATGAATGATTTCAATGAAGTCTAACATTCTAATTAAAATAAGATTGATATATTTAAAATTAAACTTAGAGGATATTCTTTGACTATTTAGAACTCTAATCAAGATGATTTTAATGAAATTTTATCTAATTAATTTCTTTTTTAAGTTCTCCCTAGAACATAAGCATCAATTACTTAAAATCTAAAATTTAACTCAAAACAATTAATTAATAATTCTTACAGTTTTTTATCATCAAGCAAAACACCATGATTAAGGATCAATCATATAACAAACTATTTAATACTCAAGAAAAGTTCACTAAACTATCAACTATAATTTGATAATGAGATAGTCTAACTATTTCTTCTCTTTTCTTGAAGAATAGCTTAGGAAATCTTGACAAGTACATGATTTATTGGATTCTCATAAATATCATATAGGATTTAATCAAGTTTTGAATAGTCAAGAGTTTCATTATCTTTTTCCCCTAAAAGTATCCAAAAATTAATGTCTTGCTTGAATATTTTTAAGTGTGGAAGCAAAGATGTATCTTTCTTCTAAAAAATAATTAGTATTCTTTTGATCTTGATCACTATGAAATGAAAATGAAACTATGTTTATCTATATATACCTTTTATTAATTTCCATGAATGACTTGTTTTGATAATAAAAAAATATTACTTTGTTTATATAGTGACATATGATATACATATTTTAGCTTATTCATTTCTCCTACTAACTTAGAAAAAATATGTTTTTGAACCCTCTAAAATTTAAAGTACATTTTGCCACAAAACATTGTAATCACATGTTTTGATTTTACGTATTGGTCATTTTGAACTAATATTAGACTTTTAGTTGGAATATTCACATTATGTAGAGTATTTTAACTCTCCAGTTAATACAAGTCTACAAAAATATAAAAGAATGGTGTCCATGACATTTATGTGTTGGAGGAATATATTACTCATCAAATTTTAATTTCCATTAAAGAGAGCATGGACATTTTTTATTGTACCTTTTGTGAATATTCTACTAAAATGAAAAGTGCTTAATTTTATTTGTGTATATGATTGTCCAATTGAATAAGACATAATAAAGCATACACCTTCTCCCAAATCAACAAGGTCCCCATGAGTGGGACTCCCATCATAACATAATTGACAGATCTATCATACATTTTTTGCAAGTAAAACGGGCCATAAAAGGCATTCGGTGTATTCAAAATGTTATTAATTAATTTACAAGCTCAATTCCAATATCTTGATTTTAAGTGGCAATTCATCAATGACTAATATATCAATTATCTCCTAATGCTCAGCTCATTAGGGTTAGGCAAAACTTTTCTCTTTTATCACATTTTAAGGGCTCATGGGTATACATTAAATATTACAATTTGTTTTAGGAGATTAGCATAGTGATTCAAAAAATTCCTTAATCTTTGTTCTCACAAAACTTAAAAAGAAATGCAAATTCCAACAAGGCTGGGCATCATGAATAAAAATTCATTTAGTAAATTCTTTGTAATTTTTATTTTTAAGTTAGATAGCTTATGAGTTGGTTGGAAAAAGACCATGTACTCTATATTGCTTTCTCTATTTCTTAATAAAAAGGGTAAACCAATAGTCATTTATATGTATATAAAACAAGATTCTCTTTTATACTTCTTACTATTTGATAGTGTATATAAATCTTATTATGATTACAGAAGATTCATATTGAAGTTCATTGGAACTTTTCTCAAGCTTAATATGCATTGATTTAGTCTCCACTAGAGCCAAAAATGATTGTCCAAATGGACTCATTTTTACTGATAAGCTCCAACTGCATGATAAGAATTTGAAAATTATGGCTCTTTCTCTTCTATGCACTAATAGTCTTTATTATCGATTGTGTCCCTCTTATCATTTGTACAAGTCTCCTATATTGTTTATAACAATTTGTGCAAATACCTTAGGGATTCCTCGTCCACAATATATAGATTTAATAAGCATATATTAAGTCAGTACACGAACAAGGTCCCCAATAACTGGAAAAAAGGTAATAATGTTAGAAAACACAAGTAAATTATCTTCTGCTTAAGTTTCTAATGGTAAAGGTACATAAAGATCCATTTGATCCCTATTAAAGTCCACCTTGAATACCATACAAAACTAAAGGGTGTAAAAAATAGAATGCGCACTAAAATGGGTTGCAATGCCTATATGACTATTACATGTTGGGTGCTTACTCTATTCAACAATACATGACATATCTACTTATCTTCACAATGTATTTCTCATTTAATGTGTTCTTTTTCTTTAATTTTTCTTTTATCAATAGCTATTTTAGAAGTGACATGTTAGAATAAACCAAGAATTAAAAGTATTTTGAAGAGCACTATTGCTATTTCTCAAAGTAATACATATTGTGGCAATGAAAGAAAAGTATCGATAACAATGGCAAGATGAATCTGCCTATTTACCAAGCAATGTCATGAAATCTTCCATCTTTACTTTCAATACTTTAGAAAATGGCTTAAAGCATATTGCGACAATCTCTCATCGGTTGTCAATGGATCCTATAATCAAGAAGTGTATCCACGGTTGCTTATACCAATTTCCCATAACACATTACTAATTCTCTACGAGTAAATTTACATATAACTAATACATCAAAATAGTATTGTTTCGATCGATGACACATCTATATAGTTCCTTAAGATTGAAATTCATTCATTTACCTCTATCTCTTTGAATGATTAGCTTCAACTTTGAAGAGAAAATTGTTAATAAGCACAAAACCATCTATTTTAATTCTATATTTATCTAAATAAAATATTTAACTAAATCAAAGCAACAAGCAAAAACATCCTTTCTTCTTCTTTTTTTATCTTCCCATTCATATTCATTTTGGGCAAGTTTGTTGTCTATTAAATCCTTCCATTTTACCAATGAATCATTTATAATAGTTTACTAATCCAAATTAGTTGATTGTTGTCTAATTAAACCTGAGCCCATTATGATTTCTCTATTACAAAATTTCTTGAAAGCTTTAGTAGTACAAAAAGAGGGATGTTGTACTTCTATGATTTTGATTCATATTGTCATGAATCTTATAATCGTAAGATATTAGGTTTTTAACTTATTGTGATAGCAAAAAAAATTGTGATAGTTTTCTATAGAATTCCTCACTCGAACACAAACACACATACATACATACACACACACACATAATCATATGTGGAAGTTTCCTCCCATTAGGCTCATCAAGTTACACCAATTAAATAAATAATTTATTCTTGTTTTACAACTATTTTTATGAAACCTACAAAAAGCTACACTTTGCTACTGTTACGAGCAAAGGTCATCCTTTCATTGATTCATTCCTATAAGTTTTTTTTCTCTGGTTCTTTTACTTTTACTATTTTATGGTTTTCTTTTTTAAACCATAAAATGGGAATGTAACAAATTATGTGTAGTCTACATCTAATTAAAAGATTAATTACCTAAAAAGGATATCGTACAATAGATTTCAATTTTTGATATTTTGTTGTTATATATTTGTGACACCATGACATAACCCTCATATTTGTCATATGTAAGATAATGACCATGCCAAATTGGATTTTTTAATATTAAAAAAATTATATTTTTTCTTTACTTTCATGTTTCTACTTTCAAGACAATGGATTAGATCATCTTTTGAAGTATTTATTGGATAATTTTGAGCTTCATGTTTCTCCTTCAAGGACTCATGTTAGAGCTACACATCCTGATTAACTTGAATAGGGAGATAGTTTCTTAGTTTGAGTCTATCAAATGGAAATTTTTATTAAATCAAATGTAGCAATATACTAGATTTTTCAAATCCTCAAGAATTTGTCTGCCAATTCATAGTATAACTAGAAAGACATTTCAAGTACCACACATGAGTCATTAAGAATGTGAGTTTTATTTATCCCATTTTGTACCCTCTTATTTGAGAGTCAACAAAGTACACCCCCATTCTTCACAAGATTTTTTTCTTTTGTTTGAGCCCCAATTGCATGGTAATTACCAAAAAAATGAATCTGATTTTTTATGAGTCTAAAAACTTATTTCACAAAGTAATCTATCTTTCTTTAGCTTATTGGTTTCATAATGAAAATTATATGATTTTTTCACCTCACAAGCTATCTCTTAAATAGATAGAAATATATCTACCTAAGTCCTAATTGTTAAAGAGAAATTTGTCCATTTTGAAGATGTTTATATAAATTTATCATAGAAATAAAGAATTAAAATTCCTATTAATTTAGGTCAAACTTCAATCCATTTTATCTCGAGGTTATCTTTAGATATAAAGTAATGATTTTGTTCGATGGCCAAAAATTGATGTTGTGCAATTAGCAATCAAAAGGATTCTTGACATTGGACAACTATTTTCATTATAATTACTTTAATGAAAACAAAGGGCAAGGTAATAGTAGTTGTTGGTCGTTATTACCTTTAATTAAAAAAACTTTATGTTAGCACTAGCACTCTTAGAAACATTATTACTATCTAGTTTATTAAGATATATGCTTCCTAGAGAATCGAAACTTGAAATTTAAATATTTCAAAATTTGAATACAAGAAAGTTTAATATTGAATTTTAATGTTCGAAGTTCTAAAATTGGAAGAATGGTAAAATGTCAAGACTTGAGCTACATCACATGATGATTATGCTTAATACTTTAAAATGTGTTTGTAATTTTATTTACAATTTTTATTTTCCTCTAATCCTTATTATTAGCAAACCATAAATTCATTATAAGATATGGATAGGATTCCTAAAAAAGTAGGAGTTGGTAATAATAGTTAAGATGATTAAAAGAGTGTATATATATATATATATATAAAAGAAAGAAGAATTTATTTGCCATATCTTGTAGAGTTTCATAAATCTTTAGTGCTTGACTCATTAATCATAAGACATCCCATTAGAGTAGGGTTAACAAAAATGGTAAAGTGCAGCTCCCTTAACCTAAAATTTGATTTTCTTAAACTAAAGCCTCTTTTTTAAGGAGTTTTGGCCATGTTTATGTGAGCTATTAACATGTGTTTGTATTGGTTTAAGAATTTCTAACTATAAAATGGAAAATTAGTGAAGTCAATTGAGAAGATGCCTAGTAGAAAAAGCGAGTTAAGTAATAAAGAAGAAGGAGAGCACAACCTTTGATGTGATTAAAGATCCAACTAAGGAGAAGTCCCTGTATACTTATTCAAGATAGAATGATCTTTGAGTTCATATTATATTTTTAGTTGACATCTAAGCCAATATAAAGTACAATTATTTTTTTAAAATGCATATGAAACTATTAAAAAATTATTGTAATAAAAACTAGTTGTTCTTCTTAAAGAAACTCACTTAAGAATGAGAAACTTCCTTCGACCCATGGCAAATGGAGATTTCTTTTGTAAATAAATGGGTCAATTATCATTGTTTCTTAAGAAATATTTGTAGTGGAACCATGACAAAAATGTATATTGGTATTTTTATTGTGAATACAAAGTAGTTTCCATAATTATGTTGCATGTTTAGATTTATTTACAAATACATGTAGAAGTTGAATTTGAAATAAAAAGATGTTGATGCAAAGTCCTCCTTAGCTTAGACATTATCACGTGGAATAAATTAAAACCATGGTACTTTATTTGTCTTGTCGATTGTTTAAGCATGTATGTGCATTAAGGATGGATTATCATGACAAATGTTAGAAAATTTGAAAGCCATTAAGAAGAAAATTTTGTTTAATTTAATAAAAAAAACAAGAAAAATAGTCTTATTTTGTTGTTACATATTGCTAGAATCATAGATCCCTTCTAAAGTTTTGCTTCTTACATAACAAAATTGATGCTTGATAATATGGATCTATGTAAAATTCACTTCTTGATTATTGCATACATATACAAAGAGTTTCAAGGAATAACAAGCCAAGGAATGTGCAAAAATGAGACTTCATTCTATGTTATTATATTAATTTATTTTTTGAAATGTATATGTGTTGTGCATCAGTATGATTGTATTTAAAATTACTAACAATCTTAGTTGATAACATTAGAAGGTAAAAATGTGCTTATTTGAAATTCTAAGTGATGTAGTTCGCACCTTAACTTAATCAATAGATGATATATGTGTGTGAGGAAATAAAACAAAAAGGTTTGGAAAATGTTGTAGATTAAGTATCCATTCTCTTGGGCTTTTTTGGGATGCATGGAGCCTTTTCATGGCTAAGTTATTGGAGGCATTGGCTCAACCCATACATGAACTCAGATAGCTTCTAAAATGTGTGTAGCCCTTTGTTCCTAGTTGGGAAGCCTTGGATAGCTTTGTTTAAAGCCTTAAAATAAGTGTTAAGGATGAGGTTAGACATTAAAGTAAAAGTTTTATGGATAATTAACAATTCTTAGTAAAGTTAAATTGAAAATTTAATGACTTTGGATACGATTATGTTGGTAAGCTTCGACATGAAATCAGGCTCAACAGAATAAAAAAAATCTATAGAAAAGGAAGATATAATAGAAGGTCCTTTTGATTTGGCAAGGAAACTTCATCGATGAACCTTTGTGCACATTATTATAAGATAATGGAATGAGCAAGGTTTTATCATGGAAGTAGTAAGATACTAATGTTTGCCACCTTTTACTTTAGTGTGGCCTTTAGGAAACACCACAAGTGCTTTTATTTATTTTCTTAAGCTACATAGTTGGTGATCTAAGGAAATTATAGTAGCTCTAGAGGGGCCTTAGGATGGGTATGATGATTAAGGGTTACTTTGGAGTCATAAAGATTACTAGTGAAACAAGTGCGAATCAAGATTTAGTTGCAAGGGTAATCAAATAAATATTTAATTAAACTATGGGTAAAAATAAAGACCATATAGACAATATGTTAGCTTTGATACGCAAGCTCATAGACATAATCAATAGGGAAAATGGGCAAAACGTTTTTAACTAGTTCATTTAGTATTTTGTGAAAATTATCAAACATTTAGGCATAATAGACCTTTAAAAATCCATTCTCATTTAAGAGATCGACAATTCAATTACCTTACTTCTTTGACCTATAGTAGTTATGCATAAATTCTTAAGCCTATGACAAGAATGTTATATTATGGGGTAAAAATCTGTAGAATCAGCAGGAAGCCATTTTGTAAATAGTTCAAGGAGAGAATATTTGCACATTCAATCGATTAAGAAATTACATAATGTGCTATGCTTTTTATCAGAGTACTTATGGTTGTTAATGACCCATAGAACCTTAAGGCGATGGCCCATGTGATCAATGTTTCCTCATGGAGTATTAGATTGCATGATGCCAAAAAAGGGTAACTCTTGTCGTGTTTATCTTGAATAACAAAGAGTGTTACATCCATAAGTGGACAATAACCAACCAATTAGTCGTAATATAAGAAAATAGATATTAACTTCCTGGTAAATGATGATGTCATTATAGTTGTTAAATATAAAGCTATTAGTTTACAAGATTTACTCCATTGATTTGTTCATATTTTTTAGCTAACACATGTTAGTTTAGTAGCATAACCCAAAGATTCCTTATTGAGTCTTCTAGCTCACCCTGTTATATTTTTGTAGGATCAAGGAGTTAGAATAGCAAAATAATTAGTGCAATATTTATATGATTCATCTTCCTTATTTCACGTTTAATAGTTATAGATTTGATATTTATTTATCATCAACAATATTTTCTTAGATATGGATGGTATCAAACAGTGTTATCAGACTTAATTGTTTCTTATTATATTTTTTATTAGGCATTTATAGTGCTAAACAATGCTGCCTTAGAGTAGACTAGGATCGAATGACTTATTAATTTTTGGATATTATTTTTATGCTTTGGTCTTGTGATTGAGAAATATTGTTGGATTCCTAGCGTGATAGTATTTAGTATGTTGTGATATTAGAAACTATAGGTATGTTTTCATAAAATGATTCATTTAATTTTTGTTATACTCATTATTAAAGAAAAAGTTGGTGGTGGTTATAAGATCACTTGATAATAAACTAAGCTACAAAAATGATGATTATATATATATATAGTGGCAACATATGACTTGCATATCATAAATCTATATTGAAAAGGAATGTAATGACAAAGAGAAATAGCATTTCATTAATATGCTCATTTTCAAATTTGGTGGAAGCTGGAAGAAATATCAAACGAGATTTTTGGATTATTCATGTTGGCATGCTCCTCTCTCTTACTAGGTAGATTTCATGTACCCATTGGAGTATTGGCCCTTCTTTTGTGGTGATCAGTGGAGTTCCCCAACCTCTTTAATAAACATAATTCCAACGCCTTTTTTAAAGTGCTTACAAGAGGTCATGTTCAATAATAATGATATCAACAAAAAGGCTACACCCATCGAACTCACTATAATTGGCAATGTTCTCACTTTCAAGACCCATCATTGAGTTCCAAAGAGTTGAAATCAAACAATTTGGCTATTTTAGATCTATTGTGATAAATATAGCACATGCTTATAAGAATTTCATTAGAATTAGATGATAGTTATGTTGCATTTACAAAAATTGTAAAATTGTAGACTTTCAAATGAGAATCATCAAATGGTTCCTACTTTTTTCACTCAAAATTCAACCTATATAAGCTCTAGTGTAGATCTCTTTGGACTACCTTCCAATCCACATTGTCAACAAGTTTGCCCTACTCTCAATTGTGTCAGGGTCAACAACCCATTAAATGTAAATGCTAAAGTAGTTAACAACGCCTTTTGGGGCTCCAATCAACATAGAGATCAATTTTTTTAAAGGCATTCATCACATATTAGAATCCTTAGAAAGATTAGCAACAATAATAGCATAGAGTAAAATATTAAGCTCCAAAAATCTTCCAACCTATTATCTATATTGCAAAAAAGATAATTAACTATCCAATGCAACAAGGAAAAAATTTCTTGATGTATGCAAGAAATGGTGAGGAAGAGTTAATTCCAATTCATCAAGCAATAAGCAATGTGAAATCCCAAACTTTGGTAGACTTTTGTGTGGACACCCAA
Source organism: Vanilla planifolia (assembly GCA_023846275.1). Taxonomy (NCBI): domain Eukaryota; kingdom Viridiplantae; phylum Streptophyta; class Magnoliopsida; order Asparagales; family Orchidaceae; genus Vanilla; species Vanilla planifolia. The sequence goes on from JAIUJO010000037.1 coordinate 3,232,754, forward strand.
AGTTTTGAGTAATGAATTTACATAAATAGGGGAATATAAGGAAATAAAAGTTGATAAGGGTTTCATAAGTAGCTTAACATATGAGAAATTCTACTCTCCCAACATGTCAAAAATTAAATTACTTAACTACGTCACAGAACTTCAATACTTAGTAAAAGAACCGTGATGTACTATGAGTCATCTCTTAAATAACTATATCAACAAATTCAATGAGCAACTAATCTTTTTATGAGGATTTCTCACCTTATGCTCTCACTAGTAGACCATATTGTCTTAGTCAAAAAAGAAAAATTTGAAGTATGAAAATTGTGAGAAACTGCGTAATCAAGAGAAGAAGAATAATGATTTTCTCACAAGAAAATTGTATACTACCAGAAGTTCTTCTTCTTTCATTATTCTTGCTTCTTTATATTGGAAAATTTTATTAAAGAAGGCATAACATTTTAATTTCCCAAAGACACATTTGTCCTTTCATCAAAACATTAAAATCGACAAAATTTTGCATCATTGGCTCCATACATGCATGTTAAAGCCCAATATGCACTTTAATTTGATGCACCACTTAGCACTACATGAGCATAGGAAAGGCATAGTAAGTGGTACTTGTCTTGCACATGACCCACATATCTACCCACCTAAAGCATGCTCATATATGTGTGGCAGTTGTTCCATCTCCTTTTCATAATTGGTGCACATAAACCTAGTTAGCACTACAAATGGAATGTAGCAGATGTGGTTCTTGAAGTCAAGCATACAGAAGACAACTGTTCATTCCAACGTGAGCCACAGAACTTGCACTTTCTTTGCACCTCCTTCCTCCAGTTTTGGCTTATTTTTTAGATTCATTAAATCAACTTGACTAGATCCACTAGTCCTTATTTCTTTATTTTACTCCAAACAAACATGATGGATTAATGACTAACCTTTGTCCAAGCTATACATTTTGTAATAGTAAGTCTTTTTCCCTTCTTCACAATTTGGTATAAAGTCTAGGCCTTGTTCGTTATCGTAATGATCCCTTTCTAGATGATGTTATCTTAATTTAAGATGTTATCATCATTCTTTAGAAAGTCATCCATTGGTGCCAAGTGTTTTTAATGTTCATCATCAAGCAAAAATTGCTCATAGGCCTTCAAGCTAACCATATTAACTATTAAAAACATTTTCATATATTCTGTTCAAACAACTAGATATGTATTATTATTAATTCCTAATATTATCTTGAAATGACTATATCATATTACTTTTATCATCTTTCCATGTACTTTAAATCTTTCCTTCCTAATATGAAGCCAAATAAGGTAATCTTTTGTGAACATCTTTAAACTCTATGTTGGTCATGTCTTATCTTATACTTTTTCTATGACTTGAGTCATTATCTTTTGGCATTGAAATATATTTCATGTATTGTATCTGGAATGTTTTGAGTTTTTTTGTTTAATATCACTTCTAAATTCTATTATTTCTTGCATCTTGAAATTCAAGTGTAGCTAGCTTTGTGTAGGATTAATGAAAAATCCTTGAAAGAGTTCTTATTTATCAATTCATGCACAATATGATTGTATGTAAGCTATACATATATAATACTATCTTTCCATATTTTTGGATGTTGTACACTATAAACTCCAAGTTTTCATAGCAAAAATTCGTATCCATCATTTCCTACTTTGCTTACTGTAGTAAAATACTCTCATTTCAAGCAATTTTCCAACTTCATAAAAGTGGTATCACTCATTTCCTACATTGCTCACTAAAATTTATTCAATAGTTGAATATCATGATTAGATATGTGAAGGATGGGCAATTTCCCTTCTTCTTCTTCTTGTACTCCTACTTATTTTTCTTCTTCATCTTTTTCTATATCTTCTTCCTCTTCTTCTTCATCTTCTTCCTCTCCTTCTTCATCTTCTTCCAGTTCTTTTACTTCTTCCTCTTCTTCTTCTTCATCCTCGTCCTATACTTCTTCTACTTCTTCATCTTCATCTTCTTCTTCTTCTCCTTCTTATTCTTTTTCTTCTTCTTCCTCCTCTTTATCTTGTCTTCCTTCCTCTTGTCCATCATCTTCTTCTTGTTCCACTTCTTCTTCTTCTTCCTCTTCTTCTCCGTCATCACCATCTTGTTCTTATTATTATTCTTATTCTACTTCTCCTTCTTCTCTCTTTCATTCACTTATTCTTTCTTTCTTTCTTTCTAATTCTTCTTCTAGTACTACTTCTTCTTCATCTTTCTATCTTTATTTTTTCCTTTCATTCATTCTTCCTTTCTTCTTTGACTTCTCTTTCTTTTTCTTCTTCTCTTTCTTCTTCTTTCTTTCTTTCTTCCATTCATTCTCCCTTTCTTCTTCTTCTTCTTCCTTTTCTTACTTTCTTTCTTTTTTTCTTTATTCTTCTTCTTCTTCTTCTTCTTTTCTTGTTCTTCTTCTACTTCATCTTTTTCTTCTTCTTTTCTTCTTCTTCTTCTTCTTCTTCTTCTTCTTCTTCTTCTTCTTCTTCTTTTTCTTCTTATTCTTATTCTTTCTTACTTTCTTTCTCTATTTTCTTTCTTCTTCTTCTTCACCATCATCTTTTACATTCTTTCATCTTTTTTCCCTTCCTCCTCCTTCTTGACCTTCTATTTGTTCTTCTTCTTCTTCTACTCATTTTCTTTCTTTCTTCTACGTCTTCTTCAAGTTGTAACTCGAATTGGTTTTCTAGTTGGATAAAGATAGTGGTTTCCTAAGCAGTGCATTAATGTGCTATGGTGGTTTAGTTTGTTTTGCAAAACTAGTATGGCCATGTATGAATTTTTTACTATTTCTTTCTCCTTTTTTCATAAGGCTTTTGTTTAATTAGGGTTTGTTCATCTTTTTAAACAAATGACCATTTTTCTTCATTGCATCATGCATTGAAGAATTTTGTTTATTTCAAATATTTTTGATGAAAAATGTTTAGGTGAGTGAGGTTGAAAGAGGTGATCAATTAAACTTTGATACATGTTTGAAGATAAAAATAAAATCGTTGTATAAATATTGAATTCGGTTTTTTTTATTTTTGCATAAAAAACCTACAATAATTTTACAAGATTTATTAATTATTTTATTTCAAGATTGATTGACTGATTTCAAGGTAGAAGTGATTTTTTATTTTCTAAGTTTTGTATAAAACAAATATATTAAAAAACTGAAAATATTTTTTCAAGATTTGATTGAAGGGCCATGAACAATTATTTTTTCTTGACAATATATAATTATTCATTTCTTGATTTATTTTCTATCTTGAGAAGCTAAAATGATGGCTTAATCAAACCTACAATATGGCATTACTCTAACCATCAATGGTACACATACTTTTTGGAAGAAAAAAATAATTACTTGGTCACTTGTAATCCCTTATTTGTATGACATTACTCTAACCATCTTGGAAATTCTATCTACCACTACAAATAAGTGATTATGTCCTCATGAAGTCATTGATAGACAATTGATAAAATTCATTAAGATATTATTCCAAGGACTTGTCAGTATTGGTAGCAGTATATGTAGTTGTTATCTATGACCTGATGGTTTTGTTGCAACAAAAAGCATTCACCATCAATAAATTTCATAACATCTAAATTCATGTGAGGTCAATGAGCATACCTTTGAAAATTAAGAGTGGCCTTTGAAAATTAAGAGTGGCCTTTGAAACTCCAGTGTGTCTCAAGACCTTGCTAATTTGAGCTACACTTATTCATCATTTTTTATCATCATCTTGATGTACAAAACTTTATTTATGATAAAGTAATTTGAGTATTTACCTCATTTTTCTCTTGCTAAATTCTTCAAAAATTGGGGTCATCTTAATACTTCATAACTTTCTTCTTAAATTCTACAGGTTATGTATACATAGTAGTTGTTAAACATTGTAAGATTGAAGGAGGTCAAGAAAGCATATTTATAAGCTTGTTCAAAGTGCCTTTCTTATATTTAATAATTAGGCATAATTATTTTAGGTATGACAACCACTAAACGCATTATACATGTTTTATCTATGATTGAGTCTACAAATATCAGAGTGGCTAATGATTTGAATGTGCTGTGAATTATTTTTTAAGGGTGTATGGCCTCTATTGCTTTATAGATTGATGTAAACAACTCAGCTCTTTATCACTGATTCGATTTTTTGATTCTCTTAAAAGTAATTAAGAATAGTATGCTAGCAGCTTGGGCTTATTCCTTTAAAACTACATCAATAACTCACCATGATGCATCTACTTGAATATTAATTGGATGTTGTAGATTGGTAGAACTAGAATTGGTGTTTCACAAATTACCTCTTTAAAGTATCAAAATGTCTACTGAAGTAGTTCTATCGACTCAAATTTTAGATGTTGGAAAGTTAGTGCATGAAATGGTGCTATTATTTCAAAGAATTCTTTGATGAATTTTCTTAAATATTGACAAGCTCTATGAAAACCCCTCACATTGGTGACATCATGATGTTTACACCACTTCTCAGTTGCATTAAAATTGTTTCCATTGCTTACTCACACAACTTCTCATTTAACTATAAATAATGAGATTGTAATATGTCGGACACCTTCCATAAATTCTTTATCTATCCTTCATGCGTACTACTATAAATGAGAATGTCATCAAGGTAGATAAGCATAAAATCTTCTAAGGGAGTAGAAGGCCGTTCATTAGTCACATGACTTTTGCTTGAGCATTGCACAAGCCAAAAACCATTAGCAGCCACTCATACAATCTTTGTAGAGTTTTGAAAGTTTTTTTTCAAAATTTCTCCTTCTGTAATATGAAATTGATTATACCTTTGTTAGACATCAAATTTTGTGAATGCTCATGCATGCTTTAGTTGGTCTAATAGATCATTAATTCTTCATAGTGGATACCTATTTGTATAAGTGATTTTGTTAAGAGCTCCACAATCCAGACAAATGTGCCAACTTCCACCCTTTTTGCACTAATTCAACTAGAGAGACAAATGGTGAATTAGTAGGCTCTAGTATTTCATTTTTCAATAACTCTATGGCTTGCATGTTAATCACATCAATTTTTTCTATTAAGTTATGATACATATCTATATTTATAAGTGTTAATTTGATAGAAGTTGATCAGCTGCTTCACAACACAATTTGGCAATTGCACTAGTAAATGGTGTAGAATATTCTCTTAGTATCTTCTTAAGTAGTTTAGGAAGATTACTATATTTTTTGGAACCAGTATTCAGCTTCATATGTGTAATTAAATTAATATATAATTTAAACTTTTATATTCAAATCTCTTTGCATGGTAGTAGCAATAATATCTACTATTAACTTTCCTTTGTTCCATATTATATTAAATTTCTATCCATCCTTTCTGAATCGATACTATTCAGCTTAACAATAGTATAGATCATCTTGATTCCACAACTATCACTCATAAAAGATGGCATGGCAAACTTCTAATAGAATTGCTTCATGGACAACTTCATCAATATATTCTTACGTGATTTTAAATTTTGCCTTATATGTTCTATAAACTCTTGCTTTAGAGGCCTTTTGACTCAACCCATGTGAATATGTCTTGGATAAGCACCAATTTTTAAGCAGAGCTTCTGCACAAGGCCATTAAAGATCAAATTTTTCTAAGTGCTAGTGTCTATGATAGCATTAACCAACTCATCTACTTGAATATAGATTGAAAAGAGTTCCATTATTTCTATAATGATTTCATTAATTATAAGCCTTGTTGGCCTTACCAATAGACATAGAGTGTTATCATTTTATTATGATACCTCAACAATAGTCTCAATTTTAGTTGCGAGAAAGATAGTTTTCCCCATTTTTCTTAGACGTGTCTGAGAAAAGATTAGTGTAAACAATCCAACATTTTTCTCATAGGCCTTGCTTTTTATAGTGGATACAATTTTTGTGACTCACACTTGTAAATGTTGTTGTTGTTGTTATGGCTATCATCCACCTTATTTGGTATTAATCTCTCCTTTTTTTGTTATTTCATTATATTAGTGTTAATCCTCCTAAAGTGTGAAATGTTATGTCTTTGGTTCCATATTTTTGTTCTTCTTTTCAGTGGCCATTATATCAATGGTTGTGGTAAATGTGCTTGCTTATACCAAAGATTATACAGGGAACAAGGTTAGCTATGTCGCAATAGGATAACAAAAACCTTAAAGTACATGGTAAAGTCTACATCTTTACAATAGATATCCTTAATACAATAGCTTGTCTTTAAAATTTAATGGTGCAATCTTAGATTTTTTGCACTTGTCGATATTAGAGCCAAAGCTACTTCTTATACCATTCATACACAAACTATGGGCTAAATTTTTTTTCAAACTTAAAACTCACCATGAAGAAAGGTCAATTTTGTAATATATTCTAGATGATTCAAGAATTAGAAGAGCCACTTTTGGAGAAAGAAAAAGTCCTTAACTAGCTATGAAAGAATTATAAACTTTTGAATTAACCAAACTTAGGATTAGTTATTCATGGCTACTAAAATGGTGGAGATGTATTAAAAGCTTGAAGGAAAGTACTATGTGGATCAAAGAAGGTGATGAAAGCAAAACTTTCTTCCACATAATGGCCAAAAATTGGCAAAGTAAGCTTAATACAAAATGAATTAAAGATGCAATTCAGAGTTGGCTCTCAGAGAAGGTTTTAACTGCTAAATATGTTGTGGGTTGCTTCACCTCTCACTTACCTATCGTCTCTACCAAGCAAAATGTGAAGAGCTTTGCTCTATTATCCATAGACTCACTGAAAAGGAATATGATGCTAATTTAGCAAATTTGTGTCGGGGAAATACAAAAAATAATTTTTTTGATGGATTTTTCAAGTGCATGTAAATTGGATTGGCTTAATAATTTCTTTTACAAGCATTGTTGATAAAGGTGAAAATTATGAAGCTATCAATGACTCTACTATTGGAAAACTGTTACTTAGATAATTCTTTAGTGCAAATATAATCATCCTTCCAAGGACCTATTGCACTAAATATTTTAAAGATTATAGACTAATTTGCACTTATAGTTTCTTTTAAAAAAAATTTTAAGTTATTAGTTGTTAGCCTACAATCTTTCTTGTCCACACACTCATTTTAATGGAGCAATCAACATTTACCAAGGAGAAATCAAAAAAATATCTTCATTGCAAAAGAACTACTTTGATGTTTTAAATTGCAAAGTCAAAGTTAATAATTCTATTATCAAACCATACCTTGGAAAAGCATTCAAACATATATCATGCAATTTTTTTAAAAAGTAACTTTAATAGTTAATTTGTTAATTTAGTCATAAGTATCTATAATAAAAACATACTACTATTCATTAATTTCAGAGACAAAGGCCCTCTTAATCATCCCATTGCTAAAGCAAGGTAACCATCTTTCTTTATTCCAATTCCTTTTTATAACAAAAGCACTAAGAAGAGGTTTAAGCAATCTACATATATCAAGTGTAGTGAAGCACTATGCAACTTCGAGAGGTTATAAACTATATTCCTATTTGGACCTAATAGTTGAGTTTTATCCTCTTCTTAATAGGTGTAAAAAAAGTCCATTCAAAATATCAATATATTCTTCTTTAAGATCTATGACTCATTGCATTTGGAAATTATTGTGCTAAATAATTTTTCTATTGAGGGTAAATAAATTGAACACAAGTAGGAGAATAACATCAAGAAGCTCTTAAGATTCAAAAGACACTACCATCCAATCTCTTTACTTGAAAGCACCTTATTCAAAGGTAAGAAGTAGATTGTTCACTTACAAAACTACATTAACAAAACATGCATAAAGATAATCGGATAGAGGAAGAGTGATGAATGAGTTCGTTTAGACGTATAGTCATCTACCATCCAAAATGCCTTTAATAATGTGAAGGCTCTTATAAATTTATTACATTTTGCTAACAATTACAGGAATTTGAATTTTTAATTTGAACATAAATGGACCTTCTATACATATAGGGACTCTCAAATTCTTAATTTTATGGATTCTCCTAGTGTACAAACTTATTGAACCATATTTCTATGATCCATGTTATTAAACAAAACAAACATGAAATGGTTCATCAATTTCTTCCACCCTAGTGGAATTGTAGTCACAAAAACTCTGTATCTAATTATGTACCTTGACTTCTTCCATCTCTCATTTCTTGCAATATTTGGAAGTTAAAAATCTAAAACTAAAGAATAGAAAAAAAATCCTAGTAAATTCTATTATAAATAGAGTTCAACATAATATCTACGCCATTTTCAATTGTAGTGTAATCATGTAGAGAAGCTCAATAAATCTTCAATTTGGTAAAATATTCATTGCTTCCTCTAATTTTTAGGGGCAAAAGCAAAGCATTTAAGGTAGTTCAGTGAACTCCCCCAACATAATCTTTTGTCAAATTATAAACTATTTGATTGAGTAGAAGGAACCAATGCATTGTTGGTTTGTGGTCATGTGATCGGAGACTACTTGGGTAAAATAATCAATGCATTGAGAATTTATGAAGGATCTAATATAAATATAGAAGATACCATGATATTATTATTTGTTTTAAACTTAAGGGACACTATAGGCTATAGAGCATTATTGTAGAATCAAATAGTAAATCAATCCTTGTAATGATTTGCTAAAGAATTGCAATCCCTTGGTGTATGTTAACCTTTTTGAATGAAATTAATTAATTTCAATGAAAAGTGATTTGATTCAAGCACATATTATGAGAAGGCAATGTAATAGTAAACCAATTAGCTTAACTCACTAGCAATCATATTCATTTAAACATTCTAGATTCATAAAAAAAATTCTAAAAGGTTTCAAATATTTAATTAAAAATGATAAGAATTGATGTCCATATATTTATTGAGTGATCATAACGAAAGTCATCCAACGAATCCTTCCATAATCAAACTTGTGAAATTCGTTAATAAGTTCATTGCGATTGTCTTGGATTTGTTCTTACGAAAATCACTATGCAGTTGGGGTTGAAAAACAAGAAGAAAAATCTTGGAAAACAAACCACAAAATTTTCTCATATTTTTAGCTCTTTCAAAACAATTCAATTCCCATTAACTATCTAGGGCTTTATAGCTCATGCCAAACAGGTTGCATTTTGGCCTAATGGAACGAACCTATTTACATTGGCTCATTTCATTCAAGGGAAACCCATTTCCATAGAATCACTCAATTCTAATACATGATACCTGATCTTCTTATATTAAAGATAATGTTTTTTCCTTTTCCAAAAGAATACCAATGAAACCCATTTCACGATTTTATTTGTCAAACCTGAACTTGGTTTTAACCAAAATGCAAAAGCAAGATATAAAATTTTGACAACATTTGCTGATGTAAATTGAGTATAAATTGTATTAAAATTAGATTAAAATGTTTTCTATACTATTAATACAATGGTACATTACTGAATCAGGAAGCTACCTATCAAAATATTTTTCTCTTTAGAAATTGGATGAAATAAGAAAAAACCTTCACTTTCTTAGTAATATGTTGGTTATTTGATCCAATAGCGAATGAAACTAGTTATTAATTCAATCACATGGAAATTTTCTAGAAGCTCATCAATGTTATGTCTTGACTCTTTTGACTATTCATCCTCTTAATCAGCCCAATGTAAGGACTAGTTTAATAGCAACAATTAGATGCAATGGTTTTATTAAACAATATATCAAACTTTATATTTCATTTGCATAATTAGGTGATTTTTTTGAATTTATTACACCTTCTTAATGGATTTTAAATATGTGGCATGGCACATACCATTTTGATATTTTAATTCATCATAAGATGGTTATTATCTAAATATGTGGCATTGCACATGCCATTTTTACATGTATAGAATGCTTCTAAGTTTTTTTGAGGTTATTCAATTATCACAATACATGAATGCACTGGTCAAACTTATCCAATTTTGCACATTGTCTCATTTGGAGCAGTTCAGTTCTTTAATTAGCATCGTTTATCACTTCACCAATATTTGAATGGAGTGTTTGCAATGAAGATTATGTTCATATAGTGATTCAATTCATTGTGCTCTTATGTTTTTAATATCATTTCAATGGATAAGTTTTGTGGAATCGACCATGGTCACTATGAATACCTTTACGAATTGCATTTATTCAAATGAATATATTGAATGGGTCATATAGGTACTTCAATGAGAAACTCCAAATCATTGAATTGTAACAAATTAGCTTACAACATTAATTCAAATCAGTACTTTGAATGCTTAAGGATGGTCATCCTCTTTCTCACATATCAACTTTTGCCTTTAGAAGACTTCATTATAACACTAATGAATTTCAACTACTAAACTCTATCTATAATAATCTCCATATAAAATAGTATTCAATTTTTTAAAAAGATGGTTAAGAAAACGTTTACATGACCTTATGGTGTTGAAAAAGTTGATCAAATGATTTCTGAGGATGTTAACCACTTAAAAGAAGTATAAATATAATTTGAGTAAACCTTTATTAATGATTTTTTGCAAATTTCTATTTATTTTAAAATAAATTAATTTTCCTTAAAATTTAGGAAAAAAATGAAAATTATAAATTTGAAAAAAAGGTAAAAGTACACCAAAACTTTTATAATGTTCAATATAATTCCAAGCATACATTCACCCCAAATAAAAGCCAAAAAAAAAACAAAACCAATTAGTATAGTCCTTCCACAAAAAAAAACATCACAAGATTGAAATAAAAATAAAAGGCCAATAATAGTCTTTCAAAGAAATAAAACAAATAGAAGAAGAGAAATTGTAATGGAACAATTCAAATTTGATGCTTATAGTAATATTATGTTTGACAAAATATTTAACACAGAATAAATGTATTATGCTCTGTCTGAATAAAGTAATAAATAAAAGAATTTAAGCTTTGTTGATTCAAGTAAAAAGGAGTGTTGGAGCTCAAAGACTAAAGGATAAATATAATCGATATAATAGTGAGCACCTACAAATAAAATTTCAATTTGCTAGCTTAAACAAATTCATAAACTTTTCACCACTATTTTTATGTTAAAAATGTACAAAATATAAACATATAAAAAGTAGTAACCAAACTTCCCAATTTGCTATTATGGATCAAATGACACTAATTTAATAGAAACTATTCAAATGTAGTCCTTTGTGCAAAAAAATATGTTGGCTAGCTCAATAGTTTTTATAAAGAAGTCCTTATCAAACATTATTATGACATTTAGAATCTAGAATATATCATAATAAATGGTAGTCAATTGATTGATTTTTATATGGATCGTTAGATCAAAAATTGCATGATCGAACTAAGGTAAATGATATACACATTATTGATTTTACCTTTGACTTCTAAATCAAAAAAATGCATGATCAAATACAATTAAATGTGAGCTACATGATTAACTTTAACTTAGACCATTAGGTCACAAAATCTTCATAATCAAATCAATAAATTTAAATTTTATGCAAATAGAAAGCTGGACAAAATTTAGACCATCCAATCATGAAACTTATATGATCAAATGATTTGAAATAAATATTTCGTTTAGAAAGAATAATGAGTTCTTAAAAATTTTATCATCAAAACAATGTGATCGAACTGCTATGTTTTGATCCACATGATTTGGATAGACTGATAAAATTTCAACTATTCTATTTACAACTAGATTTAACACCACACATACATTCACATGTTCAAAGTGATATATGAAAAAAGAATTCAGAAGTTTAGTCTGATAATGCTTATTTTCGCACGAGATAGCTCTACATCATGGTTTATAAGTGTGCATAAAATTTGTCAACATATGGGGCCCCTAATTCATTTAGGATATCACCACCCTTTCTAACTACTAAGTCTATAACAAGTAGAAAAGTAATTTTTTGACTTGAAATAGCAACTTGAAAGTTCAAGAGTGAATTCTTGATATGATAATGTGATTCTTTAGATTTTTGTTACACTCATAGCCTTAAAAGAAAAATATTATGCATGATTGTGTAAGATCATCTTAGAGTTAGGATAAAGCAAAATGATAATATATATATATATATATATTTATATATATATATATATATATATAATTATAATTATGTGTGCCAATACAATTGAATCACTTTATTAAGAAAAGGTAATAATATTAATTATTGATTACTTAGTATGTTCATTTTTTAAACGGTTTAATTTTGCCTTATAAGAAAATGATAAACATTACTATCTGCATATGCTCATGGACGATCAAAGAGGTTTTGATGATAATAGCCCAAATGAAAGCTACAAAAATGAAATTAAAATTTTAATTATCGATATTATAAAATATTTTTGTTTTTAATATCTTTTATCATCATATATTAATCATCATACGACTCATTTTCCTATCATTCAAAATGAATATTTATAAAAAAATTAACTAAAGCTAAAATTTAAAAAAAATAATTCGAATTGAATTAACTAACCTAGATCAATATAGCAAATGTTTAGTCTAGGGTAATAATGCTGAACCTACTCGCTACTACAATCAGATCGAGGCATCACTCAAGAACATGGATGGAAATATATTGAATCAAGGCACAACACATTATATTCATAAATAAATTAATCATGTTACCATTAACACATCTGACTAAATCCTAAAACAAAAACCCAAGGGTAGCAACACTAAAATTAGACTACTTTTAAAGAACACAAGAAGTTCTATAATGACCAAAAAGAAGAGCAAGTACATCATGTTTGACTAAAATCTAATGCTTTTTCTACATAGCTAGCTTTCCAATTTCATGAATGATGTGAGTTGTCTGATGATACAATTTTGTAGTGAAATGGTTCCAACTCGTTCACAATATTTAAAGCAACAATTTCATCAGCAATTCGATCATGCAATCTTGTCATTGCATAGTCAGTATTTAATCCACAAATAATATTAAATCCAACTATCAGATCATAATTTGATCTAATGGTCTAGATGAAATAATAATTTGAAAATTTCTCCAGTTTATTCAGAACTATCACTTTATGCAAGTTTGATTATCGAATGGTCCAAGATAGTTCTCATCACATGGATCTTAGAGAACTACTATTTAACAATTGTTTATTTTCCCTTATAACTCTTGTTCAAATAATGTTTACAATTAAAAGACATCCTTCAAATCCTAATGGTTAATCCATTAGTTTGGTAAGTGATATTAGTCGATATAAAATGTTTATAAATATGATAATCAGTAAACAAGATAGATTGATGAAATGTTTACAGGAATATAAATAAAATGTTTTTAGTAATGGTATTAAAGAGATTAGTAGCTAGTGCCCATCATCACTTTCATTTGTTGTGTCATTTGTCATCAAACTCAAACTATTACTTAAAATAAATTAAGCTCTCAATTTCCAATTGATAAAATTAAAATATTTGTACCTGATTGTGCATTTCGTTAAGCATAAGAATTAGTCTTCATAGATTCTTATTGTTGTTTTCCTTTCATCATTTTATATATCCTTTTTTACTATAAACTATTTATGGGATGTTTTTTCTACTTAACTATTCTAAGGGTTTAGCCTATCAAGATTTTTGTAAATTTTTATATAAGAGTTATTGCATTCTTGGACTTTTCCTTAGGTAAACATTGGATTGATTTTAGGTAAAACCACCAAAAATTATCAAATAAATATTAAAGTATTTAAAAAGAAAATTAAATTTTGTATAAAATTACTTTAAGGAATTTGTTTAAGCTTATTAAAAATACTTTTAGATATTTTTTAAAATATTTTTATAAAAAATTTAATAGTAATTCATCATCTCTTTTGCTAAACCACACTTAACATGATGCAAGAAGCTCATTAGCTTAAGATTAATGCTGAAACCTCATATGAATTATAAATAGCATATCGAAATAAAGGAGCATCGTGAAGCATAAGGAAGCAGGTCGGAATTTCTAGTTGATAGCGTAGAGGACATCTAACCAAACTTAAGGAATACTAAAAGAAAATGAACAATTTTGAGAGAAAGTTTTTATTTCATAATTTTTTAAATTGATAATTTATTGATATTCAAATTGATAAAAAAAATGTACATTTTGACAAGGCATTTCAAAAGAATGTCAAATATAAACATCTAAATGATAATGATGCGATAGCTTTTTCATGTTTGGTGTGAGAATGATGAAATTTGCAACATAGTTATAGGGTTATTCCATTATTTTAGGCAATATGAGTGCATTTTCCTTAGTGCCTCTCTTTTATGGTGAATCTAGATATGTCCTCCATTCTTGCTAACACAATAATGCCAATGTCCTTTAAAAAAGGCAATGTTCAATGATTACTTTGCTTCCAAAACGGATTCTCCCTTCAAACTCACTCTAATAGCCTATGTTTTCACTTGGATCACCGAACATGGAATTACTAAGGCAAAGAATCCAAAAAAAATTTTTTACTTTGGATTAGCCATGATCGTAAATTTGTGCTCTTAAAATTTTCACTAGAATTAGACAACATTTGATATTAGATGCACAATATTAGGAAAATCATAGTCTTTCAAATGAGGAACTTAAAATATTTCCTAATGTTTTTGCTCAATATTGAAACTTCGAAAGCTCCAGTTTGCTTCTTCTTGGAGGACCTTCTAATCCACCAGGTCAATAAGTAGTACCTATTCTCAATCAGGTCAATAGTCAACAACCCATTAAAAGTAGATTCTACACAAATCAACTTAAGAAGGCCCCATGCAATTCTAGCTTATGTTTTTGTCAATCTTGTTAAAGATCTTTTAGATATTAGAATCTTTAGAAAGATTGGGAGAAACAATTGATTTTGAAAAAAAAATTAAGTATTTAAAATTTTTTCAAATACTATCTATGTAATTTTAAACAAGGTTTTCTAATGGTCCAACTTAAGAAGAAAAAAAACTTTTAGACTCTTATTTGGAAGATATGGTGAAGTTCAGAAAATCCTAGTTAGTTAAACAGTTAGTAGTGCGAAACGTCGAACTTTGTTAGTCATCAATGAAGACACTGAAAGGTTGAATAATGAATGAAAAAAGATGAGGCAAAATAAGGGTATAGAAATTGATAAGGGTACGATAAGATCTTAAAATGCTTGAAACACCCTTGCCCCCATAATTGAAAGAAAAAACTCCCCCACTACATCATAGACCATTAACACTTATTAAAAGAACCTAATTGTATAATGAATCATCTATTTGTTCATTTTTATTACTAACTTCAATGAGAAATTGTAAAGTAAGAGAAAAACATTTAAATCTAACTTGAAACAAAGGAAGGATGTGTAGCTTAAACAATTAGGGAAGACTCAATCTCTTAAAATCCTTAATAAGGTTCTCCTGGAAAAAGCAAAGGCTCTTAAGCATTTCGAGATAGACTATAATGGATTTATAGTGGTTACAAAATACACGTTAAACAAGGAAAGCAACTAAATGGAATGTAAAAAATTTGTTTGTAAGAAAAAGACCTAAAAAAGCTTTTAGGAATCTCATTATTTTGAGGGCAACATTTCTAACAAAATATGGGTGTTGAAGTTGTAGTACTTACGATGCCAAATATTGAAAACGAAGACAAATGGCTTGACATGGTTATAGTGCATGATAAGTAAATGATGTGTTACCTATTGAATCATGATTGGTTCATAAATTGTCCCATTATAATGCTACAACATATGAACAATGTCTTATCAGACCACTCCCATATGGATGAACAATATTTTATCATCATGGTCGCTTAGAATTGGAGTCTTCCAACTACTTGGTTAGGAATAAAGGCCCAAGCTTACAAGCTAATGAGAGTAAAAAATCCCTTGCAAGAATAAACTAAACCTTAATTTGGTAATATATTTTATAAGATTGAATAATAAAAATAATATTTTATGAAGAAGGAAAACAAATTCAAAGAATTATAGATGAGTTATCATGGTTGGAAATAATAGTGCTTTTGGATTAGCTAATCATGGTTGCTAAAATAGAGGTGATGTAGTAGAGCCTGAAGACATTTACTATGTGACTCAAGGATGGTGATAAAAGCACTAATGTTTTCCACACATCAATAATATGAAAAGGGATCTTAATACATGACTTAAAGATTCAAGTGTGACTTGGGTCTCAAAAGAGGATACAATTGCCAAATATGTGATGCATTGCTTCACCTCTAACTAGTTCGCACTAAATAGGTGCTTTGCTTTGTTATGCTTAAACTCACCAAATAGTGCTATGATATTGATTTAGCATGCTAGAATGGAAGAAATATAACCAATTAATTTTTTAATGAATTCTTTATGTTCTCATGGATTGGATGGGTTTAATGGTTTCATTTACAAGCATTGTTTGACCATAATTAAAAATGACATTTATGATGCTATGATTGTTTTTCTTGTTGGTAGCCCATCACTTAAATTATTCACTATTACTAATATAATCTTCCTTCGAAAGACTTATTATAGTAAATCTTTTGAAGATTTTAGAACAATTTGTTTCTTTAGTTTCTTTTAAATAATACTACGTTTTTAGTAGTTAGCTTACAGTGTTTCCTACTCACTATTATCTCGATGGAGCAATCAACTTTTACTAACGGGAATTCACTAAAAATATCTTACTTGCATAAGAACTACTTAATGGTTTAAATTACAAGAGCCAAGGCAATAACTTTATTATCAAGCTAAACTTTAGGAAAGTATTCAGTAGTATATCTTATGGTTTTGTTAAACAAATACTACACAAGTATAACTTCAATAGTTAATTTTTTAATCTAGTGATGAGTATCAATAATAGACGTTGTTTGTCATTATTAATGAGAAAACGTGAATCATGAGGCCCCCAAACAAATTGTCAAACAAACTCCCATTTGTGCTTTGTAGATGGCTATATCATTTTCTCAAGTGGTGAAAAATGTTCCATTAAAACTATCAAGTTATTTTTCTCTAAGCTTAAGAGGACATCAAGTTTGTAGATTAATGTGCAAAATCACTTGTTTATTTGATTTAAAGACATGAAACAACTTGAGAACTTCATCTAAGAACTCCTGGGATTCAAATGATGCTACCTTCCAATCCCTTAACTTGAACGCACATTAATTAAAGCTCAGAAATACATGGTTCACCTACAATACTAGATTAATAATAATTACAAGGAGAAATTACTCTTAAAAGGAGTTAGTCATGGTTACTCATGTCCTCTAATTAATACTACTTTACACTCTAATGATACCATATCTTCCTAACAAGATTATTAACATAGTAGAAAGTGTGACAAATGGTTTCCTACAAGCTAATAATGATTAGGTGAGTAAGAAGAATTTCACCAATTATAAATAAATTAGGTTCCTCTAGGAAAACTATGGATAAGTTGTTAAGAAATTGAAATATTTTAAGGATGCATGTAACGCAAGGCTTTACTGGAAGGTCTACACTTCAAAGACTATCTCGACAAGAAACATAAGTGGTAATTACTTCAATAAAAATTGTTATGACGCATGCTCCTAACTTGAAATGATATAGACAAAATCATTCTCACTATTTATATACATGGAACCAAACAAACATGAGTGGACACAATTCACTATCAGTTGAGCATGATACAAGCTTATAAGTAAATCTCTTATTCATAAGTTAGAAGCATAATTTACAGTACTTGCCAGTGTACCAAAAATTACTTACTAATGTGGTGGCACTTAAATAATTAATTGTCATTTTCTAACTTTTTGAGACAGTTGAATTTAAATTACTAACTTATGAAACCAATTTGCCTTAAAGTTTTACATTAAATGAATTCAACATGATGCTTCTATAGTGGTGGAATTATAGTCACACTCATCAAGAATTTATATAGTGATTGCATTGATATAGGTCCTACTTGTCATTAAGCCAATACTTTATCTAATAAAGTTTTTGATGATTATTATTTGAAAGATGGTTTTTGTTTTGCATATCCTGACTTTACAAACCCCACACATCTCTTAGGGAGTTTCTTATCTGATAAATACTTACTAGAGGTCTCACTAGGCATCTTGGTTGAGTTAACAAATTAAGATGTGTGATTGATTAATTTCGTGGGCCAAATATACCCCAAAGAAGCTGCAATGATAGATTCTCAATGTCAAACATGCGTCACAACTAATTTAGGTAATTATAATGAAGGTGAATATACACCATTATTTATAGCACAACAACCATGGAAACATGTATGTTTGGACTTAGAATTAAGAGTTTTCAAAATCATTTGGAATAACGACTCTATGTTCATATTGACGAGTTTTCTAAAATGGCTCATGCCATATCTTACCATAAGACATCAAATACCTTCCGTATTATGATGTGATTTCTTAATGAAATTATGAAACTACATGGCTTACCTCAAATAATTATTTTAGATCGTGATGTCAGATTTACTAGGTACTTTTGAAAAATACTTTGGTGCCTAAATTAACCAAAACTCAAGTTTTTTTTGTACTTATTATCCAAAAAATAGAGGGGCAAATAGATCTAGTCAATCAAAGTTTAGGTAACCTTTTTTGTAGCATAGAAATGCAACATGTTGAACCCTAGAATCTTTTATGGCATTCTACTCATTCCATTCAAAATGATTCAATTGATAGAACAATAGGTTCGAGTCCTTAAAATCATTGTCAACGACCTACTTATTTTATTCTTTGACCATATAATTTTAGCACTTCTTAGTTTACTAAGCCTTTCATGCATCATATTTAGTTATTACATAAATATATTACTAAATAATTCAAATGAAATAATTAAATATATAAATAACTAGAAAATTCTCATTAATAACTAAGAAAGTTTGTTGAAAGTGATTACATAATGATTTATGTTAGGTTAGAGAGACATTAATTGGAGCCCTTAAAATAGTACATGCCTATAATATTGGACCATTTAGAATTATATAAAGGATAACCATCAACAATTATATTTTGATTTCTGTAATGATTGTGAAATTAGAGCTACCTTTAATATTAAATAACTTATTTCATTTATAAAACTATGCCTAGTACCTACTGAGACTTTGAGCCTTCACCATCATTGCCAAGAAAAAATATCCCAACAATACATTTAGCCACATCTTGTGAGCATTGAGATCAAGTGGAGCCAATCTTAGATGATGAAACAATCTTAACATTGAATCACATATAACAAAGTTTTTTGGTGGGTTGATAGGACCATCAAGTCTCTAATGACACTTGGATTACTGAGGAGCTTCACTACCTAAATTTAGAGAAGTTAAAGCAATATTAGAGATTTCAATATGACTCCATGGAGTTGAGCTCATTCTCACCTAGGGAGAGTGATATAGTAGTTATTATGTTATTAACTCCTACTTATAGAACTTTGTTTGATGATAACAAACCCAAAATATTTTTGTTATGTTTATTTAAGTAAATTTTTAGAATTTAGATAATGCATGCTTAGGTGTATGGATGAACTTAAAGAAGAGGAGTAAGGTAAAATCACATGAAAATCATATTAATTGTAGTGGAAAATCATCTTGCCTATTTTCCACCAATATTACTATTTTGTGTGTAGGTTATTAAAATCACTTTTCTTTACGTTAAGATTCCCTCGTGTCAAAGATCAATTTAAGTCTTTGGTTTTTGAGAAAGTACTTACTTGTATAGTGATCCTATGATTTCCAATTCTGAATTAATAGAACATTGAGTAGGCACTTATTCAAATATATTATTTGAACCTAAACACGTTCAACAATTTATGAGCTAACAATTGGTTTAGCATATCATTCTACATTAGGTGGGTTTTGAGCATTGCTACAATCTCATAAAGATAGTGACGTTCAAGCCAAAATGTACCTCAAGAAAGGAATTAGTACAAAATGAAAGATTTAAATTCCATCAATAATGAAAAGTCCTAGAGGTAAGGTGCTTAGATAGAACTTTAATTTTATTAAATGCAAATATTAAATTTTAAGCTAAAAATATATTTATATTAATGGATACATTACATCTACAAAAAACATGATCTTGTCCAAAAACTTTCTTTAAAAAGCATTTAGTACAAAATGAACTATAGTAAATAAATTTATTGAAAAAACTTCTTTTTAATTGTCCTTTTGATCATACAATTAGTTATCTAAGCTAGTGCATTACAGGTAATAAACCCTTTAGTTAGGCTTGAAATAAAAGACAATGGTGAAACTCTAAGATGGAGATTTCTTGAAGGCCCATTAAACAACTTGATCAATAATCTAATGCATAATAGATCATTCAATGTTTAAATCCAATAGAATAAACAAAGTAGATCATCAACTTCACTTTCTATAAGAAGGCAATCAAACAATTTAGTAGAATATGTCATCATATTTTGCAGTAAAATATGTCATCATTGATGTCACTTCTTCTACATATATTACTTACTATGATTAGTCATTCACCATTTCTTGATTATTAATTGCTTTTGATCTATAATATCTGGTTGCCCAATATGTCCTAGGTGCCCATCATCACTAAATTGCTCATTGTTCCTTGGCTACCCACCATTGCCTAGTTTCCTATAACATTTTTTGGTAGTTATCAATCATCATCTTCTATGTTGTCCACAATTGAGGTCTTGGTCATGTCATCAATAACACTGATCATCATGTTGCATAATTGCATAATGTTTTCTATCAAAATTTTTTATACTTTTTTATGTTATATATTTAATGTGGTTGAACTGCCTGGAGCAAATGTCATAAAATTCTAATGATCTTCTTAGATTCTTAAGTGATTTAATTAATAAATTATCTTTCTCATATATTTTATAATTAATGTGGTTAAACTATTAAGAGTTGATTTCATAAAATTCTAAATATCTTTTTTAGATTTCTCAGTGATTTAACTTTGAAATTATCTTTTCTTTTTTCTTCCATGTTTATGATATTTTCTAAAGGTGCATTTTACTTTTTTAATTTTTTTTCATGCATTGGGCTCTCTTTATTTATAAATATGATAGGTTCTTCTGTTGTACTATAATTATTGATGAATAAGATTTCTCTTATTAGAACTTCTACCTTTGTAAGCAACACGTGCATGCCTAACTCTATTATGGAAGGTGAGAAACCTTCCTTTAGGAGTGCAAGCAACCAAACAAATTTCTACTTTTGCAAACACCTATTTGTCTTCACCTACCATTTTAACTCTTCTAATCCAATCTATAAACTATCACCCACCTAAATGAGACACCATATCCTAGCCTACCATCTTATTATCCTTTGAACTAAGCTTTCTCACTAACCAAACTCTCTACCTTATCACCCTTTTTCATCTTTAGTGCTCCAGATGTTAATTCCAAAGGAAACTATAAGCCACCATTACTAAAAAGGTATACTCTTTTTATAATTTTTTTCTAAGTGATAATCTAATATTAGAGTTGTTCTTTTTTATTAAGCTGCTTTACATAGGTTTGTCTTAAAATTTTTTATTTTTTTGTGAAATTTGTTATGATAAAATTGCTTAGTAGAATTTTATGCTTAACCCTTAACATGTTACCACCCACTCAACTTAAAAATTCATGCTATAAATTTGGAGGCTAATCTTTGAATAATTATAAGATGCTACACAAACAACCTAACCTTTATTAGTGTGTAATATCCGTCAACATTCCTTAATAGTTTTTTAAGGATCTTCAATATTTTAGGCCCTAAATTAGACCATGGAAAAAGTTTAATTTTTTATACATTAATGGATTACCTCATAAGGTGAATAGACCAATAGAGAGGTATAACATTTAGCAAAACAAATAGTTTAGAAATTATTTGATTATGTGCAAACTTTGATGTAAACATTATAGAAACATGGAAGTAAGAATTTGATTCTATGGAAGAGTTAATATACTTGCTGCAATAATGAATACTACTTAAGCTAAAATAAAATTTTTATAGTTTAATTATTTACCTAAAAAAAAATTTTCAATCATTAAAATTTGAAAAATGAATATTTATTTTTCTTTGCCTACTATGTTTTTTTTTGCACGTACAGCATTACTTCACTTTTTTAATATTTTGTTTTCTTGCAATTGCTTAGATGTTCATTTTGGAAGGGCTTAGAAGAGCTATATCACAACATTCATCATGCAATAATTATTAGGTATTCTTTGGTAGTAGTGATTCAATTATTATGTTATCATTCATTATTTTATATCTCAAAAAGGATATGTTAAATTTTTTATTTTCCTTTTTTTTAGGATTATAATTCTTATGCTTTTTTCCTCTTAGCATGGATTAAGAGAACAATCTAGTACTCCATTTCAAGAAAGGAAGAACTCTATTAGAGCTTGGTTTTGTGGTCTATTAGAGTTATGCTTATCCCCACAAGAATGTAATGAAGGTAGGTTCTTGTAACCAAAAGATAATAAGGGTAATTTTTGGGCTCATGAAAAAGTAGAGAGGACTTTATGCTTTAGCTATGCAAATAGCAATTGCAAAAAGCTCTCTACTTATGAAGGATTGGTTAGGTAGTGATAGGCTTAAGCTTGACAACTTAGGGACTGATGAAGCCCATAGTTTTGTTGGAAAAACCATGTAATTTTTTACCAGTGCTTTTCTTTATTATATATCTATCTTTCTTATTTCTTGATACTTTTGAAATCTTTTAATCATGACATGCAACACTCGTTGATCCATTGTAATTCTCTAAAAATGATTTAAAAATTCTAATAACTCCAAATTTATGCCCATCATGGGTTTAGTTATAAGGCATCTTAGTGAGTGGAACTCCAAACCTTATAATAAGTAACATAATAACCTAAAATGTTTAACAGTTTTTATCAAAGAATCCTATGAGATCTAACGGAGTGTCAATTATAACTATTGCATAAATTCTTATCTTGTCAAACTTAAGAGCTTATAAATGCACATCAATATAAGTATGTTGAATCTTTTATGGTTGTGATAGAATGAGCATTATATTTAAATGCACGTATCAATATGAAATAATTTTTTAAGGGACAACTCTCAATTTATAAATAATGTTGTTAAATGACTTTGTTCATGAATTGCATGAGGAAAAAATAATTATATCATTACTATTCATCATAACAATTATGATGATCTTTAGATAAACGATTCATGTTGTTATTAGATCATGCTTTTCATCGGTTCATTTCTATTGACTTAATGTGTAGTAGAATTCAAAAAACATTACTATATCACAATTCAAACATATCACATATTAATAGTTCTTGGCTGATTTTGTCACTTGTTTGAGTTGTCTAAAAGTAAGCTAAAAAGACCATCAAACTTTCATAGTGTTATGAAATATGCATGGTTGTAAAGATACATAATAGTTAGTGTCAAACGTAAAATTTCATGATGTTAGATACCAACATCCATTATGTAGGTAATTCATTCATGTAGGAAAGCAATGTGCAGGTGAGCACTGTAAGTTGGAAGTGCATTGTGCAATGCCAACTTGCATAGAAGTTGTGTGATGAGTGGTCTCATATGTTAGTGGCTTTCGAGTGCTAAATATTCTTCTAAATTTAATTTCTAGAGGGTAGTTTGACATTCATCAGTGTTAAGTTTTAGGGATGTAAAGTATGTTTATGTTATACAATAATATTTTTAGCATAGGAAATCTATGAAGAATTTTACGAATTATGAGGGATGAAAATTTTTTCCTTAGTTGCAATGCAATAATTTGAAGGAAATTACAAGTTCTCATGTTCCTATAAATAAACTCACTTTTCTCCCATAATGTGGTTAAGAAAAATTTTACTAATTTGAATCATATTCAAACATTTAGCATCATTTAATTTAAAGGGTGCTCTTTTATGGTAGTTTTAATTGAAATAATAATTTCGAATAATGCTCAAGTACATTCTTCCACTACTACAACATTGCACTTTCATACATTCATAATCAAACAAATCTCATGATTTTCTTTTAAAACTTCTAATCTTATTGAACAAGTGTTATTTAATACATATCCATGAAATTAGATGTGGTTATTGTTTTCTAAATATTATTTTAACAATATTCTTAAAATTGCCCTGGCTTTACTTGTAAGGAAAGATCCTAAATCAAGTCCTTCAAATTAGGGGAAGACTAGCAACATTACATAGAAGCATTCTGTTGGCATAACATTAAGTGTGAAAGTAAGGCCTTTTGTTGGTGGAGATTTGAAGGATTTACTCCAATGCTTGGGGTAAAGTGTGTTATTGAGATAAATAATCTTGTATTCTTTTTTGTTGAAGATTAGGCATAAATTATTTAAATAAAATAAATTTTTTGTGATGCCTTCGTTATTCTCAAGTTATGTGAAGAAGACATTATATACACAAGGCTCTAAAATTCTAAGGGGATGTATAATAAAGCCTAGTGGTTGAATATCTTTAAAAGCTTAGTTTAACTTGCTTTCTTGTATTTATCTTCATATTGTTTTATGAAGATAAATGCTAAAATTCAAAATCAAGTATGATTTTGAATTACCAAAAAATTAGATTAATCAAATTTCTCCACCATTGTTTATCCTTCAAGACGAACAAGTTGTATCAAAGTAGGCTGTTGCTTTGTGTAAAGAAGTAATCTATTCCATATGCTTAACATTATGGAGTAGATTCGCTATAGGCATATTACATTACTTCTTTAAAATTTTGCAAAATATCATTTGCGAGCATGCTTAACTACCTGCCAATGTTCATAAGTCATCAATTTTCATTTTGGATATATTCTATTCAACTATTTTATTCAAAATGTTGATTTAAAGTTGACAAAATTATTTGAATAACTCATGTCATTTTTATGAATATTTCTCATAAACTTAATAAAAACCATTATTCAAATGGTATAAATAACTTTCAAGATCATAATCAATAATGATAAGTATTTTTTGAATATTATTCAATTAGTCTATTAATTTTGATTCACTAGGAATTAAACTGCACCAAATTGATAAGGGTCTATCCATTGTGCATAAATCTAACTTAAATAAAGAATCTAGATGAACTAGAATTCTAAATCATTACATACATATGTTATGTGACTAGCTCAAATTGTTAATACTCAAAATTCATAATTATTTAAGGCAACCTTCAATTTTTATATCTCAACCCATTATTGTGCACTAATTGGTTATGAAACTAAAATTATATAAGAATTAGTGTCTAGTCACATGACAAGCCATCATGTAAGAAGGTATAGTGGCTAATGATATTAACTTATGATTCACCCAATAATTTGGTTATTAAGAGATTATTTAAAAATGTTGCTTGTCCCAAATCATATTTGTTTATATTTACGTTAAATACATGAATAACAAGATTATATAACCAAAGTGGTATGATCCTTATTTCCAACCAGAGTGGTATGATCAAGAAACTTGTATATGAGCACTAGACCTTATTTTAATTCAACCAAGCCAAATGGATAGTAAGTCTTCATTGTAGGTTCAGTAGTCCTCACCTCAACCAACTATTCATTTATTGATGTTGTTGGTTACATATCTAAGCTTTCACAAGTCTATATCAATGAAAGAGAATGAGAAATGGTCGACTAAATATTATTTTCAATGGAGAAGAAATTGGTAAAATGGCCATACTATTCATGCTTGAATTGGTTAAGAAATTTTCACCAAATTCCCAAATATGTTAAAAAAACCCTATGGTATTTGAGAATATCAATGTTTTAAAAATTTTTATGGTTTAAACTATCGATAACTAACATGCATTAATTACATTAGCTTGATCATTTATGATGTTATGTTCACTAGGAATAGAACATCAATATCTTTAAGCAAGCAATCTTTAAGTAGCGTCCTATGATTCAATTAAATGTTGATTCATCATTAGCTCTAGTTTTGGTTTCATTTCAATATATTTTGACTCATTTCTTTTAATAAGGTAGCATTTTACTTCTTGGTTTTGGTAGTAAAAAATCTTATACAAGTAACAATAGCTACTATAAGCCTAACAACATCAAGCATAGTAAGGATATGTGGTGATGTGGATCTAGTAATGGAATTACCTAGTTTCATCTACATAACAAAAAAAGATTAAAACTCAAATGTATCATGGCAATGAATTCAATAAGATAATATGGTAAATGAAAAGTCATTTCAATCTACTAGTTTAATGTTAGGTAAGGGTGCTTATGAAAAAACAACAAGGCACAAGCACATTGTTACAACCCATGAAGGAGTATATAAAAGTCATAATTGATTGTGCTAATAAAATAGGTAAAATAACTAGCACATGCTCAAGGAAAACAACGGTTGCCAATCAGTTGACATGGAACAAAATGAAATTTTAATCCAGATTACTGATAATTCTTTTTTAAAAAAAACTCGATGGTAGAATAAAAAAGTATGTTTAGTTTTAGATTTAGTAGCATCTTAGGATAAAGCTTCTTTGCAATATGACTTAACAATCAATTAAAGATTTCAGTAAAGACTAACTCAAAAGGACTACAAATTCTTGTCCAACATAATTTCCAAAGAAAGATGTCAACCTATTTTAAAATAGACACTTAAAGGGAGACTACAAATAGTTAAAAGAAGCATCTCAATTTGACCAACATTCATAGAAGTTCTTGATTCTCTTGAATTGCATAACCAATAACTATTTTGGATAACAACCTAGTTTGGAATATAAGAGTTACAATGAATATGAGCATTATAAGCTCTTTGATCCACTCAACACAAAAAAACTCTGATTCCTATCATGGAACCTTTTGTTGATAATAACAAATTGCACAAACAAATAAAAATTTAAAGGAACTAAATGATTATTGTATTAACAAATAACATAAAAATATTCTAAATTATTTTTCACATTCCATTAATAAACAATTAAAGAGATATGTTTTTTTCTAGTAAATATTACAAAAAATGTTTTTTGGATTGACAAAAAGTGATTAACAACAAAAAATATTAAAACTACTAAAAAGAACAAGCATTTTCATAAAATACACTCAAATTTATCAAATACTAAATATTACAAGATAATTAAAAAAATTATAATAACAAATAAACTCAAATATTTGAAATATAAAGAATAAGGTTTTGGTATATTAACAAAAACATAAATAACTATCAAGAATGACAATAAGACATTTCAATTAAAAATTACAATAAAATGTTTATTTCATGAATGATTAAAAGATATGATAGAAGTGACATGCCAATCCTAAATAATATTTACATAGAGTTTAATTTGACTAGTTAACATTACTTCAAAATAGTCACTAATAATGTAAAATACAGTCAATATTAATCGAAAATACTAATTAATATAGTCAATGATCTTTCTCTTATCAAAACACATAACATTGAATGATTGTGTTAGAACAATGACTTCTAATTTGTTATATTTGTTTATTTTTTTAATAAAAGTTTTCTTTATTATTTAAGACTTTTAATTGAATTTATATTTTTATTTGTCTTTACTAAATGTTTTGCACACATTTAACAATCAACACATTTAGCATCTTAAAAAATTACTATTGCTTTGTATACGATTTAATTTTGAACATATTTTATCTTTATTGTGAGTCTTTATGGCATGGAATAAGAGATGATTTATTATTCATCCATTTTGTAAATTAATTTTATTTTTTAGTGCATTAATATAGAGTTATATTGATGATATTATTTTTATTTTAATATATTTTTACTTATCATACAATATTTTAAATCTAATTATTTCTCAAAATTATAGCTTTCTATGTTATGACTTTTATTTATGAAAAATCACTTTTTTCGCAAATTGCTTTGCAACACAAAATTTCTTAATGTTACACAATATTTAATATTCTTTTATTATTTATAATAAACATTTTTTTAAGATTCAAAAGTTCAAACATAAGAAAGATTTTTTTATTTATGTAAAAGCTTTTTATTTTTTAACCCCATACTTTATTTTATTTGAAAATGATATTTCTTTACCATACTAAAAGTAATTTTTTATAAAATAAAATTTATTTCATTCTGAATATTACAACAATCTGTGTGTCACATCCAATATTTAACATAATATAACATATTTTTGAGATGATTTAATCTAACAGAATTTAGGCGGTGAGTACAAAAATTTATCATGTGAAACCTATCATAATTCATCATTTTGTTGAGATATAGTTAAAGGCAATATGATATTGCTAATGTTATGCTCACATAGGGCATGTGCCCAATGCAGAAGTGATGGCTATCATCCTTGTATGAATATTTCTAATTATTAATAATAAAGGCATCAACAACTGTATTTGTCTGATGTGTTTAGTGTGTCTCATATATAATGAATTTATCTTATATATTATCTAAAGAGTATCACTACTAGCTGATGAAATGACATAAGTGTGCTTTGTAGTTCTCTTCCAATTTGAAGAGATGCATAGAGCAATACAATTATTTAATTTTTTAAATATTTCTTAAGTGAGTTTTTTATTTAAATCACAATCATATATATCTCATGTTTTCAATATGGTTTTTAATAAGTTTTCTTATTAAAATATTTTATTTTTAATTATGAATATCACTTTTTATAATTTAATATTATGAATCCTTGATTGAATTTATGATTTCTAAATTTTTTATATGTAACTAATATTTTTAAAAAGTCTTCATCTTCACATTTTATTTTCTATGTTATAGCTTGTAGTTTTTCATATATTTAATCTCATTGCCCTTTTATACATTTTGGATTCATTTGCAATACGAAGTTCAACATAAAACCTAGTTAATGTTACCTTTTTTATTATGAATAAAATTAAAAATGTTTAAAGATTCTTTATATCAATATTTATATTTTTAGTTTTATTGACAACTATTTAATTGTTTTAATTATATGGAGGTGTACAAACTTTTTTGTAATCATTATAAATGTAAAAAACATATATTGGTGATACATATAATTTTAATTCATATTAATTTCTTGTTTATTTGAAAATTTTGTTATTTTTATACTTCGTTCCTTTTGTCATAATCACGATTATAAAACTATTCTAAGAAATTATTATATTCAATGTGTATATTGTAGAACAATTAAATGCAATAGTCCATTCATTAGACTTCATTTTAATTTTATATTTTATTTATATTTATATGTTTATTATTCTTTTTTGTTATATACTTTAATTTTTTTATAATTTTTTAATTTTTTTAAATTACATATTTTTTTTGTTTGGCAAAGAATAATTTTCAATAATTATTGTGACAAATTTTTCTAGTTCTTTACAAAATTTTATTAAATATAAATATTCAAAGATGTTCACAACTTTAACTATTGTTTCTTCATAATTTTTCAAAATGTATTATAAAAAACTAAATTATTCAAAAATTGTTTACCAATGTGCTTGACAAAAAATTTCAAACTTTTGTTATGTTGATGTTATGCTTTTTATGATTTGTTAATTTATCAACTCCAGCAATTTTGCATAACTTGTACATTAATCTCATAACACATTTACAAATATATTTAAAAATTGCTAGTAACATAGTGTGCAATACTTCTAAATTTTATATGAATTTGCTTTGTAGTTTAGCATATATATCATGGTAATATATAATGAACATTTTTTATAAATTTAAAAACTATTTTTATAATTAATTTTTCATAAATTTTTTTTAATGTTATCTATACTTTTTGTTATGTTTTTTTAACATTTTAAATATTATTTCACTTAATTTATTTATAATTCCTTCATAATTTTTTAATGTTATTTAAATTATAAAACATAAAATTTTCTATATTTGAAAATTAATAAATTTAAATTTGTCAAAAATTTCCTTCATAATTTGACGTCAAAAATCTAGAAAATGTAATAATTGTTCACCTTAAAAAATAATTAATAATATTTAAGTAAATAAAAAGTTTTAATATTCAATCTATATAGAAAAATTGTCTAAGAAAATTTTGAACAACACATGGAACTTTTCAAACAAAATGTTCCACTGTATGATCTCATAACATTTGGAATGTTTATATTTTTTAATTCTATATATGTCGTTTAGCACACCTTTTTCGATGCTTTAATTAACGTTACTTTTTTTTAACAAATTTTGATAATACTTCTAAAATTAATTATTTCTTAATTATTTTAAATACTCAAAGCTCAAACTATATATTTCTCAATAATTACATAATTAAATTTGTAAAAAAATTATATTATAACAATGATTTTGAAAAGTTATCAGCACTTTTTATTAGATTCTTTTATTTCTTAATTTTTATATTATTTTTATTTTTTTAATCCTCATTTTAATTTACTTTATTTTTATTAGAGAACCTCTTTTGACATGGTTTCAAATTACCTAAAAATGTTTGGTATTATATAGTTGAATATTTGTAGATCATTTAGTGCCTTATTGCTTTGCTTACACTATTTAATTTAGCACGTCAATTATTTAATAATTATAATTTATTAAAAAAATTCTTCAAATAATATGAAATAATGTGTTATATTATATTTATTTATATATATTATTAGTTTATTTCTATTCGTAGTTGATTTATAATTCAAAATATTATTATGTGCATAACCTTTTAGAAATGAATTTGAACACTATTTTACTAAAACATTAACTAAAAAAATAACAATTTCGTAATTTAAAGTAAAATAATAGGAAAAGCAAGCAAAACTTAAAATATTAAAAATTCAAAAACGATATTTATAGGCACTTAAAATGAGAAAATTGTTGATGTTGTAAAAACCTAAAATTCTTAAAACAATTTGCCTAAATTTCTTAAAACTGTTTGTGTCACATATGAAAGAAATTTGTGTACTACTGTGGGCAATGAAAATACACTATCAAAAAATAAAAATTAAAAAATTGATCATTAGAAAATAAATAATATAACAAAAAATATATAATATTTCAAAGTTGCCATGAACATCACTTTGATAAGTTCCGAAAAAAACGGATTGTATTATATAATTTAAAAATAAAATAACAAAATTAAAATAGGAAAACAAAAAAATACAAAACAAATATGTAAATCCTGAAAAAAAAATTGAAATTTTGCTAATGCAATGCTTATGAGCAAACAAAAATTTTAAAAAAGAAAGTAAAAATACAAACATACAATATAAGAATAATGCTTTTTATAAGTAAAAACTTTTCACTAATACAGCATTACAAAAAATATATTCTTATAAATAAAAGTAAAAATAATTTGAACTTTGAATAAAAATAAAAAGGACTTTTCTACAAAAATACATGCAAAAGATCCAATATTTTTTAACCAATTATGAAAACTGTGCACTATGCAATGAAAAACATTTTGAAATACCTAAATTGATTTATAAGAAAGGAGAGGAAATGCCAATTAATATTATCATAAACTTTCTACAAGTCCAACTAGACATCATTAATTTTGAGGAATTAGTCACTCTTTTCTATATGATCAAGTTACTACTTAATTATCTTATAATATTAATAATTTGATGAATTTTTCTTATCAAAATATTAATGTCGTCAACAACAAGAATATTTTCTTAGTAATTATGCTACTAATGTTTTTTAACATTTTAATCATTCCATTATTTTATTGGATATTTGTATTTTTAAATCTCTACTTTTTTTAACTTCACATTATAATTTGTGGTTTTGTTCATTTCAATTTTTTAGATCTACAAAATAATTTATATAGATATTATATTGAAGTTACTATTTTTTGTTGTACTTTTGAGTTATTTATATGCACATAATTGTTCTTAGGTTAATTATTGGATATGTTATAATTTATATAAAATTTCTTTTTTTAAAATTATAATCACTCATTTATAATGCTTAAACTAAAAGATGAAATAAAATTTGCAAATATTGTGATACATAAATTGAAGACAACTTCAAGACATGTTTTTGTTAGAATAGTTTATGTATTTTTATTCCTTAAATTATTGATCCTTTGCTTGTACTAACATATTTTTGTTAATATATGAACATTTTAAAATTTAATTATAACATTTTTCAATTTTTTTAATTTTTTAAAAATTTTTAGATAAAGCACAAAGAATCAATGCTTTACTTCCTATCAATGTTTTTGCTATATTTTGTCATACGAAGCTTATTTTTAACAAAACATTTTATTAAGAATTTTTAATTCATTTATTGAAGAATATTTTAAAATTTTGCTTATTCAAAGGAAATAAAATATCTAAAATATTAAATCCTTTTACATTGTATTAAAGAACAATGTTTAAAATTTCAATTGAACAAATTTGTAAAATAAATAAAAATATTAGGTAAAGATAATTAGTCCAACGAATTAAGGTAATTTAACATTTCTAAAAAAATAAGCTATATGCATATGTAACAAAAAAACAGTCAAGTAATATAGTATATGTAAAAGTACAAATATAAAGTCAAATATGAGGGTAAAGCGATAAAAGTAAATTATCAATGTAAATTAACTATAATTGTGAAAGAAAATTAAATAATTAATAGTCTCAATATGCTATTATGAGAAATATATTTTTGAAATTAAAAAAAAATATTACAAAATAAAAATTCTAAAACCATTAATTTTGTTTAATAATGACAATTTAATTTAACAAAATATTTAAATGGGATATCTAAAAAAAAGATTGTGCAATTCAAATCTTGAGAAACATACAAACATAAAGAAAAAAATCAAGTAAAAATATCAAATTTTACAAATTTAAAACGTTACAAAATATTTGTAATATATTATTGATAAGTAATGACAAGAAAAAATGTTTAATAAAATAATTCTAATACATAGTTTTCAAATTGAAACAGAAAAATAAAAAATATTATATAACATCTAAATGTATTAATCTATGTTGATAAATTGAAATAAAAAAGAAAAAATAATAAATAAAAATAAAATAGAAAATATTAAAAATATCTTTATAAAATATTAATGAAAATATCTCACTAATTAGGAGAAGGCAAATATTTTTTTGTAATGGATAAAAAGGGTATAACAATAAAGTAAAACGCCACATAAGATCATGTACATAATGTAAACCATATTATGATCTGTGAAATACTCCTTGTTATCTAGGTGCACAAAAAAAAAGCTTGCTCACGTATGCTTAAGTCTTTTTCATATCTACCTCGAGCATTTATAATCAATTGAAAGTCGTACAACACTTATATAAAAGCATGCGCACACAAGTTACTTATATATGCTTATGTTTTAAAATTGTATATTCTTGTACTAAGCTCATCACCTTGTTTAGTGAGTTTGGTACACATTACACCTTGAGAACTTTTTCTAATAAATATGTTTTACACATAGCTTTCATTATATTGAGTTTTCTAATATGTTAATCACTCGTGTATTCTTATTAATTTGAGTTTTTTGTTTGTAATGCAAGGTTTTTTCCATTATTAAGAAATTTCTATTATGGTTAGTAAATATTTTAAATTTTTTAGAGTAGTTTATCAAAAAGATGATTTGCTACTTTTAGGTTTAAATATTTTTTGATACGCTTATCATTATAATTATTTTTATTTAATTATAAAAAAATCATCTAAGCTTTTTCCAAAAATTGATTTTCTTATTTATAGTTAGTCATTCATGATTGTTTTGATAATTTTAAAACTCTTTAGTGCTACACATTATTTTAGTTTTTTTGTGTTTATACAGAAAAATTAAGTTGTTTGAAGGAAAAACAAATAGTTATAATGATTGAACACTTGATTGTTCAACTTTTTTTGGATTAATCTTATTTTTATTAAAATATGTTTATACTATAGAACATTTTTTTAAAAGGCATTTGAATCATGCACCTCAAAATCGAATATTCATTAGTAATTTAAATAGCTTGATCAAATGTTCCATCATGTAATTCACTTGTGAAAATAAGTCGATAAGTTTTGATAGCTCTACAAATGTATGGCCCAAGATGTACCTCAAGGAACCATTCCTTTACCACTTGGTGGACTAGTTCTCAATCTATGATCCAACATGTGCACTTCATTTTACTAAGATTTATAAACCTTATCTCATTTTATTGATATGAAAAATATGATTATTTTATATTACTCATTAATATTGAATTTGTGAGACATTAAGTCATGCATTTCATACATGATATATGCATATAAATATTCCTTAATTGATATTTATTATGTTGTTTCCAACAATTATGTTGATTAACTATCATAATTTACAAAAATTGTAATATTGAATATTACCTATGCTTTTCACATTTTGACCTTTCAGCT
Source organism: Vanilla planifolia (assembly GCA_023846275.1). Classification (NCBI taxonomy): domain Eukaryota; kingdom Viridiplantae; phylum Streptophyta; class Magnoliopsida; order Asparagales; family Orchidaceae; genus Vanilla; species Vanilla planifolia. The sequence continues at coordinate 3,266,851 of JAIUJO010000037.1, forward strand.
ATCTTATGATACAATCTATATGTAGGGCATTAAATGTAACCTAAGTCAAATGTGAGCATGAGAGATTTTCATCAATTGCACTGCTTGTACTATTTTCATAATCTTATTGTACTTTGACACTAAATGGCTACCAGAGAAGTGTGTTAAAGTGTTTAATATTGCAAATGCTTACAAAATAATGTCATATGTATCATACAGTATTGTCATTAGAAGATTGGATAAGGCTTAAACTAAACAACATTAAGTATGTGATGTTAAGTTTGCAGTGTCATATAAGCATGAGTTATTTTTTCCAATGTATAATCAGCTGTTATGTGCTAAGTCTTGAGAACTTAAATTATTGGTGAGCTAACATATGTGTGCTTATGTGATCTCAAAGTAATATTACTATAATCACATTAATCGAGTTGAAATATGCACATTCATAAGAGTATACAACAAAGTCGTATAAGTTTTGTCAATCATACAAATGACATATAGATAGATTCCTATTACACCAATTTATTACCAGTAATGTGCTTTTATGATATGGACCTATGTATGGTTTTATTTGAGGAATTGGGTGTTTGTTACAATAAGTAATCTTTTTAGTATTATTTTTTTGTCTTCTTTTCATGTATCTGCAAATATCTTTTATTGCCATCTTGATCTTCTACAACTTATTATATGCTACACACATCATACAATATTTTCTCTAGTTAAAGAATTTGCTTGGGTAGATTTATCTAACTTGATACTACAATGTATTCCTCAAATAAATATGATTCATTGAAATATGTGAAATAAATTGATTGGATAAGCACTTCATGTTGACAATCTAAATGTAGTAGCGATTGATGAATACGAACTTATGTTTATGGTTGTATGATCATTATCCTCAGAGCACGAAAGTCAATTTGATTCTTTTAAGAATGGGATTCTAATTATTTTAATTTCTTGAATTATGTATTTTCCTTCTATTCATATAAATAAAAGTTATGTTTTAATGAATATGACAATGAATCAGTTACAAAGTGATGTTACATATAAAATAAAAATAAAGAAGTTGGTTGTATTTTTCACTATGGTAACATCCTTTATCTTATTTGCTCTATTGCTCTTATATTTAGTGTTTTACTTGCTTCATCAATACTACAATTACTTTGAAGTTTGATATATCAACTTGCCCACATTTTTCACAGTGTTTAGTTATTGGGGCATATTAGTTCTTTTATCAATTAGACATATTTTGTTATATTATTTCTTGAAGTATTGTTGTAATTCCACAAACTATATTGCTCTCTTTTCAGTGACACTATCTGTACATCACTACCATAAAAAATGTAGCAAAATTGAGTGAGGTGCCACTTATGTGGCCTTGTGTAAGAACAGAGTGTTTTGCCAAGTAAACTCCAACCTAGCCAAGAGCAAAAATGTGGCGCTTTTTGAGGTTTTGCATATGAATAGACTATGTTTTTTAATCACAAAATATCTATTCTTTAAATTTTTAAATCTTTCTTAAAATAATATACTATAATTGGAATTTTACTAATGTATTTTAATGAATATTTTCTTGTATTAATGAATTTATTTTTCTTATATTTTTTATGAAATGTGCTAAGAATTTTTCAATATTCAATTATTTTTATTTCTTAAATATTTAAATTTAATTTTTTTAAATAGGTATTTAATGTTATTATCTTGGTATAATTGTATTTTCTTATAAAAACAACTAATATTTTATGTTCTTAATTTTCAAAATTTTTAGCCTTTTGTATTCTCAAATTGTTTAAACATATTAATAAATTTCATGTTATTTAAAAATCTTTTTTTTAGCCTTTTGCATTTTTTAATTTTTCATGTCTTATATACCTTCTTTTACCAAGGTACATTCTCTGTAATTGTCAGGAATACACAAAAACATTTTTAAAACTATGATGTTATATCATCTAATTTATCTTTTTTTTTATTTAATTTTTAAATTAATTACAATATTCAATTGAACAAGTTTATATTTTGAATATGCATCCTATTAATTTTATATTCAATATTTCGAAAATTTATTATTATTTAACAACCTATATGGTTTGTTTTTTGATTTTTAATACTTTTTTAATTTTTTAATTTTGTTTTGTAGATTCTATTATCAAAATCCTTTATTAAAATATCATACATAAAAATTAAATTTCAATATTTAATTATTTTGCAAGCTAAAAATTTTTAAATTAATTATAAAATGTTTTATTTAAGCTAAAATTATTTTTTAAAAAACTAGAAAAAAATTCTATTGAAGTTAAAAAACTAAGTTTTTGTTAATGAAGATATTATACTTCTTAATTACTGTACTTTTTTGGTTTTCTTTAATGATGACGTATTCATCACTAACTAATCAGGATAATTTTTTAATATTTATGCAAAATATATTTTTATATTCTTATTTAACATAACTATACATGAGTTGTTTTCCTAGTAATGTTTGTACTATGGTATTCTATTTAATATCTTCATGGTTTACGTCTCTGCTATATCTTATTAAGAAAACTTTTTGTGGCTTAAATTATTTCTATTTATTAAAATTTAAATTTTTTTTGTTAATTACTTTTTGGGTGAATTATTCTTGCACTTGTCACAATTAATCTTTATTTTGTAATGATTTTTTGAAATGTATTATACAATCTCATAATAACACATCTCTAAAAACTCAATCCTATATAAGATAGGCTATAGGAAGGCCTAATCTAAGTGATGACATGCCCTCTCTATTTTCATCATAAGAATGGTTAAAGATGACCCAAATGTCTATGTTTTTTTTTTGGAATCTTGACAACTATTTTATCTTTCAATGTAATCTAATTTCCACATTTTGTGCTTCTATTCAACTATCAATTTGTTTTTTACAAATTGTTTTATAATTGTTGTTATGAGAATGTTTTGGTAAATGAATTGTGTAATTCCATTTTAGCAATTTTGAGTTTGTGCTATTTAATGATTTTCTTTTATGTTTGTATTTTATTTAAATTTTTGACATATTAATTGATGTTTGTTTATCTTTGACAATGAAAAATGTATTTTGTTAGTAAAACATATACGTATTTTTAAAATTATCATGTTTTAATGATTTGGGCATCTTAATGATTGTTTTACATTATAATCTAATGTTTCATAATTCATTTTAATCATTTGAGTTTTTTAATTATAATGAGAAATTTGTGAAACTCATTTAAAATAAAAAATCCTTCACAAAACATAGTTTTGAATACTCCTTATATTTTATAGAAGTTTAATTTGATGCATTATCCAATTAATTTTAAATCTTAAGGATGTGTTATAATCGTAATAATTTGGCGCATTTTTAGATTTCTTGTATTATTTTTAAGCACAAAATTTTCAATAATGTATGAATATTTAAATTCCTATTCAAGTTATTTATTTCATAGTTTAATTATTTCTTGCAATATTTCTTTATCACATAACATCATCCATTCAAATTATAGCAATAAATTTTTTAATATATTATACAATTGAAAAACTATTCTAATATAATACTATATTATATTAGTATTCTAATTCCTTTGAATATTAATTATTTTTAACAAGATAAGTTTTTTTATTATTTTTATGTACTTTATTTTTTGAAAAAAGTCAAAATATGTTTTTACGATATGTTTGTCATTAAAATTTCACCCAAATTATTTTAAATATTTAAATATTTTTACTATCTAACTAACACACTTTTAAACATTCTTCTTTTTTATTGTCATTATTATAGCTACATGCATAATTTTTAAATTTTTTAAAATAAATTGTTTTTGTAATTTTATACTTTGGAGTCTCTTGGGTTTTATAATTTTGTTGATAATCATAATAATTAATCGTTCAACTGTATATTGCCTTAATAGTTACATTTTGTTAGATTGCTCTAAACTTTTCTATATCTATATCAACAAATTCTTTATCACTGTTGTTCAAAAAATGACCTTTTTAACAATATTTTTAAAATGTTTTTAAATATTAAAACTTTTTTATTATCTTGCTTATTTTCATGTATTCAAATTTTTTTTACTAAAATAATAATTATAATTGAATTACAAAAAAACTTTAGAACAGGTCATGCATACGAGCTTTAATAAATTTTGTTTATTTTTCTTTAGATCATATTTCATTCTTTGTTCTTTTGACAGTTTTTATTTTTATGAACATACTTATCAACACTTTTTTGTATAATAGTTTACCAATAAACGTCTTTGTTTTTAATTCCTTTTTTATGTTTTTTTTATTTTCTTATAGAGTAATTCTTATTTATTATTCATTATTAGTACTGCTTTTGGCAACTTCCTTTGCAAAATTTTTTAACATATTTAATATTGTATATTATTTTTTTGGTATCTCTTACTGATAAGGAAAAATATATTTTATTCATAGAATAGCACCAATAAAATTCGTCAATCGAAGATGTAGTTTTCATAATCAAATAGTCTAGATCATTTTGATCAAGAGGCACATGCATAATTGCTCTTTTAGTAATTATTTCAAGCCACTAGAATATTTTAATTAAATGATTATGCTTTATAAAAAATATGAAAATAGTATGAATAATAACGTAATTTTGGCCATTTAATAAATAATAGAGCTTTTGAATAATATGGATTAATGAGTCTTTTTATAATCTTACAAAAATTTTCAAGCCATGACATTAAAGGTGTTTGCTGCCTGTAATGAATTTGATTTCTATACACTACTTCTATTAGTTGTCAAACTTCTAAAAGCAATTTTCTTCTCAAGTCAATAAAGCTATTAATTTTAATTATTTCTATCTCTTTTGATTAAAATACTTATGCTTGATTAATCATTTTATATTTAATGTTACCTATTATGTCTCTTTTATTGCTATTTTCTATCATTGTAAAGCTATAGTATTATGTTACCTTTCTTTCATTGTTGTAATGCTTTAGCTTTCTTTTCTCTTAGCAAAAGGCCCATATTGCGTATTTGCTATTAGTTATTTTTATTATATGTGGTCAAATGCTCATTTTAAGTCATATTACCAAAAAGTCATTTGTATAGATTTTAATTTTGATTGATTAGCCTATTTTATAATTTCGATAAAAAATTATTATTAAAAAAAATTAATAGATTTTAAATTAAATTTAAATTTATACAAAATCATTTTTAGATGTTTATTGAAATATTTTAAAAATACTTTTTAGCTATTTTTTGAAATATTATTGCCATAAAAAGATATTTTTATTTCTAATTATTTGTTCATTCCATACTAAACAAAACCTCAATAAAGTTCAAACCAAAATTCTCTTTTTGAGAGAAGAAATTTTTGAAGTGTTCTATGGCTCAAATTAGTTCTTCAACAAAAAAGTTTAGGTAAAGATGGTTCTATTTATAGGCCTACACTCTTTTGTAATAATTTTTATCTCTAATAAAAAAATAATGAATTATTTAATATCTATTGATAAAGAAATATGAGAAATAGTGCGAACTTCTTTAATATTCTCACAAACAAAATCTCATAGGATATTTGTCATTGACCATTGTATACTGCTAAATTTAATAGAATTGTGAGTTTAAAAATGACTTATAAAATTTGGCATAAGTTAGTGATGACTTATGAAGGATCATTTGAGCAGAACGAAATAAAAAGTGTAATAAGAAAAGAAGAAGGCGTTGAAGATTGAATGAGTCAAAGTAATCATTAAAAGTGAGTGAAAGCAAATAGTAACATTGTTGAACATAGATACATTGAACCTAAAATGACATAGGTTCTCAATTGTAATAATAAAAATCAAGAATTATGCATATAAACTTTGATTAATAATATTTGACTAAAAAAATTGTGTAAACATAAATGAAGAAAAAATTAGACTTGAGAAATAAATTCTAAAATATTCAAATTAAAGAAATAAGGAAAAAGAATGTAGCTGAAAAAAACCAAGAACTCTAAAACTTATTTAGGATTATAATAAATAACAACTTAAATATGAAATTTTAATTAATTTTAGAATTAATGTTATCATAACAATTAATCTTTTTTGAAAATTTTGATTTAAAAAAATAGAATATACCTTGAATATTATTTTGCAGTAATTGCTATTAAAATGAACTAAAATAATTTGGAAGCAATTATATGAGTTGAACATAAACTATAGAACAAAGTGTAATTAGGAAGAAGTGATTTTCTTAAAAAAATAAACTAGTACAATAATTATTTGAAAAATTCATAAAACTTTAAGTTTATTAAAAATTTATAAAAATTAGATTCAGTCAATTTGAGTGATAGCAAAAAACGAAAGAGAATGGAAATTTAAAGAAATAAATATGAATTAAAAAGGAGCATTATTTTAGTCATGTTACATATGTTAGTATAGTTTATCTTTATTTATTTTAGATATTTATTTTGTAAATAATTTATGTTATTTTAATTTTATTAAAACTTCTATTATCAACAAAATTCAGAGATTGTTTTGACGTTGACCTCTAAACATAGTGTTTCGTTTGTTGATAGCAAATTCGAAGTATTTTGAATAGATTTGTCGAAGTTAATTTTTAGATTTTAAATAATTGATACATGTGTTTATGGGAAAACTTGAATAAGCAAAATAATTTTGAAATCCCACGAAGGTCATCTTAGTCAGACTAAAAAAATACTGTGAGATATACTTTAAATTTAATTTTAGGTATTTTAATTTTATTTTAATTTTATTTTAATTAAAATATTATGTTTCTTTAGAATACTTATTATGAGATACAAAAATTAAATTTTATCAAAAGCAATATTCTTAAAAAAATTTTAGGTTCTCAAAGCTCAATCCATTCTCTTTTGCTTTCTTGAAAATCTTGTTATATTTTTTATTAATACTTAGTATTGATTCAGTGACATTTACAAAATATACATTATAATTATAATAATCAAAAATAAAATAATACTAATTAAAATAATGCTAACTATTAGCAATAAAAAACAAATGTCTTTACAGTTCTTAAAACACGTTGGTTGTCACTAAGAGGTCTGGAATGTGGGTCCCTAAACTTATTTGCAAGTTGAGGTACTAAGAACAGTTGCGAACATAGTTATGTTCGTCTTAGAATCGGCTAGTACTCTCCTATTCACATATATATTGTGTAACAAAATACTAATAGCACTCGTAAAGACATCCCGAGCAAATGATAGGGCAAGGAAGCCCAAATAAGTTGGCTTTGAGGAACACGTAAAGCTTTATATAAAAAATATATTTTTACACCTTCACAATATAAGGCTAAAGCAAAGCCTTCTTCTCATGGGACAAGTTTTAAAATTGTGGGACTAACAAGAACTATTCGATTATGCAATTTCTTGATGGAACAACCTCCATGTTATCTATCTTCTTATAAAGTCTGATATCATTAAATAATCGCATGATCAATTTTTATTGCATTTGTAACACTTAAATTTAGCCATCATGCGAAGGTTTAGGTCTAACAGTTTTGATCAAAGACTTTTTCTAAACATCCCCATAAAATTTCATTTGTTTGATCGTACAGTTTTCCTAAACAATAAGTCTTGGTTCACTCTATTCAAGTGATTCATGCGCAACATCTTTTTTGAGCTATTTTTTTAGCCTTCAGAATAATTTCTTTACATAAAAATCTTTCAATAAAAATTTAAAAAATAGATAGAAACAATAATGATTATTTTTCTTATTTTGTAAGATCCTTTGGTCGTAAAACATATTTATAAATATGTGAATTTTTTAAGGAAATGGATTGATGAATTTTCATATAATTTAAATAAAATTTTAAAGTCACGATATTCAAGTTGTTAGTATCACATAATAATTGTTGCTACTACAGCTACTTGCTTCAATTACCATACTCCTAGTTGTGATTTCTTCTTAAGCTAGTTAGGTTATTAATTTTTTCCATTCATAATTGGTCTAATTAAGATACTTTTGCCTCATTAATTATTTCATAAAGCATAAGATTTTTTGTATTAATTTTGATTATGAGACTATAGTACATGTTTGTTTTCCTTCGTTGTTGTGAGGGTTTTGCCCATTTATCGTTTGGTGAATGTCTTATATTTAGTTTTCCTCTTAGATTTGGTCAGAGGTGAATGCAAGCTTCTTTTAAACTGTCCCACCCAAATATTGCTTCTATATATTTTAGCTCTTATTGAATTTTTATTTTATGTTATTTAACAAATTATATTTATTAAAAAATTAAGTTTATAGCTAAATTTATAATTTTAATAAAATAATTTTAAACTGTTTATTCAATTTTTTTGTAAGAAATTTAAATTTTCATTCTTAATTATCCACCTCGTTTTTGTTGATCCCAATTTCATCAAATACATATTATGAAGTTCTATTTAGTTAGGGCATGGTGAATTGTTAGGAATAAAAATTATTTTTTGAAGAATAATTTAAAAAATATAATAAGATATTTTTTAATAAACTTAAGAATATCTTTAAAAGCTAATTTTAGTACATAATAATTTTATTTGAAAATATGTTAAATCTTTTAAAATAAGTTTATTTTGTTCTTATAATTTTTTTTTTGAAAATTACGAAAAAAACTTAAAAAATAGAAATGGCAAATGAATGTTTTTTAGTTGGTTCTACTTAAGTTTATTTGGCCAAATGATAAGTTAAAATATTATAATAAGAAAATAACAAAAATTTACTACTATGACCTTACAACCAAATAAACTTAGGAAAAAAATAAAATAATTAAATGAAAAAAAAAATAAAAACTTAACATAAACATAAACACTATGCTTGAAAAATGTTTAGTGTACAATTATTTTAAATGAAAGAATTAGAAATAAAAAAATTGAGAACTCCTCTAATTTTTTAAGAAAGTAGAGATTACAAGTTTTATAATTGATGGATAATGTATAAGGATGTGATGATGAACATTAGTTTCTAATTGTTTGAATGTAATCACTAGAAAAGTTTTCTTTAAATCTTATAAAAACTTTATCAATCAATATTGTTTAAGAATTCACCTGTTTGTAGACATTTTTCTAATTACTAAAATTACTTATAAAACTAGTCAATTAGTCATTACTAATAATTTATAAAAATCCCAATGACTTGAAATAGTGGCTAAAAGAGACATTGTTCAATAAAAAGGCTCCAAGTCCATTTTATCATGAAAAATGCAAGATGAAATGGCAAGGATTAAGCAAGTTCTATTTGATTAGGAATAGTAGATCTAAACTATTATCTAATAGCTAGATTTAGACCTTATGCATGGACAAAACAAGAAATGTGAGATCACAAAATTTTATTATCAAAAATAAATCTAATTATGATTTTATAAAAGGCTAATGAGAATGCAATCAATTGAATAAAAAATTGCATGATCAAATAATAAAATCACTACAACAATTTTGAGTATTGTTGTGCATAATTGATTGACATTTTAGTTACATATTGCATGAATGATGGAGTAGTATTGTCTTATAAGAATTCTCTTATGTCATGTAATAGGAGTATTGTTTGGCGTTAGTAACACCCTGGTTTGCTCAAAAGTGATTTCGTGCATTGTTTGATGAGTTAAGTATTATACCAAAATTATTTGATTAGTATGGAGTTATTTTGTCGAACCAATAAGGCCAACTGACATATGTAGGAGCTATGTTCCAATTTTAAATTTTCCATATTATTAGTAATGATTATCTTTTTTGCATCTTTTTAATTATACCATAAGTTTCACTAATTAATTGTTATAATTAATAATACTTTTTGAAATAAATTATTGATATAATATTTCCAAAGATTTTATCAAGAACAAAAAACTTCTTCAGATGATTAACATATAGTAAAGAGTTTAGAAACCTAATATTTTTCTAAAGTAATTAATTTACCTAAAATTTACTTTTTGCACTTTCAAATATTGATTTTAATCAAGCTTAATATGTTAATCAAAATTAAACTATCACAACTAAAAATAAATTCAAAATATTTTTCTCAGTTATTTGCCACTCGAACCAAGATGATTATCAAAAAATTTCACCTTTCTTCTTCTTTTGAAATTTTCCTATGAACACAAGCATGATCTCTCTGAAATCTTAAAATTTACTTAAATTAATTCATTAGCGATGATTACGGCTTATGGTCAACAAACAAACAACCTTGATGAGGGGTCAACACAACGTTCTCCCCCAATTGATAACAAAACCTTTTCAGGAGATTGATAAAAATATAAACTATTTATAAAAGTAATGTGCATGACAATTAATGGTCCACCTACATGTACATCATGGCTAGAGTAATGATCTATTTTAATTTATGCTTATTTTAATCTTTTAATCTCTATTCTCCCCCTCTTTGACCTCACTTAAGAATAGTTAATCCATATTTAGCAAATCCTTCACCAAATTTAGAATTTTGTGAAATTATCAACAACTACTTTTTTTCTTCAAGTCTAATTTGTTCAAATTATACTTTTATCCAGTGTTCTAGTACATAATTCATTTCCAATTGATTTAATTGTTTTTTTATAACCATTACAAAATTTATTATTTATGCTATCTTGTGTTATGGATGACATCAAATTTATTGCAAAGCCTTAATGGTAATGATAATATTAAGTCTTACCACAAATCATTATTTTATAAATCAGATATTCTTCAACTCCTTTCTTTTTTCTTACTTAATTTGATTTTTCTGAACATAATTTCTCAGATCCTAATTATACATCATATATATATATATATAAATAATGTTTTAAGTTGGTATTAATCCATGAAAGTTTTAATGAAAAATACTTGATTTTAAATAATAAATTTAAGAACTCAAACCATTTTATCTCCAACATATTTAGGATAATTAAGGTGCTATTTTCTTTAATATAAAATATTTTTTCCAAAGGAGGTAAATCCTAACAATGAAGTAATAGAAAGAGATTATTATGACCTTACAAACAAATAAACTTGGTAGCAACATAAAATAATTTGATAAAACAAAATGTAAATTAATACACATAAAATTCTTATGCTTAATGAAAGCATAATGAACCACACATTTTTTAATTAAATGAATTATAATAAAAAAATTAAGAACTTATCTTATTTGAGACCAAAGTAGAGATTAATTATGTGACAATTGAAATGTGCATCATAAAATGGAGTTAATGAGCATCGTATAGTAAATGTTTCTATATGATCACTTGAAAAGTTTTATTCATATTTTATAAAAACATTTATTAATCTATCTTGTTAAAGAAGTTACCTATTTTTAAATATTTTCTAATGACTAAAAGCACATGTCAAAAATGTATTATTTAAAAAACTCTACCATTCCTTTTAATTGATATATTGTAAAAATCACAACTAATAGTCACACTACATTGGAGCTATTTGATCTTAACGCTTTTGGACCATTCTTTAATGAAAACTTCACAATTATGTGGAATATTAGAAATTATTATTTGATCTAGCTCATTACATCTGAATCATAACCTCACGATTAGATTTACTCTTGCATGCAGATAAATCATGGAATTTGAGATCGAAAAATCACGTGATTTGATAGAAGATCAAAAAAGATGTCGTTAAAGGTGGATGAGATTAGAGTCATTCAATTGCATATTTGTCAAAATGGATAGCAAAATTCAATCTCAAAATTTTTAGTACAATAGTGTGGAATGGATATTAGTTTTAAATCTATATTGAATAAACAATGGATTATTATTGCTTTTTTTGTGCTTTCCTATGTTACACAATTTGCATATCTTTTAGGGTTGCCTACCTATGCTTTGCTCCAAATTTAAGTTCTCTATGGATTCTAAATTTATGAATCAAATAAAAAATTTTTGATGGGCTGGAGATTTATTTTATCAACATGATAAGCACTGCTAGCATCATTGATGTAGGACAAAAAGGGGGGTATGGCGACACGAAAAGATACGGGATTATGTGTGTAGATAGAAAAGGAAAGGGAAATGGTAAAAGCTTTAGATTTTGGGATTTTGGTGGAGGGGTAGAAAGATGGATAGTAGAACCTGTGTCGGGGATAACTTACTGGTGTGGCATCTCACCACTTGGGCCTCGCACCCCTCCTCCCAGTACCAGAGCTTCAGCGAATCAGCACGCCAAAAACTGGAGTGGTGTCTCACCATTTGGACCTCACGTCCCTCCTCCCAGTATCAGAGCTTTGACGAGTCGACACGCCAAAGACACTCAGAGCACTCACGCTCAGAATGGAAGCAAACAAACTCAAAAGCTTGCATTAACTATTCAATCTATTACAACAGAAGAGGACTCCCCCTTATATAGGAATCCATAGCGGTACAAAAGACATTTGACTCATAATATGGGAATACTAAAGGACACATGGGTAAACCAAAAGTCACTTAAAAATAATGAAAATTAAGTTCATTCATGGGAATACAAAAAAGACTCCTAATTTCGGTTGGCTGGAGGCGCGGCGAAGGCAGCGGCGGCGGCGATGCGGGTCGGTGCGGGTCGGCCCGGGTCGGTGCGGGTAGGCGCGGGTCGGCGCGGGTCGGCGCAGGTCGGCGCAGGTCGGTGCGGGTCGGTGCGGGTCGGCGCAGGTCACAGGACTCGGGTCATCCGGGGGTAGCTTGGGTCGGCGTGGGTCACAGGTTAGTGCGGGTCGACGAGCCCGGGCGGGACTCGGGCGCGGGTCTGGCTCGTCGGTCGAACCCGGGTCTGGTTCGGCGGCGGCTCCGGTGACGGACGGCGCGGCAGGCGGCTGCCGTAGGCGGCGGCAGGAAAAGTGTTTTTCGCGCTGTTTTGGCTTCTGGGAGTCCGTTTGAACTCCGAATTCGATTCCGAAAAATGTTCCGGAATCCATGTTTCGGCGCATACGTCACTGCATCATTTTTTACCTCATAATATTTCAAAAAATATTATGAAAATTTAAATAAAAATTGATCCCCCGTTGTTCGTGCAACGCCAAGCTTTGATGTCCGCATCAATTATTCAGGCACTAGGCTCTAATTCACACATTTGGTTCTTTTTAGTAATTTGTAGTTTTTGTTTTAATTATAATATCATGTTTTCACTAATTAATTTTTATTATTAAAATATACTTTTTTAATAGTTTTTGAAGAAGGATTCTCAATGGTATGATAAGAATTGAATGGTTATTTGGATGGAAAAGACACGACTAAGATTTTAGATCCTAATAGTTTTCCATGTTGATTAACTTAAATAAAATTTAATTTATATTCTTTGTATGAGTGATTTCAATCAAACTTAATATCTAATCAAAACAAAATTGAAACAACTAAAATTAAATCTAAAATCAATCCCTTTGTTAAATTCAAACAACAACTCTTCCTCTATTTTAAATTCTCCTGTGAACATGAGTATCAGTTTTCTAAAATATACAAAATTACTAAAACATATATTAATACATCTTAGGATTTTTTTTAAACAAAATACCAAGACAAAATGTCGACAACATAACATACTAAACAATCCAATACTCTAAGAAATGATCATGAAAATATCGATTATCATTAGATAATGACATTATCACTTTTCTACTACTCTTTTGGACCATTCCAACAATATATGGGGCCATTTGGTACCCACATGAAATAATGTCTCATTTGCCTCAAAGCTTTACAATTCCAAAACTCCCCTTAGGATGTACTCCACTCATGAAAGTATTTTAAACAATATTAAATGTCTTGTGTGACATACATTTTTACTTCAAAAATTATTGATTTCTTAAGAAAGGTAAATTCACCATTAACACGAGATTGAAATTTCTTCATTAAAAAAAGGATCGTATAATCACATCATCAAACTTTTTCCTTCTCCTTCTCTAAGGGCACTTTCATAATTATCTGATTTGTCTCCCACTTCCTAACCATTATAACAAATTTACATTTCACTCTTAACTTTAATATCTATGTTATTAGTTGCTTTCCTCTCATAATTATCCCCATTTTGTACATAGTTTTTTATTTTGTTAGTTATCTCTTGTCACAAAAATGTTGTTAAGACACTGTTGTCTTGCACATTTTATTTCAAATGCTTTTGAAAGTTTTTTTTGTTATCTTTCTTTAAAAAGTAAATTAAAATTAAATTAATATTATTTTCAATAAGTGTTGTTATTTTTTTATGACATGTGCACCTCAATTTGAAGCAGAATTATTATTCGTTCTTTAAAATTATAGACTTTGTGATCTTATATAAAAATATCCAAATGCAAATTTCAACTCATTCATTTAAAATTAAATTTTAACATGAAATTATATTTCTTCAACAAATATTAAATAAATTTCAAAGTCTTTAGAATATTTTGTAAACTTTTACAAATACAAGAATGTAATCCTTCAAATTCAAAAAAATGTTGGGATGCCTATAAAGAATCTCTTACACTACTTCCCAAATAGCTACTAGTTAGTACAACTTGTCCATTGTACATTCAACATGGGATTCTCTTCTTACTAATTTTCTTGATTTCTTATGTTAAGAATCCCACTAGACTTTCCTAATGAAACAATCTTGGATGCACCACCATGTTATATATTGAGTATTAGCAACACATTTTATAAAAGTTTAAAGACAAAATACATGATGTGCTCTCATTCATGATAATGGCAAAACTATCTTGTAGGTAATGAAACAATTTTTTTCAACAATCTATAAAAAAACAAAACTCCATTTATAATTATCATCATTTCCCAAACATTATAATGCATTTCATTAGACATACCTTTATGAATACATGACCCTCTTCTTAAAGGTCCACTTTCTTAATTTTCCTTTCAAAATTTCAATGGAGTAAACCTATTCTTTTTTAACTAGTGCTTTGATTATGTGGATATTCTAAATAGTTTCTAAAATCATATATATATGAAGTTTAGTACTCATAAACAGTTCATATTAGTATAATGGTAATTAATCATAGATATTATATAATACTATGTAAAGTGTCATCTGTATGCTAGACAAATTATTATTATTATTTAAGAAAATTAACTAAAAGTAAAATATTTATCCAAGCCACATCAAAACCTAATTTTCATAACCATAACATGTTCTTAATTCTTTTAAATAGGATTTAAGAAATAAAATTTAAAATTTTCAAAAGAAATAAATAAGGAAAAGGACATAGCTTTAAAAAATCTAAAACTTGAAAACTTTTTTAGGATTATAATAAATAGGCCAAAAATGAAATTTTGATTTATTTTAGAATTTATTTTATCATAATAATTAACCTTTTTTGAAACTTTTGAATAAAAAATAATGCAACAACGTACCTTAAATATTATTTTTTTGAAATTACTATAAAAAAGAGCTAAAACAATTTGAAAGGAATTGTGTGAGTTGGCCTTAAGCTATCCATTAAAGTGTAATTAGATGGAAATGGTTTTCTTAAAAAAATAAACTAATTCATTAATTACTTGAATAATTTATAAAATTTCAAGTTTACTAAAAATTTATAAAAATTTGTTTAAGCCACTAAGAGTGACAATAGAAATGGAAAGAGAATAGAAATCGAAAGAAGTAAGTATAAATAAAGAAGGAGCATTAATCTATTCATTGACATACATGTAAGTAGAGTTTATTTTTAATTTTTTTAGTTATTCTTGCATATATAATTTTTGTTTTTTAATTAAATTTATTAAAAGTTTTGTTATCATCAAAATTGAGTTATTTTTTAAAATTGACCTCCACACATTGTATTTTATTTTTTTATGACAAATTCTAAGAATTGTTAATAAATTTGTTGAAATTAATTTTTAGATTTTTGAAAATCAATACATCTATTCATGAGAAAATTTGAAGAAGTGGGGCAAAGGAAAATCCCATTAAGATCATTTTAGTTGGAGTGACAAACCATTAAGGGATATATTTTACATTCAAATTTCGATATTTTAATTTTATTTTAATAAAAATATTTAGTTTCATTGAAGTACTTTTTATGAGATGCAAAAAAAAAAGAAATTATTAGGTTCTCAAAAACATAATCCATTCTCTTTTACTATCTCTAAATTTTTTTTATTTTTTATTAAATCTTAGTATTTATTTAAAAACATTTATAAAATATACATTTTAATTATAATAATTAAATGCAAAATAATACTAAATAATTGTAATGATTAGAAATAAAAATAAAATTTCTTTACTATGCTTAAAAGACATTAGCTATGGTTAAGAGGTCTTGAGTGCAAATCCCTAAATTCATCTGCATGTCGGTGTACTAAGTACAACTACAAATATAGTTTAGTTGACTCTTAAAATTGGTTAGTACCCTCGAATTCACATATACAATGTATAAAATCGATACTAACAACACTTGTAATGACTTCTCAAGCAAATCGTGGGGATCCAGACCCCAAATATGTTGACTTTGAGTAGCAAGTAAAGGTTTATATACAAAACACCTCTGTTGACCTACACAGTATAGGACTAAAGCAAATCCTTCGTTTCTCACAAGTTTCGAAATTGTGGGGATTACTATAACCATCCGATCATGCAATTTCATGATCAGACGACCTTCATCTTATCCGTCTTTTTATAAAGTCTAATACCATTTAATAATCACTTGAATAGTTATTATTCCTTATGTAAGATCAAAATTTAGCCATTAGACCAAGAATTAGATCTAATGGTTTTGATTAAATACTTCTTTTTAAACTTTCACATCTAATCCCACTTGTTGGATCATACAGTTTTCCCAAACAATTAGTCTCCGTTCTTTTTGATCAAGTGATTCAAGCGCAACATCTCTTTTTTCTACTTTTTGAGCCTTTAGAATATTTTTTAAAATAATAATTTTTCAACAAAAAATAAAAAAATAAGTGAAATAATAATAGTTATCTTGCTTCTTTGGTAAATACTTTCAGTCATAAAAATATTTATAAATAAAAGAATTTTTTAATAAAATGGATTGATGAATTTTCATACGAGTTAAATAAACTTTTCAAGCTATGCTATTCATGTCATCAGTAGCTCATAATAATTGTTGCAACTATAGTTACTTCCTTTAGTCGCTAAACTATTAATCACAACTTTCTTTTTATGTTAGTTAAGTTATTATTTTTTTATTTATAATTGGTTTAATTAAGATATTTTTGTCTCATTAATTATTTTACTGAGCATAAGATTTTAGTTGTATTAATTTTTATTATGAGGGTTTGGCCTACATGTCTATTTACAAATATTTATATTTAGTATTTTTCTTAGATTTTGTCAGGGTTGAATGTAGGCTTTTTTAAGGTAAGCCACCTAAATATCATTGGTGTATACTTTAGTTCTTATTCATTTTTTATTTATATTATTTTATAATTTTTTTTTAATAAATTAATTTATTTTAAATTATATTATAATTTTATTAAATACTTTTAAACTATTTATTAAAAAAATTTGTAAGAAATTTAAATTTTTATTCCTTATAATTCACCATTTTTTGTAGATCCAAACTTTATCATATGCATATAATGAAGTGTTATTTAATACGAGAGGAGTGAATTGTTAGAAATAAAAATTATTTTTCTAGAGAATATTTTACAAAAATACTTTAATATATGATTTTTAATAACATTGAGTACAACTTTAAAAGTTAATTTTAGTAAATAGTAATTTTATGTTAAAATATGTTAGCTCATTTAAAGTATATTCATTTTCTTTTCATAAAACTTTTTAAGAAAATTATAAAAATAGTTAACAAAGATACAAGTGGTAGATGAATATTTTCCAAGTGGTTCACCTTAAAATCAAGCATACCTCTACCCCTAAAAAAACTAGCAAAAAAATAACTGATTTAAGTTTTTTGCCAAATTACGTGTAGGTAGTATAATAAAAAAACAATAAAACTTTACTTGTACGGCCTTACAACAAAACAAACTTAGAAACAAAATGAAATAATAAAAAGTCATAAATTAAAAAATTGATGCAAACAAAACAATTATGCTTGAAAAATTTTTTGTATGGTATAGGTTTTTTAAATGAATCAATTAGAAACAAAACAATTGAGAACTTCATTGATTTTTTAAGAAAGTAAAGCTTACAAGTTTTTTATGTGAAGGACAAAGCATAAGGATGAGATGATGATCATTAGGTGCTAATGACTTGAATGTCATCACTTGAAAATTTTTCTTTTGATTTTATAAAAATTTTATCAATCAATTTCGTTTAGGAATTCACAAATTTATAGACATTTTTCTAATTGTTAAAAGCACTTATAAAAAATGATTCATTACTCATTATAGATAAATTATAAAAATCCTAATGTCTTGAAATAATTGCTAAAAGAGACATTGCCCAAGAATAACTTCATCAAAATGCTCCTAGACCTTTTGATCATGAAAAATGCACGATGAAATGACTTAGATTAAGCAAGCACTATTTGGTTTGGACCAAAAGATCTAAATTATTACCTAATTACCAGATTTAGATCTTATGCGTGGACAAAAAATGAAATGTGTGATCAAAAAATTTCGTTATCAAATAATGAATCTAATAAGGTGTTTTCAAAATTCTAATGAGAATATGATCTTTTGATAGAAAAATTGCATGATAAAATCATAAAATCACTTCAAAAATTTTGAGTATATTCATGCAAAATGAATAGACATTTTGGTTATGGATTGCAAGAATGATGGATTATTATTGCTTTATAAGAATTATCCTATGCCATCTTATAAGAGCTTTGTTTCATGTTTGTAACCCCTTGTTTGTTCAAAAGTCATTTACCTTATTTTTTGATGGGTTATGTATAGAACAAAAATTATTTGATGAATTATGAAGTTATTTTATTGATCTGATATGCCCAATTCATCGTATTTAGAAGCTATGTTATAACTCTGCATTTTCCATATTATTAGTGATATATAGTTCTTTTTTTTATTTTAATTAAGTATTAGCTTTAAAATTTAATTGTTATAAATATAATACTTTTTGAAATAAGTGATTTATATAATATTTCTAAAGAATTGATCAAGAATAAAATACTTCTTTAGATGGTTAACAAATGATAAAGATTTTAGAATCAAAATATTTTTCTAAAATAATTAATTTAAACTAAAAAAAAATTTGCCTTCAAAGAGTAATTTTAATCAAGCTTAATTTTTTAAAAAAAATAGAATTTTAATAACTAAAACTATATTGAACAGACTTGTCTCAGTTATTTGTTAATCTAACCAAGGATGATTGTGACAAAATTTCTTCTCTGCTTCATCTTTTTAAGTTTTGCCAAAAACACAAGTATCATCTATGTAAAATCTTAAAATTTACTTAGATTGATTCATTAGTAATGATTAGGGCTTATGATAATCAAAGAAAGCAGCATAATGAGGAATCATCACAATAATCTATCCCACTTGATAACAAAACTTGTAAAGAAATTTATAAAAATGTAAACTAATTGCAAAAGTAATATGCATGATAGTTAATGCTGCACCTATATGTACATCATGACTAGAGTAATGATCCAGCTTAATTTATGCTTATTTTAATCTTTTAATTTCTATTCTACCTCTCGTTTACAACACTTAGAGAGAGTTAATCTATATTTAGTAAATTATTCAAAACTTTAGAAATTTGTTAAACTATGGCCCAACTCATTTAAGTTTATTTTGTACAAAATATAGTTTTATCTAGTAGTCTTGTGCACAATTCCTTTTAAATTGATTTAACTATTTCTAGATAACTATTATAGAAATTTATTATTTATTTTATCTTGTGTTATGGATGACTTCAAATCTTTTGCAAAGGCTTAATGGTTATGTCAAGATTAAAGTTTTAACACAAATCATAGTTTTATTTATAACTTATTGTTTTGAAAGATCTATCTTAAATTTAAAGTTTTAAGAATTTTCTTCAACGACTTTCATTTTTCTTACTTATTTTATTTTAATTTTCTAAACTTAATTTCTCAAATATTTATTTCATTAAAGCTATAACGTACAATAATTTATTTTAGTTATTAAATTTATGAACATAAACAATTTTTGCTCCAACATATTTAGGATAACTGAGGTACTATTTTCAATCATATAAAGTATTTTTCCAAAGGAGGTAAATCCTCACAATGAAATAATAGAAAGAGGCTTTCATGACCTTACAACCAAGTAAACTTGGCAACAAAAATAAAATAATTTGATAACATAAAACATAAATTACTACACATAAAAGTCTTATGCTTAAATGAAAGCTTGATGAACCACAAGTGTTTTAATTAAATGAATTATAATTATAGAAAATTAAGAACTTAGCTCATTTTAGAAGAAAGTAGAGATAGTTAATGTGACAATTAAAATGTAAACCATAAAAAAGACTTAATGAGCATTGTGCAATAAATGATTTAATATGATGACTTGAAAAATGTTTCTTCTGATTTTATAAAAAATTTTATTAGTATATCTTATTAAAGATTTTACCTATTTATAAATATCTTATGATGACTTAAAAACTTTTCAAATTGACCAATTAGTCAATGCTCTTTTTATTAAAATACTCAACCATTCTTTTTAATTATAAATTATTAAAATGACAACTAAAATTGTGAGACAAGTTTGAGAGTTATTTTATCAACATGATAAGCACTACAAGTTGTATTTAGGCACTATGCTCTCTTTGGTACTTTTGGTTCTTTTTAATAATATGTTTTAACATTATTTTAATTATATTATTATTTTTTTACTAATTAATTTTTATAATTAAAATACACTTTTTGCAAAAGTTTTTTGGAAGAGGATTTTCAAAATTATCATAAGAATTGAGTGGTTATTTGGATGGTAAAGACAAGATTGAGATTTTAGAATCCTAAAACTTTTCTAAGATGATTAATTCAAAGGACATTTAACTTTTTTTCCTTGTATGAGTGACTTCAATCATACTTAATATTTAATAAAAAATTGAAACAACTATTATTAAATTTAGAATAAATCTTGTTATAAAATTCAAACGACATCTCTTCTTCTTTTTTAAATGCTGTAATGAACACAAATATTAATTTTGTAAAATCTACAAATTTTACTCAAAAAAATATATAAGTAATTCTTATGGTTTGTTGTTATGAAACAAAATACCATAATTAAATGTCAAGAACATAACATATTAAAGAATCCCATACTCCATGAAACGATCATAAAATATCGACTATCATTTGATAGTGACGTTATCTCCCTGCTACAATAGTTTTGCACAATTCCAAACATTTATGGGACCATTTGGTTGCCACATCAAATTATGTCTCACTTTCTAAAAGGTTTCACCATTCCCAAACTACCATTACGATGTACTTTACTAATGAAAGTTTTTTTAAGAATATTAAATGTCTTGTGTGACATAAATATTAACTTCAAACATTATTAATATTTTATGAAAGTTAAATCCACTGCTAAGATGGGACTGACCTTAGTTTCATTAAAAAAATCATGATATAATCGCTTTATCAATTCTATTCCTTCTGTTTCTTTAAACGTTCTTTCATAATTATCTGATATGCGTCCCTCTTCCTATCCTTTATACCAAATTTCCATCTTGCTCCCAACTATAACATCTATGTTGTTAGTTACTTTCCTCTCACAATTCTCTATATTTGGTACATAATTTTTACTTTTTTAGATATCCCTTGTGACAAAAACCTTATAAAGACTTTGTTGTCTTACACATTCTAATCGAATTGACTTTTGTAAGTTTTTTTTGAAAAATTTCATAAAAAACTCATCCATATTATTAGTTCACTTAAATTATAGTCTTTGCAATCTTATACCAAAATATCCATATGCAAATTTCATTTCATCACATTCAAAAAAAATTTATAATGAACTTACATTTATTAAACAAATATTAAATAAATTTTAAAGTTTTTTGAATATTTTGTAAATTTCCATACATATAAGAATTCAACCATTCAAATTCAAAAAACGTTGTGATGCCATTAAAGAATATCTTCCTCTACTTTCCAAGTAGGTTATAGTTAGTTTAACTTGTCCATTATACATTCAACATGAGATGCTCTTCTTCTTTATTTTCTTGAT
This sequence comes from Vanilla planifolia, assembly GCA_023846275.1. Taxonomy (NCBI): domain Eukaryota; kingdom Viridiplantae; phylum Streptophyta; class Magnoliopsida; order Asparagales; family Orchidaceae; genus Vanilla; species Vanilla planifolia. The sequence continues at coordinate 3,288,796 of JAIUJO010000037.1, forward strand.
TTCTAATGTTAAGACCCCATTGGCCTTTAATCATGAAACAATCTTGGATGCACCACTATGCTATATATGTAGTATTAGCAATAAATTTTATTAAAATTGAAAGACAAAATGCATGATGTGTTCTTGCTAAAGGTAATGACAGGACTATCTTTTAAGTAATTTAACAATTTATTTCAATAATCTATACAGGAACAAAATTCATTATTTATATTTATCATCATTTTCCAGACATTATAAAGCATTTCATTCAGCATACCTTTATGAATACATGATCCTCTTCTTAAAAGTGTACTTTTTAATTTTCATTTCAAAATTTCCATAAGGTAAACCTACTCTTTTTAACCCATGTTTTTATTATGTGGATATTCTTAATAGTTTTTACACTCATATCTATATCAAGAGGTGTACTCTTAATTTGTTCATATAAGTATAATGATAATTAATACTATGTAAAATGTTAACTCTATGTTAGACAAATAATTTTTATTGAATAAGAAAATTAATTAAAGTTCAATACTTATTCTACCTACATAAGAACCTAATTTTGATAACTTTAAGATATTCTTAACTCATTTAAATATTCTCTTTCATTGAATTCTATTTTTAGCCTATAATGTTGTGTTAAACATTACTTGACGATAATATGTATCATGCATCCTTTTAAAAATTTATGATGTTTGGAATCCTATGTAATATAATTTTTTTAGCCATGCCATATAAGTCTTAATATTTTGTCAAGATGTATTTGACCTTTTATTTTGCAAGACAAACGTTGCCTTAATAAGCAGCATATGAATTTTTATGGTGGATAGCCTCACCTTCAATTCAGTTTAATTTAACATCACTACATACAATAATAGCTTGCTAACAATATGCCACAATGACTAATATAGTACAATTCATTCTATTTGTTATGGATATACCATATATTATTAAATTATCCAACTAAATACTTAATTGAGCATCCTCTATGTTATACATCATACAATGTTTCTCTCCTTCTTAAAGCTATAAAATCTATATCTACTTTCCCTTTCATGATATAGGATCCCAAAACCTTAATGCCATAGTAATTAAAGCCATTCTAATGATCTCAATGTCTTTATTATCAAACCAATTATGAACAAAATATTATATCTATGTTTCAATAATAAGAAGCTTAAATATGAAAACTTATGCATACTTTGATTATAGAGTTACATCAGTAAGAAGATAGGAATTAGAAATCAGAAACCAAGTTAATGTAAGTTATCTCAATAGAATATTCTTCAAATAGATAAACCAATTAGCAATTTATTAAAAAACCTTAGTCATAATGGAATCTGTTCAAGTTGTGTTTGATCAAATTATGCATCAAAACTAAGACAAAGATTTAGAAGGCATGGAAGGCTTTAGAAAACAAAAATTGAATGACAAACAAAAATCTTGGTATGACAAACTTTTAGATTTCTATTTGAATGTTATTTTAGTGTGAGGATGTAGACAAGATTTTGTTCATCAAGGATTTTACCAATTAACCTCTTCTAGTTTGATATATTTTGATATATAAACTAAGGCTTATTCGAATGTCTTTGTAAGCATGTGGGTGTAGGATTTGAGATGATCAAAATTACTAACTTTTTATAGTTTCTCAAATTACAAGTGAAGTAGCATAAGGATGTTATCTTTTGATCTTACATAAAGTTTATAAGGAGATGTTCAAACTTCAAAAAAAGGAAATAGTTGCATCAAAGGAATTAGTATAAAATGAAAATCACCTTAAAGATGTAACCTTAAGTGACCTCTCTTTTGGAGTAGAAACCAATGCCTTTCTTTAAAAAGAAATTATATAATTTTTATCTACAAGTGATGCTTAGAGGAAAGAATTTTTTTATGTGTCAATACTAGATGGTTTCAACTTGTTTTTGAGAGTTAATGTTTTCGAATTAAAAGGTAGGCCAAGTGACCACATTGTTGTGGAAAAAAGTGTGTATCCAAAAATAAAAATTAAATGATCATGTATTTGCATTCAAAATAATGGAAGTCTAGTAGCAAATGGTGATAACTTAGTGGAAGGATTAAAGTTAGACAAAATACTTAAACCAATGGTAAGGTTTAATGCAACAAGGTCATTTTTTAACTTTATCTTATTACAAGTTACTTAAATTGTACCAAATGGATGTTAAGAACACCATAGATCTTGTTATTTAGTAGAAAGAATATGTGGAATAATTTGATTGTATTCAACATTATCTTCATCAAAATAATGTGCATAAGCTATTGACAGAATTATATGAATTGTAGTATGATCAAAGATCATGGTATTACATACTTAGTAGATATCTACTCAAACATTATTTTAGGATAGGAATATAGATATAACTTTGTTCATCATTACTTATGCTAATGAACTTCTTCTAATCCAATATTATGTAGACAATATCATATTTGGATCAACAAACTTGGACTCATGTGAATGATTTAGGATTTTTATGGGTTTTGGATTAGAGATTAACATATGGGATATGTCATCTATTTTTATAGATTAAAAGTTTAGTAGGAAAAGGAAGGTATCATTTTATCTTAAGTAAAATATATAAATGAGTTGTTAAAATTTCTAGATCATAAGAAACTCAAAAGTATTTCTACTTTCAAGAGTCCCCACCATGCTATTTACTAAACAACAGAAAGGAAAACATATAGATTTTTGTGTATACCAAGGGATGATATGTTCCATAATTATATGACAACCTAACTTTGAATTTAGTGTTAGAATTTTTTTATTGGTTTTAATCAGCCTCTAAGGTTATCCATCTCGAAGCTATAAATAGAATGTTTTTTTGCTTACTTCACACAAAGGTGTTAGGGTTATCGTATGCCAAATTTCAATTATGTCATGATTTAATAGGACATCGCTATAAACATTATGCAGGTTCTCAACTACATAAGCAAATATTGTAGGAATTTAATTATTTTTTTTGACAGCACATAAGCTCATGATCTAGAGAAAAAGGAATTATTGCTTTAGAAACAAATTAACAATAATATATAGCATTGGGAGGATTTTAGTAAAAGTTTTTGGTTTAAAAAGGAAATTAGATTATATGAGATTTCATTTGCAAAAAATTGCCAAAAAATATTTCAATTTGAATTTCCTTTATCCCACTCAAAACCCAATAAAATACTATAAGATGAAAAACAATTAATTTTAGGCACCATTTCATTAGAGACCATATAAACTGAAATATGGTAGACATTCAATTTGATGTTAGCAACATGCAACTAGTTGGCAGTTTAACAAAGCTTCTTAGCAAAGATTTATTCCATAGAATTTGTTATTCTTTTATGATGACAAAATAAGGAGACATTAAACTTGATTTTAAGATAATTACTTGAGTGAGTGGGAGCTCATTCATATGCTTCATTTACTTTCAAATCTTACTTCACTTAATAATATCCAACAAATGTTTTCTTGCACAACATTTAATTACATTATCATAAACTTAGATTGTAAGTAATAATAAAAAAAATTCTTAGCTCCCTGAGGAATACTCTAAGATATTTTCATGTTAATAATCAAATTTAGTAGCATACTAATTAGTTATGTAGCTTTGCTTGTAGATATGATAGGCGAACAATGATGGAAGGAGATTAATGATGGAAGAATAAGTCAATTAACTAAAATATTGATCTAACCATGCGTGGAATAAGAATGGAAAGGATTTCTTTATGGTCAAGCATCAAAGTGTTCCTTTTTTGTATGAGACTTCCTTACCTTTTATAATGGTATAATAGAGAAGTTTTATTATCTTGTTGTCCATATATTGAAGATTACTATTAGGTTTTTATTATGATTTTTGTTTATTGCAGTTACATAAATTTTTTTCATGTGAATAGTTTTTTTATTTCCTTAGTAATTTTAAAATTTATGAATCTTTTACCACATTTTAGTTGCACTAAAATCTTAATATTGTGTTTTTCTTTTTTATCACTTTAATTTTCTTCTACAAATGAGATAATAAGCATAATTACTTTACTATGATGATTTTTTTGTATGTGATAACCTTCATTTTTATAGTGCAAATTTTTTATGTTAATGAATTCTATTTATCATATTTTACTTTTTCTATTATTCTATTATTACAAATGTTTTTAACAAGCTTATTTTAATAAAAATCTTTTTGATTAACTTTAAGCAAAAATATAGTTAAACATTTTAAATTAGTCATCAAGTCATTTACAAGAAGATCTTCTTGTATTTCTAATAATTTTTAATAAATGAAAGATAATTATCTTATATATGTGCTAATCATATCCTTCAACAATGAAAATATTTTATTTTCTACTTAATAATTTTTTTATAAATATTCACTTAAGTAAGAACTATTAATCATGACATTTTTATGTTCTTGAAAAAATTTCTATTGATAATAGTCATCAAGCTTTACCTCTTAAATTTTTTTCCTTGTTTGTATTTTCAAAATTATACCTACAAATCATAGTATTCATGTTATTCATTTGTTGAAATTAAACTTATTATTTTATCTTTTAGTTAAAATATTTGCATAAGAACATAGATTTCTGCAAATACATTTTGATCATTGTATCACAAAAAGAATTTTACTATATAATGCATATTCTATATTTTTTTCAAAAAATTTAATTACCATATTATTTAGTTCTTTTATTTATTTTTTAAAAATTACTTATTTCTCATCATTAAATTAACAAAATATTTTATTTAGCATACTATGCATCCATATTTTAACAACATAAACTTACTTATTGTTAAATACCTTTTAATGTTTTATATTTATTTAATTTTTTGGTTTCAGCATATTAAATTTATATTATATTTTTGATAATTTTTTATTTGTACTATTCATTGAAGGTATTGAATACCCTTTATTCATTAATTATTTTTCATAAGTTTTTTCTTTCACTAAAACATTATCAATACTTAATTTTAAAAGATATTCCTTTGAAATATTTTACAAAATTTAAAATTTTAATTATTTTGACAAAATCTTTTATTTTATGAATTTTGTTTTGTAATAAAAATTTTTCTGCTTACATATTTTCTACATAATTTTTATGTATCATATTATAGTAGGTATAACATCTTATTAATTTTTTTTTATTTTTCTACATATTTCCCTTTTCCTCAAAGATATTTGTACTTATGGTATTATTAACATAACATTTCTTTTGATATTGAATGATTAGTATAAAATTTTTAACCAAATAAAATTTTGAGCTATTTGAAAGAAGTCGTTATCATAAAAACTAAAAAAAGAAATAAATGAAATTAGAAATTTATACCCAGAGAAAAAAATGCAAAAAATTTATTAAACAATTTTAAAATTAAATTTATTTATAAATGTTGTCAAAAATAAATTGTTGTACAACTCAAGCATACAAAATATTCCATTGTTAAGGAAAGGTCTAAATTTTAAAATATTTTAAAATTATTTAAAATGATAAAAACTTATCACATTATAGAAAATGCTTGCAAAGTTTTTTTGAGGCATCATAACTAAAAATATAGCCGTCAAAGTATTATAATTAAGAATCATTGAGGATATAAAAAGCATTAACTATATAAAATATCATAAATCAAGGAAAATAAGTTCTCAAAAATAAATAATATTATAAAATGATTAATAATATTTACTTGAAAATTAAAAACAAGTTTAAATTTTTAATAAAACGATAATCTAAGAATCATAATATCATAAAGCCAAAAAAATTAATAGAAGATAAATGTTTGCAACAATAGTTAACACTTTAACTCAATAATATGAAAACAATGACCAACCTTAATAATTATTATTAATCTTAACAAAACAAAAGGGGCAAAATATATCCTCCCCAATCTTTATACAACACCTTTATCCATACCGAATGTTAGTAAATATTGATGTGTAAAAGCATTTTAATGCATGTATTTTTCGGTTGTTTTGCTTTTTTATTTAATGTTAGCATGTCTTATTTAACCAACATTTTTAATTAATTTTTTTAATATGTAAATATTTTAATAATGATTGGTCAGTTATTATATTGTATCAATTAGAAAACTCTTTTTTAAGGCCTTATTCTTAATGATTATCTTAATTATATAAAAATTGTTATGTTTATGTAATTTTTTATATGATAAAATTCATTAAATATTTTGTGCCAATAATTTAAATATTGTTAAACATCGATGATGTTTTTGTTCTAACCAAAATGATTTCAAATAACATGTAAGTATTTAATTTATATTATAACATTTATGTTCACATGTTCAATTTCTTATATTTCTTGGCCTACATAAAAAAATATAAATGTATTGAATCAATAAGACATTCTTATTAAAATATTTAAATTTAAAATTGTAATTTTCATATTTTTTACAAATTAGGAAAAACATTACTAAAATTGAATATTTTTTACTTTATTTTCTATTTTTAATTCTAATATTTTTTATTTAAAAATTGAATTTTTTTATAATTATAAATTTTATTTTTTAAAAAAAAAGTTATAGCAAAAAGTCTCTCAAAAAGTATTGCTAATTTCTTTTATATGTCAAAATTTGCTAGCAATCAATATGGAAAATAGCTTTTGCAAAAATATTATACATATAGATTATATGTGGTTAAGTATTTTGTTGAATTATTGATTTTCATATATTTATCAGTTCTATGATTTTTTTATTTGCAACTAGAAGTTTTTGTTACTTATTTCTATAGGAATTGTTTTATTGTGTTTGTAAATATTAGAATTACTTATAGTACTTTCATATATTAGCATCTCATTTTTTATATTTTGATATTCTTACAAGCTTATGAAAGTTATATTTTCAACTAATTGTTTTTCATGTGATACTTTTTTTTAAAATCTATGATTTTTTTATTTGCAAAAACATGTTCTTTAAAAATGCATTATTTTTTAAATGTCTAATATTTAACTATAAAGAAAATTTGGCCTTTTGCAACTTATGTAAATTTTTTGAAATATTTTATATTTTACTATTTTTAATGCAGGAAAATATTAAAATAAAATATAAATTTTTATCATAAAAATTATATTTTAGTATATTATTTACTTTAGATATTATCAATATTGTTTCAAATGCATGGAAATCGCTTACTAAGATTTTTTTCTTTATTGTTTGTAATATCATAAAATGGAAAGTAATTTGCAATTAACCTGAAAATTTTTATTAAACTTTATTGACAATAGTTTTGTATATTTTCAACATTGTTTATTTATCAGCAATATTTGATTATAATCTTTCTATTCTTTAGAAATTCAAATTAATCATTTTTCCCAAAGTTACCAAAATTATAATTTTATTTATTTATTCATTAAAAAGTTTTTGGATTGTATTTTATTAAATTTTTGTTGTCACAAACTGATGTATTTAACATAATGATCAAATATTAAATTATTGAATTTATTCAAATTTTTATATTTAATTTTATTATTTCAAAATTTTTACATTAATATGATTGTGATCCTTGCTTTACTAAGAAAATTTATGTTCATTTCATAGCATATATATAGATAATTCCTTAAATCGTTTAAGGTTTCATTGTTTTGCAACACTTTTATTTTTATATATTGACATATTTGTAATGATTTAGTTACGTAAATAATTTTTTCATATATAAATCACATTGTTTAAAAATATAGGTGCACTTATATTTTAATTATTTGCCTTTTTTTGCCTCGTGAACTTTTTATTGAATTGGTATTTAATATATTATTTTTATTGTGATATTTAATTTACTAACTTGTACACTCTTTTGTCATTTAATATGTTTAGGAGTTTTTTTTTTGTTTTTCATTAAACAATCTTCTTTTATTATTCAACTAAGTTTTCCCTCCTTCTTTAAAGTAATATTTTTAACTATAAAAATATTCTATTTTTCTTTTTTATTTTTCATTTACTTTTTTTATGAAAATTTTACAATTGTAGACCTTAACAACATAATGTTTTATATATGATTGATTTACAAAAAAGAATTATCTTCATAATATTTCGATAACTATATTTAGCTACACCAATATTTTAGCAAATATATAATGCCTATGTGTTTTTTGTCATGAATTTCAATTGATATGTAAATATTAAAACTATTTTCGTAACTTATTCATTTAATTATCTAAAATATATTTTATACATCTTTGATTACATTAGCATACTTTCCTTAAACTTATTTTTAAAAAAATAAATTTATTTTGTTGTTAGAAATCACTTTGGATATGTTAAAGTTTCAATCATAATTTTTTTCATAATTTTATGTTTTTATTAAAAATCAAATAGTATTAATTTTTATTGTAAAACTAAATTCAAAATTTAAAACATCCAAGATTTCTAATTTATTAATTAATAATTGTTATTTTATTTAAAAGATAAGGAATATGCAAAGGAAACAGAAATATAACTTAAACAAAATTAATGGAATGCCATTAAGATAATAAAATTATTCTAGCGATTGATCTATTTAATTTTTTTATTGTTTCTTTTGCAAGTTAAGCAAGCCACTAGTTGTCCTAACATAAAGAGATTTCTCAAGCAAAGAATAAAATTATTTTAACATAAAAATGTGTAAACTAATCTAAATTATAAACAAATGGTAATTCTATTTTTACATAAAACTAGGAAAAATGTATTTATTATTAAATTTATAAAATTTTAAAATAGTGAAAACTACAAAAACAAAAATTATATAAGTTATTAATAATATATAGCTTTAAAATTATAAAACTTGTAAAAAAGAAATGGACATTTACTTTCAAACATATGAAATAAGCAAAGTTAAGAAATGTAAAAAAATTAAAAGAAATAATAGGTAAATATGAACAAAAAATAGGTAATAATACAAAAATATTCATTGCACAACATCAATATAAAGTGACAAGAAAACATCTTTTATCCAAAAAAGATGGTCTGAATGTTTTTTAAGAGTCAAAAAATAAAAATAGTAGAAGCTACAAAATATCTAAAAATAATCAAAATATAATGTAAACTTTGTCATAAAATATAACACATATGTTGAGAGAAATAAAAATTTAAAAAGATAAACAACAAATAATGAGAAAACAAAACATGTATGTTAACAATAATAATTTAATATTAAATTATTTAAAAAATATACTATAAATAAAAATATGGTAAATATTTTATTGCAAGTAAAGAACAAAAGAAGAATGATGGAAGAAGAATGTTGAATGAGAATCCAACAACTAGATTTAGGTCTTTCCTTCATGCCACGAAGATAAAGAAAGGTGGTCGATGAGTAAAGGCAAAGGAAGCAAGGCCAATATATGCCCTCTACTATAATTGCATGCTTGGGTCAAAAATCTCAAAGATGGAGAAATGAAATATTATAATTCCAATTTCATATTTCATTTTATAAATGTATTTAAATTGTTTTTAATAAGAACCCATCTATCAAAAGATTAATTACTACGTATGAAAAACTTTCCAAATGCATAAACTATTGCAAACAAATAGATTATATAGTTGGAATCATGAAAACAAAATCCTTATATGATCATTAGTAAGTCTCCTATTACTACTTGTCCTATATTAGTTAAACAAATAAAGAGGTTACATACTCTATATATTCATACTATTAGAGCATTCATTGAGTTCAACATTTATTTTAAAAGTGTGACGAATCATTTTGTCCAAAAAGATATTATATAATGAAAATGAAGTTTTATGCTTTGTTTTTTATTCTAAGTTAGGTACAAGGAAATTTTTGGAAGAACACAAATTAAACTTATTTACATTTCCACGCTCTATGTAGAATAATCTTAAGATAAATAAGCTCAAGTTGATGTGTTTCAGAAATGGTATGCTTAAAAAGGTTTTTACTATAATAAGAACTATAATTAAGAGGGCATTATTAAGATGTTGATAAGTTTCGTTTAGAGATGATTTAGGTGGTTAAAGCTTTTAAAGTTCTTCAAAATTTGAATTTGCATCAAAGAATGTCAAAACTTCACTTAATTGATTATCATCGATAAAATGTAAACATGAAGTGTTTAACAATAAGATTGATATCATAAGTTAAAGAAATTACCGAATCAAAGTGTCAAGCACCAACTAACAAAACTATGTTCTTCCATGTATAATGTAAATCTTGCCATATAAATAAATCACATGAAATATTAAGAAATTTCCAAAGTTGATAATGATATAGTATGTTTGAGTGTCTCTAAGTTGAATGGATTTATCAAACTTCATTAAAATTGGTAAAAGAAGGATGATATGATTAATATTGTAGATGTAAGTAACCATGAAAATCCATAATAAATTATAATATTCTCATTACTAAAAATTATAGCTTCCCAAAAAAAAATATTTATCATATTAAGAGATTTGCATAAAAATCAAATGGATTCTGACACTAGATTAACTAATATAACACAATAAATGTGTAAAACAAATCATTTTATGGTTTGAGTGTAATTGAAATGCATGTAACGCAAACATAGTTATGGAAGCTTATGTTTATGATATTGAGCGGAAGGGAATGTTTTTTTCAAGAATGAAAAATTTTTATAAGATAACACTAAAATAGAGAAGAATTTTGTAACCTAATTTGACAAGTATAAGTGTAAATCTAATGTCAACGAAATAAGCCTAATGCAAAATAAAAAACAAGCCACTAGTAACATTAGAATTACATCAAAATATGGTAAAAGTTCAATGATAAATTGTTTTAAAGCTTGCTTTCAAACTAAGCTAGAAATGATCTAGAAAGAGGATTTGACCTTTGGTAAGACATTTTTAATTTCAACTTATGTTGAAATAGCTAATTGTTATAACTTAGAAATGTTATTCATTAGTTTGGGGGTAAACCACACAACTCAATTGCAACAATTACTCTCTTGCAAGCTAGTTGGTCAATATGATGCACAATAAGATTATGCCACATAGAAATAATAGCACCTCTGTGAGTGTAATTCTTGAAGTTCTATTGATCAAGAATAATTTGAGGAAAGCTCATAACAATGTCTTGAAATCATGTATGTAATGCAAAATGCAATGATTCAAATCCATGATGAGGGTAAAAAAATTGTTCAAAATAAGGAAAGTGCGGCCAAGTGTGACAATGCAACAAGTAGTGTTTATGGATAATCGTGATCATTTGAACTACTCAAAATTTTCTTTGATAAGAAAATAATTAATAATGAAGATATATATGGTAGGAATCCTATAGTTAGAATTAAATTAAACTCTAATTCCAGAAACAAAAAGAGTAACGAAGGAAGAAAATAGATAACGAAAGGAACTATAGCTTATGCCCTCCACTCTTTAATTCTATGTGCAAACCGGAGCTCCACAACATTAACATCAAATGGAAAATGCAAAATGAAGTTAAGAAGAACCATGAAGGCATGCAACAAAGGAAGTTCCTTCGTAATGTCAAAGAATAAAGACAAATTTTAGGAAAACTTTTACATGTGGATATTTGCCAAAATTGATCTTATATGATTCAATTTGCATTCAATATGTTTCTAAAAATATGTCAAAAGATGTCATTTTAATGTATCCACACCTCACTCATAAAATGGTTTGAAAATGTTTTAAAAATATAACTAATACAATGGCTGCATGCATAGACTCAAAGAAAATTTACAACACAAACACATCTAAGGTACTTCTAATATTTGTTAATAAAAAAAATACAAGGTATATCTAGTAGATGTTTGTAAACCTTGTGTAGAATAAAACAACATTTGTTCTAATAATGCTCCACACATATAATGCAAAAAACAGGATAGTACATTGCTAGATATGTGTGGAAAGTCAAGAGCAATGCATATAAACAAGACAAATGCATATAGATAAAATTCCTAACATAAAGTGCATGAAGTTTACTAGAAATTACTATTCATTAGTCAATCTGATAAATTAGGTTAGTGATAAATTTGCATAGCCATTAGGGATCACTTGTTGATGTTCATATGGTATTCCTAATAATATCTATGAAATTTTAAAAGTAAATTCACTTTTGAAAATGATTAAATTAATTTTATGAATGCAAAACTATTCTAAAGTTTTCATAAGTATAGTTAAGCATAGAAATTTTAAATAATGCTACCGACAATTTTTTAAAACAATCCAATTCAATTATGCTTTTAGTAAATTAATTTTATCATCTTAAACAATCTTAAAATGCTTGTAAACTTCAAAATCTTATAGCAACTTATTTGAAGCCATATTGAAGAAGCAATGTACATTGTTGTACATAATATTCTCATGAACCTCAAGCATCAACAAGTTTGTCGAAATGCTTTTTTATTCTCAATAAGTTTTGCACATGAGCCACATTTTATAGGATTAAGAAATGAGAGTTTCTTTTGAGAATTATAGCTTGATTTTGTTTTAGTTACCAAAATAGCCAGTTTTGTGAAGGTTGAGTTTAATTCACAAAAACCCAACAGAAGTTGGCTTTAGCATAACAATAGCCAAACTTTAATTTTTTCCCAATTTGCAAAAAGTACAAGGTTTTGTGGACTAGCATTAGGAGAAAAATAGTCAAAGTGAGGTTGTGTATTTACCTTAGAAAAAGGGCCTATGATGTTTTCTATCCTTGATTTGTCAAAGGTTCACTTAGGTTGAAACTAATCAAACAAAAATGCTCTAGATGTGCATTCAACACTATTATTGTTCCCTTCTCTTTTCACTTGTCGAGAATGTGATTATTAGTGATACTACAAGTTGGGTTATTTGGGACCAACAATTATTATCATAAAAAATTTATTAAGCTTTTAAAACATGTAAGGTAAGATCTTTACAACATAGAACACACATTTTTTCTATAAGCTATACTCTTGTGAGACAATGCTAGCAAATCAAACATTTGTCAAACTTATAGAAAATCATTATTTCTATTCTTCTTATACAAAGTTAAGATAGACTAAAAATTTATAATATGCTCAAAATTCATACCGAAATGGAAGAAAAGGAAATAAAAATGGCCTATTGAGCCCATTTTTTTCAATGCCTTCAAATGTTGCTCATCGTCAACCTGACTACAGCTTAGGGATTACTTGGACCACTACTTCCTGAAAAAAATCAAAGAATAGAGCTTCTAGGTCTAATATAGATCACAAGTTCAGATGAGCTACAAACACATCTAGATTTCCTACACCAAGTTTACTAGTGCAAATATCCAAAAAGCAAAAAAATTTATAGAACCCTCAAACAAACATAGATCTACCAAACAAAGCTGACCCACCACCCCATTCAACCATGCATTGAGGTGGATCTGATTGATGACACTATTGTTATCATGTTGACCCATTCGCATGATCTATGACACACTAACTCGGATATAACATAGGAATCACAGATATTGCATTGACCCCATGACTCGATCCGCAACACAGAAACATACATCTAACTTACAACACTAGAGTTGGCATACCATCTCACTAACTAGATCCACAAAAATCAAATCCGAATATTGCTTGCAAACCTTGTGCAAACTCACCTAATAACGAACAAAACATATAGAAGATTAGAAAGCTACTTTGCGACTATTTAGGCCAAAGAAATTTTTTACCCAAGAAAACAACTTTTTGACAAAAGCTTTGGCAACCACTTTTTAGAAAATAGATATTCAAAACTAAAATGGTCAATTTTCAAATTTCTTTTTGGTAAAAGCTTTTTAAGATGAATTTTATGTTTTTTCGCTTAGGCACCATAAAATTGGAGGTATACTTATGACGGATTGTCTAAAATTAGCTCACAAACACACATTTGATGGCGTTACACTAGTTTCACAAGTCAACAAACACAAAATTAATTTGAAAATTGTTTTTAAAAAAACTAAATTTTTTTATTGATTTCATTGCTTCCATCATCCGCCAACATTTGTTGTCAACAACATTATCGTATGTTAACTCGGGAACACTGATTGAGAAACATTTCACAGGCATTGACTCATTTTACACAGACCTATTAAGGCCAGTACCAACTCGCCAGTGCCACAAATCCTGCCAACCCTTTCATTTTGCATGAAGTGTACCCCTCTAAACCTAGAACAGATGCTCTGAGGCCTCCATCTACACTGCATTGATTTAACGTGCTATTTTTTCTCCCATTGTTTCGCCGCCCACTATTATCGTCACCCGAAACAAAGAATTTGTTTGCAAGCTACTTAATCCCACTAAATTCATAGGTTTTTATTTTATTCCATTTTTTGAATTAGTGATGAATATTTGAAAATTCTTATAAATAAGGATACTCGTTATATTAGAAAAAAATGATAGAATTAAATTAATTTTTTCTATGCTTTAACATTTGTGAACAAAGTGTGAATGCCTAATCCTAGTTGGAGAGACTCCAATTTTTGTTCTAAGAGACAAGGAATGGATGCGAAAGTCCTTCCACTCATACAGCCCACTGCCAAATCCCTTCTGACAGACAAGGATCGTAAGTAAAAAACTATCCAGTAAGAGAGTCGACCAAAAAATATACTCTCGTTTCTGAAAAAATTCACGTAAACATCAATCATTAAGCAATTTTTATTTTCTAGATAGTAATTTAATGGTAAATTTACTCTTTTTAAATAGAATATTTCACATAGAGTTTGTCTAAATTCTTTGTTTTATATGTCTATAATTGAATGTTACAAAAATTATTTTGTTAGATTTTATGCTTAATGCCTAAGAAGTAGTCTACTCAACTTAATAATCAGTATTACAATTTTGGGATGCCAATATTTGAATAGTTCTTAAAAACCACATATATCATTCTATGCTAATTATTATGTAATACTTTTTTATAGTTTCTAATAATCTTTTTAGTATCTTGAATATTGTAGGATCCAATTTAGACCATGATAGAAGTTTAAATGGGCCATGCATGCACTTTGGTATCAAAGATTGATTTTCAACTAAAAAAGTTTTTTTCTTTAATTTAGTGCAATCAACTTTAGCACTACACATAATGTTTTCTACTAAAAAACATTCTTCTGCTTAATAAATCAAAATTGGTTTCATTTAATTTTTAAATCTTAAAAGTATTATTATTATTTTTAAAAAAAAGAAGAATATAATGAATATCTTCGTTATTAAAAAGATTAGAGAAAAGGTCGACATGCATTTTGAGAATATCAAAAGGCCCATGTTTGAAAACAAAAGATTAATAAGAATGCATCATTAGCTAAGGAATTGAGTGATTTTAAATACTAATATACTACTTAATCATTTTCAAAAACAAAAATTAATTAGTAGAGTAATTTTTGTTACACATGTTAGAAGATCTTATATATACACACATGTTGACAGTTTATATGATATAATCATATTAAATCACACTATTGCATGTAACATGGTCATATATCACATGCATGTAAGATTATAGATAATATTTAATTAAAATTTCTAACTTTAAAATTGAGAGTGAAAGGAATGGTGACATATTTATAGACGAATATGTTAAAAACAAGATAACGTATCGGCTCTAAAACCTAATAATTAAAATCAAGCATTTTGCATGGAAAATTTGATTAATAAATTTTAAAAAAATTAGTATGAACATAAATAAAGAATAAATATCATTTGAGAAATGAAGATTAAAATATTCAAATAAAATAAATACAAAAAAATGATGTAACTAAATAAAATTTTAAAACTTTAAAACTTATTTAGGATCATCATAAAGAATAACTTAAATATAAAATTTTGATTTTTTTTATAATTGATTTCTATCATTCATGTGAAAACTAATGTACGAATCATATAAAAAGCAGATTTTAAAATATTTTTTTCTAATAAAAAATGCACTTATTTTTCAAATACATTTTATATAAATAATTTCATGTTGGTTGAAAATTGGTATTTATAAATATATCTTTTTATAATTTTTATTATTAAAAAACAAATATAAAAGTTGAAATGGTATAGAAAAATTTTTAGTAGGCTTGGTGTAAATTAGATCCTATGACCACCCCTAATTGACGTTGATAAGAACTCTACAAGTAAAAGAGTTAAAACTTGATATTTTTTTTTGTTATGATTCACTTGAAAGCTATTTGAGATTTTTTTCCTTATGGTTCACGTGAAACTTACTAGCTTTTTGGAGTTCAAATATAACCCAGGCATTTGCAAGCTCAACCCCAACTCAATTTTTAGATCAAATTAAACTTAGGCTTTCACAAATACTCGATCACCCAACCCAAAAGAAAAACACAAATATAGCAATAATTAATTTTTTTATAAAAATTTAAAAATTTTTGTATGCTCATTTGCAAATATAAAAAAACTCAAAATTATAATAAGAATTAAGAAAATAAAATCTTATAAGAATTAGGCTTACCTTAAAGAATTCGTAGTTTGTGGAAGCTGGTAAAAGAAATTTATGTTAGTAGAATATAATTCAAGCCTTCTTTACAGTGTTAAAATATTTTTCATATTCCATAGTTATTTTATCCACAATAATTAGATATTTATAGAAAAAGTTTTGTCATAACCATTAAACAATTAAGCAAAAGCTATTTGAAAAGTTGCTACCAAACATCCTAGCTTGATTTTCCAAATGCGAAATTCTAAAATGACTAGTTCAATGACATTTATAATGACAAGTTATTGAAACATTAAGCATGATTAACTGGAGTCATTGGATCTGCTTAGAGGATATTACTAACATCTAATCAAATGTTGTAATGGTGGATGAGTTTTTAGTAGTTGGATCAAGTTTGATGCGATCTAGGCTATTAAATCAAGTCTGTTGAGATTTTGATATTTTAATTAATCAATAATAAAATTGAGAATAATCTTAGTAATAGGGTTCAAAATTGATTATTTAAAGCCACATGGTTCAAGAATAAATTTTTCACAAGAAAACTCATCTAACGAAGTCACATGAGTTCATGACCATTGGATGTCCAATAAGGATCAATCACTTATAGTGGATGATGTAGTAACCCTCCAGTCAGCTCATCAAATTAAGTGTTGGATCAATTAAGATCATTACTTAAAGGGAGAGGTGATCTCCTCTGTGTCATCACAAAAATGTGCGATCGGATGGCAATGAGCACTCTCAATTTTGGAAGTACACAAGTAACAAGGAATAGTCCCACATTGCAATGTACAAAAGGGATGTGCTATTTATAACCATTTACACGATGCTATTTTGTGCGCTAAAAAAGGGACTGGCTTCCCCTTGTTCGCTAGCAATTTAATCTCCTAATTAGCTCTTATGGTTATAGAAATACATGTGAATTTTGATTCTTATTTAGCCCAACTAGATTCAAGACCACAGCATACTACCCTAACTCGATTTTCTTTGAGTTCCTGGTCCAACACTTGTAAGTGTCTGTTTTAGATTAAGCTTAAGCCAAGAGCTCTACATTTTGGCATAACTAAGATGTAGCTTAATTTTTTATAAGATAATTATGAAAATTTTAATAGAATTACTTTTGATTTGATTAAGTTTTAATAATCAATCTAATTTAAAATTTGGAAGAAATATAAGAGTATAATTTACCCAATAAAAGAGTGATTACAAGTGGCTTTTTAGGCTTAAGCTTAGCCCTAGAACTTCGCATTCTAGCACAACTGAGAAGTAGCTCAATTTTTTTTGTTATTTAAATATAAATAATTTAATAGAATTGTATGAGATAGACTACTCAATAAAGAGTAATTGGAGCAAAGTGGCTTTTTTTTAAAAAAATTAACTATTTTAATAATTTCTTAAAAATGTAAAAAAAATTTAGGTTATCAATAATTTAAACAATTTAGATTAAGTCACTTTAAGTAATAATCAAGTAATGAAATACATATAGGAGGAGTTTATTTTTAAATATTTATATATTCCTTCTACAAACAACTTATGCTTTTATCAATTATATTAAAGATTTTATTATCATCTAAATAAAAAGATATTGTGTTATTGACCTCTTGCCATGATATTTTGTATTTTGATAATAAACTCTAAGTACTTTTCATAATTTTTTAAGTTAATTTTAAAATTTTAGATAGATAATGTTTGTATTAATAGGAAAACTTGAAGAAGTGTAGCATAAATGAAATCCCATGAAAACTATTTTAGTTGGACTAACAAACTTTCAAAAGATACATTTTAAAATAAATTTTAGGTATTTTTATTTTAGTTTGATTGAAATGTTAAGCTTGATTGAAATATTTTTCACACAACATAAAAATTAAATTTTATTAAAATTGATGTTCGAAAGCATATTTGGTCTTTAAAAACTTAATTATTCTTCATTTATTATCTTGAAATTATTTTATTTTTCTATTATATCTTAGTATTTATTTAATAGATTTTGTAAAATGTATATTATAATTATAATTATTACTTCTAAAAAAATAATACTAATTAATATAATGCTAATTAATATAATACTAATTATTAATAAAAGAACAAAAAGTGTTTAAAATAATTAAAAAATACTGGCTATCGTTAAGAGGTCCTGAATGCAAGTCCCCAAACTGTTCGGTCAATTGCAAAACTAATACAACTACAAACGTAGTTTTTAGGGTCTTAAAATGGGTTAGTACTCTGGTATCAACATATACAATTTCTAAATTATCATTGATAATTCAAGTAATGACCTTTCAAGCAAAACAGCAGATAGTCAACCCTAAGTAAGCTAACTATTAGGAACGTGTAAGCATTATACACAAAACACGTTTTTTCACTTTCATGAAGTGGGACTAAAACAAAGCCTTCCTTTTACACAGCATTCTTCCAAATTAAGGACTAACTAGAACCTTCTCATCATGTAATTTCATGGTCAAACGATGTTGATGTCCATCATCTTTTTATAAAACCCTGATAAATCTAGCCGTCAGATCAAGATAGATTTAACTATTTTGATCAAATTCTTTTCCTAAACATCCTTATCAAATCTCGTATGCCCAACATGCAGTTTTCTTGAAAAATAATCTCAATTAATTCTAATGAAGTGACTCTAGTTTAACATTTCTTTTAACTATTTTTAATCCTTTAGAATGTTTTATTTAAGTATTACTTTTTCAACTAAAAAAACAAACGAAACAATAATGCTTATTTTCTTGTTCAATAAATGCTTTTAGCTATTAGAAAAAAACTATAAATAATAGAAATTTTGAACAAAATGGATCGATGAATGCTAATGTAATAAGAAGAAAATGTTTAATCCATTTGTAAGCCATGATAATTATCACTACTGTGGGAACTTCCTTTAATTGTCAAACTATCAATTATAGCTTTCTACACAAGTTAGCAAAGTTATTAGTTTTCTCTATTTATAATTAATTTAATTAATATAGTTGTGCCTCTTCAATCATTTAATCAACAACAAAATTTTAGTTGCATTGATTTTGACTTTATGCCAACAAATATTTTTCCACTATTGTCATTTTATTTTTTGTAAAGTTGACCTAACTTGTTTCTTTTATGATGGTTAAGCCTATATGTCTTTTGGGAGATTGTTTTTATAAACTTTTTTTCCTACATTTTAGTTCTTATTAATTTTTCTATTTTACATTTTTTTATAAATTATTATTGTTAAAAACTTAACATTTTTAAATTAAATTTAAAATTTTTATATAACACTTTTAAAAAAATTAATTTAAGTATTTTTGTGCAAGACTTAAATTTTTATTCATAATAATTCATCTCCTTCTTACTGATCTTAACTTTCACATATGTTATCATGAATTGTTATTCTATAAGAGAAGGGTGAATTATTTGGAATAGTCCTTTTTCTAAGCGAATATTTAAAAGAATGCTTTAATACATTTTTTTAATAAAGATAAGTATGTCTTCAAAATTATGTTTTAGTAAATATTTAACTTTTTTTGAGGAAAATTTACTATATTTTAAATTATGGTTATTTTCTTCTCATCATAAATTTTTAAAAAATTAAAAAAATTGTATAAATAAAACATGCCAGGTAAATGATTTTTAGGTTATTTATCTTAAAATGAAGTGTTTGTCTACCCTTAAAAAGATAACAAAAACCAATGTTACGAATATCACACTTTTACCAAATGATGAATTGTTTTTGACCTTACAATAACAAAAAAAAAATTGAATACAACTACCTCATAACCTAACAACCTTGGACAAAAAATAAAATAATTTAGTAACACAAAATAAAAATAATACAAAAAACATTATGCTTAAAATTATTGAATGAGGTACAAGTATTTTAAATGAATTAATTAAAGAAAATTAAGAACTTCTTTCATTTTAGAAGAAAGTAAAGATTGTGAGTTTGATTTGTGATGGGCAAATCATAGGCATGAGATGATGAGTACTAGGTGCTAACGTCTTAACTGCCATCACTTGAAAATGTTTCTTTAAATTATGTAAAAAGTTCATCAATCAATTATATTCAGGAATTCAGTTATTTATAAACTTTTTTCCAATTACTAAAATCACTTAATAATCTGATCAATTAGTCAACATGGATAAATTATGAAAATCCCAATGTCTTGAAATAATGTCTAAAAGAGCCACTACACAAGAACTGCTTGACCTAAAGGCTCCTAGATCATTTAATCATGAAACAAAACATGATTAGATGGATTGGAGTAAACAAGAACTATTTGATCAGACCATTGGATCTAAATTGTGGTATAAGACAAGATTTAGCTCTTATGCATAGACAAAAGAAGATGTGTTCGATTATGAAATTACATTATCTAACAAAGAATCTAATTAGATTTTTTTAACATAATTGCATGAATAAATGATAGAATCACTCCAATAATTTTTAGTATAGTCATGCAAAATGGTTACACATTTTAGTTCTACATTGCATGAATGATGGATTGTTATTGCTTTATAAGAATTTTCATATGCCACATAATAAGTGCATTGTTTTGGCATACTAACCCATGGTTCACACTTTAGTGATTTTGCTTATTGATGATGCACTCATAGTCTATTAAATTTTGATATGTGAGTAATGTATGGAACCAAAATTATTGGATGAGCTTTGGTGTGATTTTATCAATCTGAAAAACCCATCTACCAACATGTAAGAGTCATGCTCTAACTAAACAGTTTTGATTATTATAAGTGATATGTTTGTCTATTTTATAATTTTTTACAAATAAGTAATTATAATTTTAATACACTCTTTGAAATTTATTATTGATATAAAATTTCTAGTGATATGAATAAGAATAAAAGAATTCTTGAGATGGTTAACATTTGATCTAGATTTTAGAATTATAGTATCTAAAATTAAATTTAAAATATTTCTCTTAACTATTTGTTAATCCAACCAAAATGATCATCACAAAATTTCAACTTTGTTCTTCTTTCTTCTGGAGGTTTAAATCGAATATAATTACAATCTATCTAAAATTTATAAATTTGTTTAAACAAATTCATTAGTAATACTTATAATTTATGATCATCAAAAAAACATCACATCAAAGGGTCAACACAACATTCTTTCTTTCCTGTGATAAGAAAAATTTTAATAAAATTCATTAAAACATAAATTATTTATAAAAGTAAAATGCATAACAATTAAAGATAAGCTCCCTTACTTGTACACTAGGCTAGATTATTGTTCCCCTATAATTTATGCTCATTAAAGTCTTTTAATTTCTATTCTCTCTTTCTTTTTCATCACTTAGAGAGAGTTAATCTATATTTAATAAATTGTTCTCAAATTTAGAATTTGTTTAAATTATCAGCCAATTAACCAATTTCTTTAAGTCTATTATGTTCAAATTACACCTATATCTGACGATCTATGACTTTCATAACTTCTTCCAAAAAGATTTAATTCTTTCTTTCTAATAGTCACCAAAATTTAGTATTTTGTCTATCTTGTGTAATGGATGACTTAAAATTTGTTACAATGGATTATGAATATGAAAGACTACAGTTTAACACCAATCATAATTTTGTCAGACTTATTCATTTGGAAGATCCTTACTAAAACATAAAGTTTTGTGATTTTCTTTAACTATTTTTATTTATTTTTTTATTTTATTTGAATTTTCTAAACATAATTTTTTAAATTCTATTTGTACAATATATATATATATATATTATTTTACTAAAAAAATGATCAATATTGTAATATATAATATGTTATTTTATCTATTAGATTTAAGATCACAAACTATTTTAGTTTTAACACATTTAACTGTAATTGAGATACTATTCTTACTAATATGAAGCATTTTTCTAAAAAATCTAAATCATCATAACAAAATAATTAAAAAAGACAATTGTGATCATACAACATAATAAACTTTGTAATAAAATAAAATAATTCGAAGACATGAAATGTAAATTAATAAAAAAATCTTATGCTTGATGAAAGCTAATTGAGAAATTAGTGTTTTAATTAAATCAATTATAATTAAAGAGAATTGAGAACCTAGCTTGATTGGGAAGAAAGTAGAGATTACTAGTTTGATGATTGAAGTAGGCACCATACGAAAATGTCAATGAGCATCGACAACTAATTGTTTGAATACAATTACTTGAAAAGTTTTCTTTAGATTTTGTGAAACTTTTATCAATCTATCTTGTTTAATAATTCACTTGTTTATAAACATTTTTAATAAAAAAAGAACCTGTCAATTTAACAAACTACTAATTATTATTTGAAATTATAAATGCTCCATAGTTTTTAATTAATAAATTATTAAAATAAAAAATTGCTAAAAGATTCACTACATAAGAGTCGATCGATCGGAAGGTTCTTAGACCATTTGATTGTGAAAAGCTTCTCGATATGACGAATAAAATTAAAATAACTATTTGTAAAGTATTATTTTATTTGAACCACTAAATCTAAATCATTATTTGACTATTAGATTTAGGTCTTACATGTAGGTAAAACATAGACTTTGAGATTTCAAATTTATGTGAATGGATAAAGGATCTAAACAAGTGTTTTTAAAAATTAATGAGATCAACACCATTCAATCACATAATTTGTGTGATTGGATAGCAAAAACACTCCCACAATTTTTAGTACAACCATGTGAAATGGGAATAGGTTTTTTTAGTCTTACATTGAATAAATGATGGATTATTATCGCTATATTAGAGGTTTCCTACGTTACATATTTTACTTTTTTTGGGTTTCTCTACTGCTTGCTATGCTCTACATGTTAGTTATGTTTGGATTCTTGAGTTATGAATCAATCAAAATTGTTCCATAAGTTTGAGAGTTATTTTATCGACATGATAAACGTTATTAATAATATTCAATCATTGTGCCCTAACTGAGACTTTTGGTTCTTTTTACTAGTTTGATTTTTTGTTGTTTTGAGCATAATATTATTTGTTTTTACAAATTAATTTTTATAATTAAAATACACTTTTGCAAAAAGTTTTGGAAAGAGAAATTTCTAAGGTATGATAAGAATAAAGTGATTCATGGATGATAAAGAAAAGATCAAGATTTTTGAATCCTAATACTTTTTTAAGATGATTAATTGAAATAAGACTAAATTTTTTTACCATGTATGAGAGATTTCAATCAATCTAAACATCTAATCAAAATAAAATTAAAACATCTAAACTTAAATTTAAAATAAATCTTTTTGTTAAATTCAAACTATTACTCTTCTTTTTTAAATTCTCTTATGAACAACACAAGCATCAATTTTCTAAAATTTACAATTTTTCTTAAGAAATTAATTAGAAATTCTTAGCAATTGTTATCATCAAATGAAGTATCATGAGTAAAGGTCAATAATGTAGTACATTAAACCATCAAGTACTCCATGAAATTATATAAAACTATCGATTATCATTTGATACTAATAGTCTCCATTCAACAACACTTTTTGATCATTCTATACATTTATGGGTCCATTTGGTACCAACTTGCTATATTGTCTCATCTGCCTCTTGTCTTTACCATTCCAAATCTCCCTTTTGAACTAGTGAAAGTATTGTTAAGAATATTAAATGTCTTATGTGACATACATATTGACTTGGTTCATTGCTAATTTTTTAGACATTAAATCCACCTTCAAGAGGTCACCAACCTTTCTTCATAAAAAAAGCATCATATAATCAGGTCATGAAACTTGTTCCTTCTCCTTGTTTAAGGGCACATTCATAATTATCCTATTTGTCTACCTCTTCCAAGCCTTTACAATAGTTAACCATTTTAGTCCCAGGTATAATATCTTTGTTTTTAATTGCTTTCCTCTCATTATTCTCCTTATTTAGTACATAATTTTTATTTTATTGGACATCCATTGCCACCAAAACTTTATAGATATTACTATTTCTTGCACTTTTATTGCAAATGACTTCTAAAAGTTTTTTTGTCAAATTTCAAAAAAACTACTGCAAGTGTTATTTATTTTGATAAGTAATTCTTATATTTCAAAAATTATTTGGAACTTTTCTTATTTTTCCTTAAATATTCCTTTAGAATTAAATTGATGTTTTTTAAAATGTTTTTGTATTGTTTATGAAATATCCATTTCATTTTGAAGAAGAATTATTATTTAGGATTCATTTTCATTTTTTCTATCATATTTGACTTCTCATCAATATTATTAATTCTATCAAATAATAGTCTTTGTGATATTATAAAAACATATACATATGGAAATTTCATTTAATCACATTCAGAAAAATTAAATGTATTTATATTTATTCAACAAATGTTAAATAAACTCTAAGTCTACTGAATATTTTGTAAACATCCCTTCATATAAGAATCTAATCATCCAAATTCTAAAACTATTAGGATGCCTCCATAAAAAGTCTTCCTCTACTTCTGAAGTAGCCACTACTTAGTATATCTTATGCATTTTACATTCAACATGGGATGCACTACTCTGTTTTCTAGAATTCCCATGTTATGAACCCCATTAGCCTTCCCTCATGAAATAATCAAGGATGCAATATCATGCTACTTTTACCTTGTTTAAATATATTAGTACTAGCAACAAATTTTATTAAAACTAACCATCTCTGTGCTTGATTAACAATTGTTGTTGTAAGCAAATTAATTAAAAGTCCACTTTTCCTAACAACATCAGAAACCTAATTTTCATATGCTTAAAATATTCTTAATTATTTTTAATTTTCTCTTTCATTGACTTCTATTTTATCCTAATATGTTTTGTTAAACATTAGTTGCTTATAATATGCATCACAAAAATTTTTAAAAAAGTATGATGTATGTTTAAAATCCTTATGTAATGTAATTGTTTTTTCAATACCGCATGAGCCTTACTATTTTTGTAATAAATGTTTTAACATCAATGCCGAAAAATATTTTTCTTTTAATCTTCTACACTTCACCAAGCTAGCATAAAACAATAACTTCTTGCTATCAATACACCACATGACAAATATAGTAAATTTCATTTTATTTGACATGGATATAACAAATATCATTGAATTATATTAAGCTTTATTTATGTTATATATCTAAAATTTTCTATCTCCATATCAAAACACTAGTAGCAACTTTTACTATCTCTTTCGTGATATAGAATCTCAAAATGATAACAACACAATAATTGAGCCATTCTAATAATCTCAATGTCTGAATAGATTTATTATCAAACTAATTATGAATAAAATAATATGCATACTTTTTAATAACATGAACAAAAATATGAAAATTAAAGCATATTTTGATAGTAGAGTTACATCAATAAGTAGATAGGAATTGGAGATACGAAAACAAGATATTCAAGGCTATCTCTACATAATATTCTTCAAAAAGAGAAACCCATAAGCTATTAATAAGGAAACTTGTTGTAATGGAATCTACCCAACTAGTGTTTTATGAAATTATGCATCAAAATAAAGTGGTAGATTTAGAAGACATAGAAGACTTTCAAAAAGTAAAACTAGTAGACAAACAAAAATCATAGAATGATAAACTTTATTGATTTCTACTCAAATGTTATTTTAGGCTAGGAATGTAGATAGAACCTTGTTCATCAAGTATTTTGTTTATTAAATTCTTCTAGTCCAACATCATTTAAACAATACCATATTTTGATCAACAAACTATGACTTATGTGAATGATTTGGTAAGCAAGTTGGTGTAGGACCTAAGATGAGCTTATCGATGAGGTTTCCTATTTTCTTGAATACTAGTTAAGTAGGATGAGAAATGTATCCTTGATCTTCAATAAAGTATATATAAATGAGATGTTAAAACATAAAAAAGGAAATAGTTGCATCAAAGGAGTTAGCATAGAATGAAAATCACCTTAGAGAAGTAATATTAAGTGACCTCACTTTTGGTGTACAATCCAATGCCTCTCTTTAAAAATACATTATATGTTGTGCATCTATTTCAAAATTTGTACCACAAAATACAAGTGAAGTCTTGAAGAAAGATTTTTTTTTATTTTGCCATGTTGGAGGGTTTCAACTTGTTCGTGAGAGTGAATGTTTTGGAATTAATAGACATTTTAGGTGACCACATTATCGTGGCAAAATGTTGTTACTAAAACATAAAAGTAAGTGATAGTGTGGTTACCATTGAAAAAAAGGGAAGGCTATTGGTAAAGGGTTATAATAAAGTAGCACTAAACTTAGATGGAATACTTGAACCAATGGTAAGGTTGATGGCAACAAGGTCATTTTTACCATTTTCTTAATACAAGTTATTTAAACTATACAAAATGGAAGTTAAGAGCACCTTCCTAAATGTTGTTGTTTGGGAGAAAGTGTATGTAGAATAGTTGGATTGCATTTAACATTTTCTTCATCAAACTCATGTGCATAAGCTAATGAAAGAATCATGTAAATTGTTTCAAGAGCAAAGATCCGGTTATGAACATGGTTAGTAGATTTCTAGTCAAACATTTGTTTAGGATTGGAATGTAGATAGGACTTTATTCATCATGAACGATGCTAATGAAATTCGTCTAACCAAAGGTTGTATAGACAATATCATTTCTGGATCAATCAACTTGGACTTATGTGAATGATTTAGTAAGCTTATGGGTCATTGATTTGACTTGAGCATAATGGGTGAGGGTACATATTTTTTTGGAATGAAAGTTAAGTAGGATAAGAAAGGTATCCATGTCCTAAATGAAGTCAAAAAATGACATCTTAAAATTGCATGATCTTGAGAACATCAAATGAATTTCTACTTTCAAGAATCCCCACCATACTATTGAGTAAACATGAGAAAAAACCAATAGATTTCATGGTATACCAAGAAATGACACATTCTTTACTTGAATATTATAATACCTGGCATAGTTTTAATGTTCGACTTTTTTTGATGAATTTCAATCAAGCCCTTAGGACAGCCATCTAGAAGTTATAAAAAGAACATTTTGATAATTTCTTGAAACAAAGGTATTAAGGTTGTGGTATCCCAAAATTGTGTCAAGTCATGATCTCTCAGGATACAGCCACCAAGATTATGTAAGTGCTTGAATACATAAGAAAAACATTTTAGGTATTTAATCATTTTTTAGCAACTGTTAAACTAATGATCTAGCAAAAAATATTCAACCACTATTTTAGCAAAAAATGAACCACGATATATAGCATTTGAAGGATTTCTATAAAAAAAAAAGGTTTTGGATTGAAAGAAAATTAAATTATATGGGATTCATCAACAAATAATTCCTAAAAAATTAACAATTTGAATGCTTTTTCTTAACTCAAAGCCTTCTAAAGTACTACAACATTTAAGAAATTGATTTTAAGCACCATTTCATCATGGACTATGTTGAATGAAATATAGTAGACATTCTTTTTGTTGCTAACAACATGCAACAAGTTAGCACCTTAACAAAGCTTCTTATTTAAGATTTGTTCTATAGTAGTAGAAGACATTTTTATGGTGACAAAAGGGGGAGCAATTAATCTTGCTTATAAGAGAAGTGCCTTCAGTGAAAGGGAGCTCAACTGTGCACTTTAATTACTTCCAAATCTATCTTGACTTGATAATATCTAGCAAATGGTTTCTTGTACTACATTTAATTACACTATCATTAACTTATATGGTAGCATCATAAAAACAAAAGGAGGTTATTGGTCCTGTGAGCACTTCTCTATGATACTTTTATGTTAATGACCTAATTAAGTACCATACTATTTGATTATCTAGCTTTGCTTAAGTATATGATAGGTGAACAACATTGGAAGGAAATTAACGCTAAAAGAACAAGTCAATTGATTAAATATATAGATATAACCATTTATGGAATAAGAATGGAATTGGTTTTGACATGGCCAAGAAACTAAGTGTTTTCTTATTGTAAAACATGTGAGGAAAAATGAATAATAAGATAAAGATGAATTGTGTGTTTAACTAATTTTTTATTCAAAAAATTAGAAGAAAGAAGTTTCAGCATTAAAATAAAGCTTTTTTATAAAACTTATGTACAAAATAAAATTCTTTAATGATAAGCAAAATGTACAAAAGGTTTTTAAATGCTTTGACTAAAATCCATGCCTACATCCACCCCAATCCCCGTTCAGGATTCTACTAAGCAGTCCCTTCTGTTGAAGCTGGTAGTGTTTAAACAAATATAAATCTGTGCTCCAATTAGATGCCAAAATCTAAGAAGGCTTTACCAAAAAATTGGGAACTTTGCAATTTTTGGTCAAAAACTTCCTACACTATTAATATTTTAAATAAGAGCAGTAATAATAACAAATGAAGGAATGCTACCAACAAATACAAAAATTAATATGAAAGAAAGTAAGAGAAATTGACACTAACAAAAATCTATAGCTCCTATAATTACGTAGAAATGTGTTGCTCACAGTTTGAACTTCACTTTGATTTGTATAAATATTTTCAAGTTTGATTCAATAGTTTTAGGATCTAGTAAATGATCTTTATTTATAATTGAAATAAAAAACTCCAAAAATAACTCACATAATACCTAAAATCTACTTTTCAAAACAACTAGTAGTAATAAATAGAGATGATGGTACAACTACCATCCAATTAAGCAAATAGAGTGGTAACAATTGGATCAACTTAAATGATAAAGGGTCCACATTTAGTCATTAGAAGATAAGATTTAGAGAGTTGGATTCAAAAGTTGGTTGGATAGTAATGATGATCAGATTACTATTAACACAAGAAAAAAAGACTATCAACAATCCGATCAACCATTTTTGATAAACAACTATAGTAAGTTCACTATTAATAAAAATGAGGGTGATCTGGACTGCTCGATCGCAAAAATACATGTTCAATTAGTGTGAAAATCTCAAGTTTGGTAATAACAATTGTTTTGTCTTAGATTGTAACATAGTTGAAGTATTTTGTGCTTATAATACATCAACTACATATTACAATCAGCCTAATGGATTGGCTACCTTCAAGTGTTCTCAACAGGTGATGACCTGGGTCATCAGTGGGAATGTATGGTTCTAACTTAACTCAATTTTCCAAAATTGATTAAAGACTTTGCCATTACACATTTAGCCTAAGTCTGTTCATAAGTAATGCCTTCAACGATTTAACAAAGACACCACAATAATAACCTGACTTGATCGATACTTGGGATTCCCTAAGGCCCATGAGCCTAGGTGCTACATGTTATTTGACCTAAGCCATTTGAGGTTAATGGTTGAGAGTGCTTAGGAAATAATAATAATAATAATAATAATAATAATAATAATAATAATAATAATAATAATAATAATAATAATAATAATATAATAATAATAATAATAATAATAATAATAATAATAAAAATAATAATAATAATAATTTATATATTAAAAATATTTTAATATTTATAAGATTTTTAAGAACTCAAATGCATTCAAAAAAATATAACTTAAACCAAAGTCAAATATGTATAGAAGATGATAGTCTTATTTGCCATAATCTTAAAGAAATTAAAAGTTAAACATGTTAATAATAAAAATTTAGAAATGAAGTTCTTTTTGGACTAACCACTCCACAAAGACTATTGTCATCGACTCAAAAGTCAGTAGATTGAGCCATCAAATTGTATTCACAATTTATGTTATAGTTTTTACTCCATCAATTCAAGATTATTAGAACACTTCATGAGATCTAACTAAAACAATACTAAGTTCAATAAAGTATTAGTAAAGACTTACCCTTGGTTTTGTGATAATCATATTAAAAGTTATAATAACCACCCCCTGATGATTGTAAAACTAAAGCTTAAAAAATGTAATATTAATGGAAAAATTAAATAACTTAATATCAACATTGTAGTATATATCTTATATGATAACCCATACTTCTCTTGAATTCTAGCTTTCCCTCAACTAGAATTCTAACAATTATTTCTCTCTATTTTTTTAATAATTCAAAGGGGTTAATGACACTTAAGCTTAACTCAAGTATATTAAATACTTTGATAGGCAATGGTTCAGTAAAAATATCGACAAATTAGGTAGACAATAGCACGAATGATAACAAAATTTTTTTTATATGCATGTTCTCTAATGAGGTTATATCTTAATTCTATATGTTTATTCTTAAGTGTTTAATGGGACTTTAGCTCAATAAATTGCACTTAATTTACCACAAAAATTAGAATTGTATAAATTCTAAGCCATAATCTAAAAACAATTGTTTCGGCTATAGAACATCAATTGCCCACCAAATTTTACTATTTTTCCTTGCAAAATTTCCTACAACTTTAATTCTTCAAACAAAAGTGGTACTGCTAATAAATGATGTAAATGTTCCAAGAAATGCATAAATGATTATGAATGAAGATGGAAGAAATAGATGCTGACAAAAATCTATAGCTTTGGTAATTGGGTAAAAATGTGTTTCTCATAGTTCAACTTCATTTCATCTCGTATGAAAACTGTCAAGCATGATTCGATTATTTTAATGTTTGATAAATGATCCATATATATTTGAAATAAAAAAAATAAAAAATAACTCCCTAATTATTGGAATCTACTTTTTAGAAAGCTAGTCAATATAGATAGAGAAGCTGGTGCGGTTGTCATCTAATCAGGCCAACGAAGTGGTAATTGTCAAATCAGCTTCAATGATAAAGTATCGAAATCTAATCGTAGTGAGATAGGATAAAGAGCATTGGATTGAAAGTCAGATGGATAATAACGATAATAAAATTACTTTTCATGTATGAGGAGAAACTCTCAACCACTCAATCAACTATTCTAGATGAATAGTTGAAGAAAGTTAACTTTTTGCATATGTGGGCATGATCTGGATTGTTTGATAGCAAAAATGTACATGAATGTAGAAATCTCAAGTTTGGCAATAACGTTTATTTAATCCCACATTTTGAAATAGTTGAAGTATTTCATGCTTATAATATATCAACTACATACATAATCATCATATTGGGGTTGGCTGCCCATAGTGTTCTCAAGAGGTCATGCCCTT
The DNA here is from genome assembly GCA_023846275.1 of Vanilla planifolia. Lineage (NCBI taxonomy): Eukaryota > Viridiplantae > Streptophyta > Magnoliopsida > Asparagales > Orchidaceae > Vanilla > Vanilla planifolia. The sequence continues at coordinate 3,320,100 of JAIUJO010000037.1, forward strand.
TGTCACCAGCACACATTTAAGGGTCTTACCTGACCCTATATACTTAAACAAATTACGTAGTCTGTCCTCACTAGTTTCTCCAAACTTGGTTCATAAGTAATGTGCTAAGCTAAATGACCTAGAGACTACAATAAGCCTTGACAAATATTTGAGGTTAGCCCATCTTAGATTTGATGAGTACTTGGCCTATGGAGGTGCCTAGGGCTCATGCCCCAAGTGGAATTTGTCACTTGACCTGAGCCCTTCGAGCTTAGTAGTTTGGGGTGTACCAAAGAAAAACATAATTTTTTATAATAACAAAAAAATTTATATAGAAAAATCATTTGATTATTTTTAAGATTTTTAAAAGCACAAATTCCTTCAATTGAAAACTTAAACCAAACTCACATATACATTCAAGATTGATACTTTTATGTGCCCAGTTACAAAAAAATTAAAGATTTAACATGCTAATCATAAAGATTTAAAAATGATATTCTTTGTAAATAAGCCACACAAAAAATCATTGTCCTCGACTCCAAACTCAACAAGTTGAGCCATCAAATTGCATTCACTATTTATGCTAAAGTCTTCACTCCAACAAAAATCTAGTCCTTACTATGCTCAGTAAGTTATTAATAAACGCTTTTATTATAAAATTTTAAGTTTTTCAAAGAAAATTTTATCATCAAAGCTAAAAAGAGAAGTCATTGAAATTAGGACATTATAAGGTAAAAAAATTAAAAAAAGCTAAACAATTGAAAAAAAATAAAATTATTTATAATAATTTTAAAAAAAAATTTCCACTCAAGTTTAAGGTTGATAAAAAGATGACCTAATATGTTCCTAAAATGTTTTCACACACAAACATTTAATCACTTTGATTTTTGATAAAGGTGTTGTATTTAAAATATTCATTAAATTTATACAATGCATTACAAAGTTGCAAACTAGCGTAAGTGAAAAAAACATATTTTTTATTGTTGATGAGATGCTTGTACCAATTTTTTTTGTAGGCATACATTAATTATTTAAGTGCTCTATACTCTTGGTTTTAACAATTTTTTATAAATAAAATATTTGTTTCAAACTTATTTAACTTTTCATGTGTATGATAATACCAATTTGTTGCATTCATAAACTAATTATCTAAGTATTATATACTTTTGATTTTAACAATTTTAGTGTAAATAAACAAATTATTTTTGAAACTCATTTAACTTTTCGCATAAAGGATAATTTTGATATCTAAGTTATAAATGGTTTTTGATGTATTAAGCATTCAAATATAATAATTATTTTTATTTTATGTTTTAGTACAATAACAAGATTTTTTTTTGCTTACGTTATTGTGCAACATAGTAATATATTGTGTAAATTTACCAAACATTTTAACTATATTTTTATAATTTTTACGTTTTGTTTATTGTTTTGTTTTTCTTTTTATTTAAATTTAACACGTTTTATTTAGCCAAGTACTCTTTAAATTAGAGAAGTTTTTAAATATTTAAATTTTGTTAATAGTGATTGCTTATTTATTATACTATATCAAAAGAAAAACTCCTTGTCAAAGTATTATTCTTAATGCCTATCTTAATTATATAGAAATGATCATTTTCTATCATTTTTTATATAATATAAATTCTTTCAATATTTTGTACCAATAATTTAAATAATTCTTATCAAATATGGTTTCTTTATTCTAATCAAAATCATTTGGCATAACATTGAATTATTTAATTTATATTATAACGTATATGTTGACATGTTTAACTTCTTAAATATTTTGGCTTAAATCACGCAATCTAAATGTTCTCAATCATTAAGACCTTCTTACTTATACATTTAATATTAAAATATTTTTAAATTTATTGCAATTGAAAAATGTGAAAAACATTTGTAAATTTGAACATTTTTCATTTAAGTTTAGAATTTTAATATTTTTCCTAAGAAATTGCATAATTTTTTAATTACAAATTATTTTTAAAGATTCTTAGGAAATTGTTTCTAGAAAGATATTGTTAATTTTTTTATATTTCAAAATTTTTTTATATTTGAAAATTGTTTTATTTTTGAAAATATTATACATATAAATTATATCTCAATTGGTAATTTATTGGATTTTGATTTTTATAAATTTATCATTTCTTTAATTTTTTTTGCAATGAAAAGTTTCTGTTACTTGTTTCTTTAGAAATTTACTTATTGTGTGTGTGAATATTAGAAATACTTATAGCACATTTTAGGATTATGGTACATTTTAATATTTTTATGTTTTTACATTCCTACGAAAAATTATATTTTTTTTAATTATCACTTTTTATGTGACAATGTTTTTTTTAACAACTATGATTTTCTTATTTGTGAAACTTTATTTATGAAAATGCATTAACTATTTAAAATTTATCATTAAATTATAAACAAAAATTCACTATTTGGAACGTATATAAATATTTTAAAATATTCTATTTTGTAATTTTTTAAAATTAGAAATTATTAAAATAAAATTTAAATGCTTTTTTTCTTTAGTTATATTTTGGTATATTATTTTCTTAAGATATTGCTAATGTTGTTTTGAATACATAAAAGCATTATTCTCACATGAATTATAACTGCAAGTAAATTTGAGCATTTGCTATTATTATGCTTAAAAATGTCTTAAGAAAAAAATTTGTATCTACGAAGAATAAAATAAAAATCACTCTATTCGTAAAATTATAATTTAATATTTAAATGATAAAATGTATTTCTTAATAATAGTAAAAAAAGCAAATAAAAAATAGAATTTTATTAAGTATTAAATTCAAGTGAAAATAATTAATAACTTTTTTCTAAACTTACCCAAAGAAATATAAAAAATAATTTTTGTCATTGTTTTCCAATTATATAAATGAATATTATAATACAAAAAAAGAAAAAAAATGAACAAGAATTAATTATAAAAGGAAGATTAAAAAGCAAAGGTGTAAATTTATAATATATTATTATTTTATTCTTAGAAATTTAAAAATAATAATATATTCTAAATCAATAAAATAAATTTAAAAATTATAATTATAATAAAAATAATGTATAAAAAGTAATAATAATTTTCTTTTGCTCTTTTAGTTTCTACTTATTCTTAAAAATATTAATGTGCTTTAGCAATTTAAATCTCGAAAAGCTATTATCAAATGATGACTAACAAGAAAAAGGATAAGAAAATATAAAACATGATAATTAACTAGAAGAAGTGAATCATAACAATAAAAAATTGATTAAAATAAGAATATAAGAAATGAATAAAATTAAATATGAACTATATCAAGGATAAATAACATAATAAAAGTAGTTAAAATAAACAAATGATGTGGGCGAAGACCAAAAATATCGAACAAAAGATGAATAAGAATATCCACTATTAATAAGAATAAATATAGCATTTTTAAATTATTAAAAATATTATTCATTGTTATCATAATATGTTTTTTTGTTGTTCACTAATTTTAATTTTTTAAAATTCATAATATAAAATTTATATTACATTCATTATTTATTATTAATAATTTAAAATAGTTATTATTTTTTAAAATATATGAATAATTAATATTATTTTTTATAATTACTATGAAACATTAATTATTTTATAAAACATTTTAAATAAAAAAGGTGTAACAAATTTAATTTTTTCATTCTAATTACAATAACAAAAATCTATTTTTAAATATAATGTAATTATTTTATTGAAAATAGATTTACTATATCTATTTTTTAATTTATAAATAATATTTTTTATAATTGTAAATATAATTTGTAATTACACTAACTATTAACTATAGGTGACTCTATCTGTAGGTTGTCTTAAGAAATTGGATATTTAAGGTAGACATACAATAGTTGATAGAAAGTAATAGAGAGAAAAGAGTAAAAATTAAGTATATGTAGATAACTAAAAATAATGAGAAGTAATAGAAAAGGGGAAAATATTAGTGAGAGATAGAGATAGAGATAAAGGAAAGAGAGAAAAATAGAAGAGATTGATATATGAAGAGTTGAGAGAAAAAGATAGAAAAAAACATAAGATTGAAGAGAGAAAGTGAGTGATAAAGTTAGGTGAATGAGAAAGAGGTAATAATTAAGATTGAGAGTAAGGGAAAATAGTGGGAAGGCTCATCAATTGATAAAATAAGGTGGACTGATATGCAAGAGATTAAGGAAGAGAGTGAACGATGAAGAGAATCAGTTCAAAAAAAGTAAGATAATGAGATATAAATAAGATGACAAAATGGAAGTGAGAAAGATTAAGGCAAGATAATAGGTAATGTATTAGAGGGAGAAATTAAAGTGAGAAATGATGGAGAGAAAAAATAACCAAAACTTTGATGCAGTTGAGATATAAATTGAGGGAAATATATTGAAAAGAGAAATAGAAAGAGAGGAAAGGAAAGAGATTGGAAAGATTTAGTGGAAAGTGAGAGAGAGAAGAGAAAAAGTAGAGTTTAAAAGAACAAAATTATAGAGAAAACAATGGACAAAGAAAGAAAGTGTAGAGAAAAGAATAATGAGGGACAACATGATTAGAGAAAAGTAAAACTATGAAAAGTGACAGAGTGTGATACGGAGGGGTAAAGAAAGTATATTGAAATAATAAAGTTAAGAAAGAGATTAGTATGAAATATTTTTGGCTAAACAGAAATAAAAAATGCTATTAGAGAAGTGATAAAAAATAGTAAAAGATTATTTTCTTATGAGACTACATGATAAAATGAAAGAGAAAGATAAAAGTGACTATTATAAGGATGTAGGATTGAAAGGGAGAGAAGAAATAAAAGAGCAAAGATAGAGAGAAAGAGAGCAAAAGAGATAGGTAGAGCAAGAAAGAGATAATCATAGACTGTTAGAGATGAAATAAGTAAAGGATGAAGCATCAATTTATAGAATTAGTCAGTGGAGCGATATTACGGAGATAAAAGAAGTGAGAGTGAGTTGAGATAGAATTTGTTAGGAGACCTAGACAAAATGAAATAGAAAAGGAGAGTGCTTAAGAGAGAGAAGATAAAGGAGAGAGTAGTAAATAGAGTATTATAAAGGAAAACTAAAGAGAGATAAAGATGATGGAAAGTTGAGATAAATAAGACATTTTATTTAAATAAGATAAAAAATTTATTTAGAAAATGAGAGAAGATATCATGAGAGATGGGAAAGGAAAAAGATATAAAATAGCTAGTTGAGAAAGTCATAGAGAAAAAGAAAGAAGGAGAATTAGGTAGAAATAAAGTTTAAAGAAGAATAAAACATTGTAAAAAGGAGAGAAGAAAGAAATTTAAGAAGTTTAATGATGGAACACAGAAGAGAAAAGGGAGTTAGCATAATAGATGAGAAGTGAAACTAGTAAAAGAGACAAAGAGAGATAGAAAGAAAAAGAAAGTGTAAAATAAAGGAAGTAAAAGAAAGGTAGAGTGATAATGAAATAGAAAGAACATTTAGGAAGAGATTCTTAATGGGAAGGAAGGCATTTAAAGATGAGGACATGAAGAGTTTGTGAAGGTATAAGGAAGGGAGGCAAAGTGATAGATGAGTGATGATAAAAAGAGATAAAGCAATATTGAGAAGAGACAATTTATAAAGAGATGGAGATGTAAGATATATATTATAAAGTAGATAGAGAGTGTAAAAGACAAGATAGAGAGTTGAAAGGAGAGAGTGTTAGAGGGAAAAGATATGGAGATATAGTTGGACAATAAGGGTGAAATAAAAATAATGTAAACAGAGATAGAGATGCAAAAAAATCGAGATGTATGGAGATAAAGGCAATGGAGAGCATATTAAGGATATAAGAGAAGAGATGTGAGAGGAGAGAAATTACAAAAAAAGATGTGAAATAGTAAAGTGTTAGTAAGAGAAAAAGATAAAAGAGAAAGAGAAAGAAAGAAGAGAGTGACAAATTTGTTGATAAAAATTATTAGAGAGGTAGAATAATGGTGAATATAAAAGATGAAAAGAAATGAAGAGTAAGAGATAGTAGGAATGGGAATGATCATAATAATGAGAAAAGTAATGAGAGTATAAACTAACAGGGAATATATGGAGATAGCAGAACAAGAAAGAGTAAGTGAACCAGAAGGAGGTTCAAATTATAAAGAAAGAGGAGAGATCATGGAGTGTGAAGAGGAATCAAGAGAAAGAAAGTAAAAGAAAAAGAATTTGACTAATACATTACCATCAAAGATGTAAAGAGGTCAATAAATGTAGAAGAAGAAGCAAAGTATAGTATATATAATAAAAGGTTTAGATAGAGATGAAAGAGACATGCAAACATGAAAGATTTGATGTATAAAGTAATATAAGTTGAAAGACAAAAAATGAAGAATAAGGTAAAGAGAGAGAAGGCTATAAAAGAATTGTGATAATATAAAAAGAAGATAAAGACAATGATAAAGAATATAATAGAGAGGGATTCAATACATTAAGATAAATAGAAATGGAGCCAAAGTGAGGGTTAGATATATGGATATCAAGTTAAAAAGGAAATAGAGAGAAAAATGGAGTCTAAAAAGAGAGAAAATAAAGTGAAATTGGAAATAAGAGATAGAAAAGAAGAATAAAAGATAGAGGGTAAAGAGATATAAGAAAATATTAAGAAAAAAGAAATTTGTTGAAATATATACAAAGAGAGAGACATATATATTATGTAAGAAGGAAAGGAAGAGAAGAGGGAGAAATAAAAAGAGCATAAAGAGATAAAAAAGAAATTAAAAAATACAAATTGAGAGATAGGTCAAGAAAGATGAAGAGATAAAAGAAGAAAAAGAAAGGACAAAACTCTTGAGGAATAATGATAGGGAAGAAAAGAAAAAAGTTGAATAAGTGGAAGTGAACAATGTGAGTTAGTGAAGAATGAAAGGAAAATTGGATGAATTTGGTGATTAAGCATTAAGAAAGGAAGAGATAATTCGAATGAGAAAGGGCATTAGAGAGATTGAGATGAAATATAGAGAAGAAGGAAAGAAGAATAAGAAGAGATGGTGTGGGAGAGAAAGAGGAGATAGTGGAGTGAGCAAGAAAAGGTAAGGGAGACAAAGAGGCTAAGATTAAGAGCAATAAAGATAAATCATGAGATATATTTTAAGAGAGATAAGAGAAACAAATAGAGATAAAAATGATAGATAAAGAGATAAAGCAAGAATACAAATCAAAGACTAAATGTGAGTTTTATAGTGACAAATGTTGATAAATACAAAATTTAAAGTGAATAATACATGATGAAGAGAGGGAATGAAAGAGTGAGAGAGAAAAAGGAAAAAATGTGATGGGCATGAATTTTAGAGTGGACAAAGATGGAGGGGGTAACAGAAGTAAGAGAAAAAAAATACAAGGAGGCATATTGAGAGATTAAATAGGTTGTGGAGAGAGAAGATACACATGTAGAGTAAGGCATCCACAAAGTCAAAGACACAAATAATTAAAACTAAAAAGAAAGATTATAAAAGAGAGGCAGAAGGTGGTGTGAAAAGGATTAATTTGTTTGAATGTACAAGAGGGAGAGGGAAATGAATCAAAAACAAAGAAAATAAAATAAGGAGCTAGTGAAAGATAAAGAAAGACAAAAGAAGACAAAGAAAAGTGAGAAAAGAAAAACATAGATATGATTGATGGATATGACAGAGAGGATTGAGAGAATGAAAACAAATAGAGTGATGAGACCAAAAAGAGATTAACTATAGATAGTGTTTGAGAGAGCTGCAGGATAATGGGATAATGATGGAGAGATCAATAAAAAGAAATAATAAAGTCATAGCGTGATAGAGAAGGAAAATTAGAGAGATTGGCAAAAATAATGAGTTTAGTGTGGGAATGCATAAGGAACAAAGACATGTGAGGGGAGTGAGAATGGCACGAGAGAGATGGACAAGAAAATGAAGAGAGAAAGAGAGATTTAGAAATGATATTAAGGAAGAGAAAGAAAAGATAGATTTATGAGAGAATTGTAAAGGATGTAGTGCAAAGTTACATAGAGAAGATATAACTCAAAAAGACTTATAGGTTGAGAGAATAAGTTAAAAAAAAGAGACATAAGAATGTAGAGAGTTAATTGCAAATTAAAGATGGTGATATATAAGGGAGAAAGACTATGTGATGATATATAAAATAAAAAGAGATAAAAAGATGAAGGGAAGAGAGTGAGATTGATAACTCATAAAAAAGCAACACTTTGATAAAGATTTTGATTTAGAGAGAACAAAGATAAAGAGGTAAACAAACATTAAGATTGAAAGAGAGACAAAAAAGAAGTGAGAGAAATTCAAAGAAATAGTTTTAAAAAGAGGCACATTAATTTAATGATAAAGAGAACAATAAGACAATGAAATAATAGAAAAAAGAACAGCATATGAAAGTGAAGTTTTAAAGAAAAAGAGACAATTTTGGGAAAAAGTTGGTAGAGATTATGATAACGAATGTGTGGAGAGAGTCACAAATATTTTGTTTCAAAGAAAGTTTTGGACAACGGGATATAGTTTAAGAAAGAAAGTGAGAATAATATTAGAGAGAGAAAAAACAAGAAAAATTAATTATTTATCTGCTAAAGCAATATTATTGCGTATAAGAAATATTAAAAATAGTATCATTAATAGTAATTTTTAAAAATATAAAAATATTTAATTCATATTATAATAAATAAAACTTTTTAATAAGAATAACTATTATACAAGTTTTTTGTAATAAATATAATGATTATTAATTAGCATTATCATCCTTTTGATTAATTTTTGAAATTATAATTTTGTTAAGATTAATTCTATTTAATTATTCTTTCTGTTTAATAATGTGTCATTTAATTTACAATTCATTATTAACTAATAAACTAATTTTTATTAACATAAATACTTTTAAATGTAATGATCTATTTATGCTTAAATAATATTTAATTATTTAAATATTGATTCTTAATTATCACAAATCTTTTCAAAAATAATTAATTATTTTGGATAATTGTTTAAGAAAATGAGATAAGAACAACGTTCACTAATGGTGTTAACCATAGCTAATAAAAATTTATCTAACTATAATTTAAGTAATAAAAAGTTAGTCCCATGCAAATTATAACTTTAATCTTCTTAAGAAAATAACTAATAGCAAAAATATGAATATTTGCTGTTATTATTTTTATTATTGACAAGAAGAATAAAAAATGCAGAACACAATAATAACCAGATGAAAAGAATAGTAAAAATAAGAAATTTAGACTAAAAAAAGAAAATAAGAAATGAATAAAATTAAATATGAAATATTTCATGTCTTAATAGGACAATAAAAAAGAAGTTAGAGGAAAAAAAAAGAAATGAAAGAACACAAAAATAAAAGGATGAAAAATAATAAACTAGAATGAATGTACTTTTTTAAAAATTTATTAATATTGTTATTAATGATTATCATAAATTATTTCTATAGGTGTCCATTAATATTTTTTTAAATTCATAGTGCAATATTTATTATTTTTTAATTTATATATTACCATTATTTATAATAGTAATTGTTCTTAATAATAAAACAATAATTAATGCATGTTTTTCTTTTAATTATCATGAAAAATTAATTATTTTATAAATATTTTTCAATAAAAATGATGTAATAAACTTTATTATTTATCATAATTACAATAAGAAATTATTTTTTAATATATGAAATTAATGTATTCAACATATATTTATTTTATCTATTTTAATTCACAAACAATATTTATTATAATAGTAAAAAGAATTTGTAATTTCCCTTCTTGTTAACAAAAAGTGATTTTGATAACTAGTAATAGCTATAGAAAATATTTTAAATTTTAATAGAACAAGAATTAACAATTTGTATACTTTAGTTTGCTATAGTTCATTTATTTAACTTATAATTCTTATTTTGATTCATATCAACTCCTTAAGTTTATTTCTAAATTTTCTTATGATATAACAATTGAAAGTAGACATAAAATGAATAATAGAAAAAAAAAGATAGAGAGAGAAAGAGATAAAAAAGAAAGGAAGATGAGAGAGGTGAGAAATAAAGTAATAATAAAGTATATCTTGATAAATAGACATAACAAATCTTAAGAAAAATAGGAAAATATTAGTGGCTGATTGATAATAAAAGAGTGAATATAAGTTGGAGTAAGGAAGAGAGAAAGACAAAAGAGATTGATATATAAGGAGTTGAGAGGAAGAGTTAGAAAAAATATATAAGTGAAGAGAGACAACGTGAGTGAGGGAGTGAAGTAGAATGACAAAGAGGTATTAATTGAGATTGAGAGAAAGGGAAAAGCATGAGAAGAAGCATCAATTGATAGAAAAAAGGTGTATTGATAAGGAGATAAGGGAAGATAGAGCAATATGAGGGAGAATATGTTTAAATAGAGCTATATAAATAGATATAAAGAATGAGACAATTTCGAAGTATGGAAGATAAAGAGAAGATAATAGGTAGTGTGTGAGAGAGAGAAATCTTAATGAGACAGAAAAGATGGAGAGAAAAGATAGCCAAAAGTTTGACATAAATGAGTTATAAATAGATGAAAATATATTGATAAGAGAAAGAGAAAGAGATAGGGGAAAGGAAAGTGATTGGAAAGATTTAGTGAAAAGAGTTAGAGAGAAAAGAGGGAAAGGAGATAAAAAGAAAAAAATTTGTAGAAAAGAATGGACAAAGAAAGAAAGTGAAGAGAAAAATAATGAGGGAGAACGTGATAAGAGAAGAGTGAAATAAGGAAAATTATAGTGTGTGATACTATGCTATAGAGAAAGAAGAGTGAAATAAAGAACATAAGAGAGAGGTTGAAATAAAATATTTTTTGCTGAATAAAAATTAGGAATATTGTAAGAGAAGTGATAGACAAAAGATAAAAGAGATTGTTATAAGGATATTTGAGTCAATGAGAATGAAATAGAAGTAAAAGAGTAAAGATAGAGAGTGAGGGAGAAAAGTAAGGAGAGAAATAGATAATCATAGACTATTAGAAATGCAATACGAGAGGGAGCAAGAATCAATATATGGAATTAGATAGATCGATAGTGTGGAGATGAGAGAAGATAGAGTGAGTTGAGAAAGAATTTTTTAAAAGATGTAGATGAAAAATGGAGAGAGAAAAGAGATTATTATTAATAAAAAATAAAGAGAGACAAAAATGATGGAAGGTTGAGATATATAAAGAGTTTGATTTAAAGAAGACAAAAATTAAGATAGATATAATGATAGGATAATGTGAGAGATGGCAAAAGAAAAAAATGTAAAAGCATTAGTGGAGGGAGTAAGAGAAACAAAGAAAGAAAGTGAGTTAGGAAGAAGAAAAGCCTAAAGGAAATTAGAAAAAAGCAAGAGTGTGAGAGGAAAGATATTAGAGAAGCTTAGAAATAGAAGAAAGGAGAGTAAGCATGATAAATGGGTAATGAAGCTAGTAAAAGAGACAAAAAGAGATAAAAAGGGGAAGAGAGAAAAGTGTGAAATAGAGAAAGTAAGGGAGAGGTTTGGAGATAATGTAATACATAAAAAGTTAGCAAGAGATTTCTTATAGGAAACAAAGCATTTAGAGATGGAGAAATAAAGAGAATTTGATGTTATAAGAAAGAGACAAAATGATAGATGAGTGATGAGAAAAAGTGATAAAATAATATAAAAAATGAAATAGAAGATATGTAAGAGATGTTAGATTTGTATAAGAAAGTAGATAGAGCGAGTCAAAAAGTAAAGATAGAGTGGTAAAAAAAGAGTGTGAGAGAGAAGAAACTATTAAAAAGGAATTAGCAATCATAGAGAAATAAATAAACACTAACAGAAATAAAGAGATGAAATATAGAGGGGCAAGGGATAGCGGTAATGGGGAGCACATGAGATGTACAAGAGAAGAGATGTGGGAGGAATGAAATTGGTGACAAAAGAGAGTAAATAAATAAGCAATAGTAAGAGAAATGTAGAGAAAAAAAAGAAAAAGAGAAGAGAGTGACAAAATGTTAATAAAAATTGTTAGAGGAGAAGAATGACGGATATAGAAGATCAAAAGAAATAGGGAGCAATAGATTATATGAATGGGATTGATGATATTAAAGGGAAAAGTAATGAGAGTAAAACTGTTAAAGAATAGGGGTAGATAAAAAAATGAGAAATATTGAGTGATTGAGGACGAGGATGAGATGATATAGAAGGTTATAAGGTCTGGGAGATTGAAGAGTCGTTGAGAGAAAGAAAGTCAACAATAAATAATTACAATAATACATAGAGACCAAAGACATAAAGAGGTCAATGAATACAGAGTGAGAAGCATGGTATAGTATATAAATTAAAAGGTCAAGATAGAAATGAAAGAGACAGCCAAACATAAAAATTTTGATGGATAAAGAGGTCTAGTAGAGAGATAGAAAGAAAATAAAGAATAAGGTAAAGAGAGAGAAAGCAATGAAAGAAGAGTGATAATATATATAGAAGATAAGAACTATGGGGAGTAGAATAGAGAGTGAATAGATAAATTAAGAATAAAATGAAATGGAGTAAAAGTAAAAGATAGATAAAGAGATATCAAGTCAAAGGAACATAGAGAGAAAAGAGAGAAAATAGTGAAAAGTTGGAAATAAGAGAGAGAAGAGTAAAATAAAAGATAAAGCAAAAAGTGATGTAAGGAATGGTTGAGAAAAGACATCTAAAAATTACTTACACAAAGAGAGATATATAATGAGTAAGAAGGAAAGAAAGAGAGGAAAGAGAGAAGGAACATAAAGACAAACAAGAATAGAAAAAATATAGATTAGGAGATAGATGGAGAAAGATAAAGAGATAATAATTGAAAAAACCGCTAAGAAAAAATGATAGGGAGGCATATAAAAATTGGGAACAAGTTGGACTAAACAATTTTGAGAATTAGTTCAATGAAAGAAATTAAAAAGTAAATTACAAGATTTTGGTGATTGAGAATTGAAAAGGAAGAGAGAATTAGGATTGAAAAGTTCCTTAGAGAGATTTAGAAGAAAGATGGGTGAGAAGGAAAGAAGAGTGAGAAGAGCTAGTGAAGGAGAGAGAAAGGAGAAAGAGAAATGGCAAGAAAAGGGAAGAGAGGGAGACTAAGATGCTAAGATTAAGAGCAACAATAATAGATTATGAAATAAATTCTAAGGAGACAAAGAGAAACAAATAGAGATATTGTTGACTCATAAATAGACTAAGAGAGAATACAAGTGAAAGAATAAAAATGAGTTTAATATAGATCAAGAATGATAAATGAAAATATATAGTGAAAGTACATAATGAGAAGAGAGAATGAAAGAGTGAGGGAGCAAGAGAAAAAAAAGTGAGGAGCATGAATTTTAGAGTGGAGTGACAAGAAAAAGGGGTTAAGAGAAATTAGAGAAGAAAAAAACAAGTAAGCATAATGTGAGATCAAATAGATTGCAGAGAGAGGACATAGACAAGGAGAATGAGGCATCAATAGAGTGAAGGACACCAATTATTGGGAGGGAGAAAGATTCCAAATTAGAGAGAAAGTACATGTGATTTTGATAACTGTTAACAATTACAAAAATTTTGTAAATTTTGATAGAATAAGAATTAATAATTTATGAACTTTAGTTTAATATTTTAATATTCTAACTTTTATTCTTATTTTGATTCATATCATCTTTCTAATTCTATTTCTAAATTTTCTAATGAGATTGGACATTGAAGGTAGAAATGTAATGAATAATAAAAAAATAGATAGAGAGAGAACTTGACAAAAAAGGAAGAAAAATGGGTGATGTGAGAAAAAAAATAAAAATAAGGTATATCTTGATAAATAAAAATAGAAAATGCAAGGAGAAAACAGGAAAATATTATTGAGAGATGGATGGCAAAATGGAGAATGTTGTTAGAGTGAGGGAGAAAAAGAGGGAGTGAATAAGAAAGAAAGATCGAAGAGATTACTATATGAGGAGTTTAGAGAAAGAGGTCGGAAAAACAAATATAGGAGTGATGAGAGACAAAGCAAGTGAAGTAGTGAAGTAGAATAATAAAGTGATAATAATTGAGACTGAGTGTGGGGAAAAAACATGGGAAGAAGCATCAATTGATTGAATAAAAAGGTGGACTAATAAGGAGGAGAAAAGGGAAGAGAGAGCAAGATCAGAGAGAATAGGTTTAAAAGAGCAAGATAAATATATATAGAGAAGAAGACAATGTTGAAGTGTGGAAGATAAAATGAAGATAGTATGTAGTGTGTTAGAGAGAGATATTAAAGAAAGTAGAAATGAAGGAGAGAAAAGATTGCCATACATTTGAGATAAATGAGATATAAATTGTGGGAAATATAATGAGAAGAGAAAGAGAATGCGAGAGGGTTAATTAAAGTGATTGGGAAGATTTGGTGGAGAGAATTTGAGAGAAAGAAGGAAAGGAGTTTAAAAGAAACAATTTATGGAGAAACGAATGGAGTAAGAAAGAAAGTGCAGAGAGAAACATAATGATACAAAACATGATTAGAGAAAAGTGAAACTTGAAAAAGCTTTAGAGTGTGATAATGAGGTATAAATAAAGTTGAGTGAAATAGAAAAGGTAAGAGAGAGGTTTATATAAAAATATTTCTAGCAATTATAGAAACAGAGAATGGTATAAGAGAAATGATAAAAAAAAAGTATGATATAATTTGCTTAAGGGAACTGCATGATAAAGTTATAAAGAGAATAAGAGAGATTGATAGAAGAGATTCTTATAAGGATATAGAAGAGGAGCAGTGAAAAGGAAATAAAAGAGTAAAGATGGAGGGAAAGAGAGTGATGGAGAAAGGTAGAGTAAGAAAGAGATAATCATAGACTATTAGAAATGGAATAAGTGAGAAAGGAAGCATCAATTTATAAAATTAGATGGAGTGATATTATGGAGATAAGAGAAGACAGAGTGAGTTAAAAAAGAATTTGACAAGGGTCCTAAACAAAAAAAATGGGGAAGGGGAGAGTCTAGAAGAAAGTATTATAAATAGAAAATAAAGAGAGGTAAAAATGATGGAAGGTTGAGATAGATAATGAGTTTTACTTAAATGAGATGAAAGTTGAGTTATATATAAAGAGAAGACAATGTGAGAGATAAGAAATGAAAGAGATAAAATAATTAGTGGCAAGAGTCAAAGAAAAAAGAAGAAGACTTAAGAAGAAGAAAAGTTTAAAGGAGAATAGAATACAAAAAGAAAAAGATAAGAAAGAGATTAGAGAAGTTTAGAAATATATAAAAGAGAATGAGAATGATAGAAGATTTGTTAAACTAGTGAAAGTGACAAAAATAGATAAAGAGGAGAAGAGTGAGAAGTGCAAAATAGAGATAGTAAGGGAGAGGTCAAGTAGTGGACAAATAGATAAGACGTTAAGAAGAGATTCCTTATAAGAAAAAGGAATTTAGAGGTGGAGACATTAAGAAATTGTGATGGTATAAGAAAAAGAGGAAAATCAATAGCTAAATGATGAGAAAAATAGATAAAGCAATATAAGCAAGAGATAGAAGATTCAAAGATGAAGATGTGAGATTTGTAATAGAAAGTAGACAGAGTTAGTAAAAGAACTAAGATATAGTGGCAAAAAGAGGGAGCACAAGAGAGAAGAGACATTGAAAGATACTTGGATAATAATGAATAAATAATAAAGAAATATAGATGGAAACAGAGAGTAAACAAAATAAAGAGGCAAAGAATGAGAGATATAAGAGAAGTGATGAGAGAGGAGAGAAATATAAGAAAGAAAATATGAAATAAAAGATCAATAATAAGAGAAATAGAGAGAAGATAGAGGAAGAGAAAGGAGAGTGACAAATGTTTTCATAAAAATATTAAAGCGGTAGAAGGATATTGAAGATGAAAAGAAAAGGGGAGAAGGAGAAAATAGTAATGGGATTGATGGTATTAAAGAGAAAAGTAGTGAAAGTAAAACTAACAAAGAATAAAGGAACAATTAAATGAGAAAGAATGAGTGAATGAGGAGGATAAGATGTTATAGGTAGTGACAAGGTTAGCGAAGGTGAAGAGTCATCAAGAGAAAAAAGTCAATGCAAAGAATTAGACTAATACATAGAAACCAAAGTGGTAAAGAGGTCAATAAATATAGAGGAAGATGTAAAGTATAGTAAAAATAATAAATGGTAAACATAGAAATTAATGAGACATGTAAAAATAAAAAATTTGACAAGTAAAGAAGTTTAAGTAGAGAGATAAAAAGAAATAAAGAATAAGGTAAAGTGAGAGAAGTCCATGAAAGAAGCCTGACAATAAAAAAAGAAGATGAAAAATATGAGAAATAATATATTAAGAAGAGGATAAATGTATTAAGATAAAAAATAAATGCAATAAAAGTTAAGGATAGATAAAAAGTATAAAGCCATAGAGAAAGAAAGAACCAAAAGTGTAAAACTAGAGAGAGAAAATAAGGTGAAGTGGGAAATAAAAGAGAAAAGAAAAGTAAAAGATAAACAAAAAAGAGATATATGAGAAGGTTAAGAAAAAATATATTTACAAAAATACTCACAAAAAGAGAGATATAAAGTGTAAGAAAAAAGACAGAGAAGAGAGAGACAAACATAAAGAGATAAACAAAAAATTGAAAAAATATAGATTGAGAAATAGATCAAGAAAGATAAAGAGATAAAAATTGAAAAAAAGAAGGAAAAATCTCTCAGTCAATAATGATACCGAAGAAGTGAAAAAGGGAACAAGTGGGAGTGAGAATTATGAGAGTACAACGAAATAAAATGAAAAGGAAATAACAAGATTATAGTGATTGAGGATTAAGAAATGAAGAGAGAATTAGGATTGAAAAATTGCTTATAAAGATAAGGAAGAAAAATGGCAATGAAGGAAAGAAGAGTGATTAAAAATGTATACCACTGATTTTGATGTGATTTGGCTTAAATTTAATCTTTCATCTACCCTTGAGAAAAACTAGGCATAAAAAGAAATTATGTATGCCTTTTGACTAAAGAAGGGTAGGTTAGAGCATCACAAGAAGAAAATAGAATTAAGATACAATATCCTTAAAACAAAATAGAATTTCCAAATAAGGGAAAAGAAAGTAAAAATAAAAATCCATACAAACAAATTTCTATTTTTGATAAATACTCAAGGAACAATTAAGTTTAACTTTTTTACTTATAAAAAAGGTTGAGAGCTTAGTTAATTGAAAGTAGACATGAAATTTGGACCTTGATGAGAAGGATGCAACATAAGGAGTTTAGAGACTGATCAGTAAGATAGAGAAGTCAATAATTGATAAAGATTTTTATTTAGAAAGAGAAAGAGAGACCATTGCAATGGAATAGTTTTAAGATGTGACAGACTAATTGAATGATAAAGAGGATAAGAAGAGAGAGGGAAGCAATAGAAGTAAAAGAATAGCTTAAGAAGGAGAAAATGAAAGAAAGAGAGACAATTTTTGGAAAAAGATTATCAAGGCTACAATAAAGAATGTGATGGAGAGGCACAAATATTTTGCCAAGAAAAGTTTTGGATAAAGAGACATAGGTAGAAAGAGAAAAAGAGAATACTATTACAAAGCAATAATGGAAGAAAAAGAAGAGTTAATTATTCATCCTATAATGCAATATTATTTTGAGATGAAAATATAAAAAATAGTTTCGTTAATAGTAATTTTTCAAAATTTTTTGAACTTATTAATTAATGTTTTAATAAAATCTTTTAAATAAGAATAACTATTATAGCAACTTTTCTTAACAAATGTAGTAATTATTAATTACCATTATGATCTTTAAATTAATTTTTATTAACTCTAATTATGTTAAGATTAATTCTAATAAATATTCTTACTATTTAAAACAATGTTAATTAAATTGGAAATTCTTATTAACTAATAAAGTAATACTTATTAGCATATTAAATTTAAATTAATTAAAGTTTTGTTCTTAAATAAGTTCTACTTATTCAAACAGCTAATTCTTAATTATTATAGTTCTTACCAATAATATTTAATTAGTTTGAATAACTGATCAACAATTAGAAATAACAATAATTATGATGAACCATATTAATCATAACTTATAAAAATAGTTCTAACCATCATTTAAATATAAAAATGTTAATCTCAAGTAAATTGTAATGTTAATATTGTGCAAATAACCAATATTACAAATCTAAATATTTACAATTATTATTATCATTATTATTATTATTTTGCACAAAAATATCTTGAGAAAAGAATTTATTATTACAAAGAATAAAATAATAGTTACTTGATTCATAATACTATAATTAAATATTAAAATTATAAAATTATTTGTTAGTAGTAAAAAATGAAATAAAAAATAAATTTTTTCATTATTAAATTATAATAGAAATAATAAATATTATTTTTGAAAAGATACCCAAAAATAATTAAAAACCTTTTTTTTCATTTTTTTCATTTTTAGAGAACTAGAGGAGTAAATTTATAAGTTAATATTACCTTACTTCTGACCATCACATTATAAGACAATCTTTGAAATAAAAAAATAATTCTAATTTATAATTATAATAATTAATATAATTTTTTAAAAATATGGCAAAAAAAGTAATAATAATTTTCTTTTCAATTTTTTTATTTTTCATAGATTCTTAAAAAGAATAATGTGATTGAGAAAGACTAACTTGAAGGTGTAATTATATGAAGATGACAATCAAGAAGAATATAAAAAAATGTAGAACACAATAAGAACCACAAGAGTAATAAAAAATAAAAAAATCAGAATAAAAGAAGAAACACGAAAAAAATTAAAATTAAATATGAAAAATTTCATGTGCAATTAAGACCATAAAAGGAGTTAAAAGAAACAATTGTTTTGAAAGTATGAAAAAAACAATAAAATGAAGATGAATAATAATATTTAAAATTACTAAGAGTAAGTATAATTTTTTTAATTATTATTAATAAGACTATTGATTATTATCAATTTTTTATTTATATAATTCATTATTTTTTTTGAAAAATTTGAAAATATAATATTTATATTTTTTGTTTTATATTAATAATATCAATAATTTAAAATATTAATTATTGTTAATAGTGTTAGAATAATTATAATAAGTGTTGATCCATTTATTTTGTGACATTAATTATTTTATAACAATTTTGATATGAAAATTATTCAATAAATATTTATATTCATTCCAATTAACATAAAGTAATTCTATTTTTAAGATATTTTAATTTTTTATTCTCCATAAATTTATCATACCTAATTTAATATATAAATAGTATTTATTATAATAGTAAACATTATTTTTAGTTACTCTTCTTATTAATATCAAGTGATTTTAATAATTAGTAGGTGTTATTAAATATGTTTTAAACTTTAATAGCATAATAATTAATAATTATTACACTTTATCTTACAATATTTGTTTTATTTATCATAGGTTTTTGTTCATATCATGCTTTTAATTCTATTTCTAAATTTTCTTACAAAATAAGATATTGAAGATAAACTATAATGAATGATAAGAAAAGAAATAGATAAAGAAAGAGATAAAAAGGGAACAAAGATAAGAGATGTGAGAAATAATGTAAAAGATAAAATATATTTATTTAAAAAGAAATAAATAAGACTAAGGATTAGGGAGAATGATAATAAGAGAAAGATAGTAAGAGAGAATGCATGATAAAGTAAAAGAGCTAGAATGTGCATGGAGAGAAAGATTAAAGAGATTCATATATGAAGAGTTGTGACTAAGAGAGAAAAAATAAATAAAAGAGTGAAAAGAGAGAAAGTGAGTGAGGGAGTGCGGTAGAATAAGAAAAGTAAAATTTCTAAGAGTGAGAGTACAAGAAAAGATTGGGAGGTACCATCAATTTATGGAATAATGTAGATTTATAAATGAGTGAATTAGAAGGAGGTTAAGTTGATATAGATAGAGGTGAGGTCAAAGAGAGTGAAAAGTAATCAAGGGAAAGAAAGTCAAAGATAAAGAATTAGAAAAGTACATAGAAAAAATTAAAGACGTAAATTAATATAGAAGAAGAAGCAAAGTGTAGAATATATAATAAAAGGCAGAGAATGAGATTAAATATACATGCAAATGTAAAAGATTTGATGTGTAAAGAAGTATAAGTAAAGAAATACAACCAATGTGAAGAATAAGATAAAGATAGGGAAGAGAAAGAAAGAAGTGATAATATAAAGAAGTTAAGCCTATGACAAAGAATATAATATAGAGAGATTGTATACATTGAGACAAAAAGAAAAGAAGCAAAGTTGAGGGACGAATCAATAAATATTAATATAAAGGGTCTTAGAGAGACAAAGCGAGTGCAAAAGGAGAGATAAAAAAAGGATAAGGAAAAAGGTATTTATGAAGCTAGATATAAAAAGAGAGATATAAGGTGAAACAAAAAAGAGAGTAAGAGAGACAAGGTACACAAAGAGATAAAGAAGAAGTAGAAAAAAAATTAGATTAAGAGATAAATGAGGAAAGATAAAGAGATAAAAATAAAAAAAGAAAGGACCAAATCTTATAGGAATGATGATACAAAAGAAGAGAAAAAAGGGGAACAAGTAGGAGTGAATAATGTAAGAGAGTGGTTAAAAATTAAATGATAGGGAAAGTGGATTACTTTGATGATTGAGGATTAAGAAAAGAAGAGAGATTTAGAATTAGAAAGTGCCTTAGAGATGAAGAAATATGGGCAAGAAGGAAAGGAGATTAAAAAGAGATAGTAGTTGGAGTACCACAAGAGATAAGAGAAAAAGGACAATAAGGAGATTAAAAGGTTGAGAATGAGAGTGACAAAGATAGACTATGAGATAGATTCTAAGAGGGAGATGAGAAAGAAAAAGAGATATAGACTGTTGATGAAGAAAAAAGGGAGTACAAGTGAAAGAATAAAAGTGAGATTTAAAAAGATAAAGAGAAGAATTACTCAATAAAGAGTGAAGGGTTCAAATCAAAAAAGATAATGAAAGAGTGAAAGAGCAAGAGGCAAAAAAGCAGGAGCATGAATTTAAGAGTAAGACAGATGAAAGAGGCGATAAAAGAACTGAGAAGAAAAAACACGAAGAGGCAAAGTTAGAGATGAAATAGGCCATAGATTTAGGAGATAGAAAAAGAGAGTAAGGAATCCACAAAGTAAATGACATAAATAATAGGAAAGGAGGTGAAAGATTCAAAAAAGAGAGGTGTAGCTAAAAAGAGTAAGTTGTAGGAAGGGAGAACAAGCAAAGAAAAATGAGGCAAAGAGAAGGAGAATAGAGTAATGAGGCACAGAGAGTTAAATAAAGACAGAGATAGGTAAAAGAATTGAGAGGGGGAAAGACAACTATGATTTATACATATGAGAGATGAATGATAGAGTGAAAACAAGAAGAGCAAGTGAGAGGAAAAGAGAAATTAAGTAGAGTGTTCAAGATGTTTGAGAGATAATAGGACAATGATGGAGACATCTAGAAAAGAGAAAAAAAGTTGTTTAATAAAGATAGAATATAGAGTGAGAGGCAAATAGAACGAAACAAATGAAACAATGGCACAGGTAACAATGAAAAGTATGGGAAATTAGAAAGTGAGGATAGAGATAAGTGTGAAAGAGATTAAGAAAATAAGATAAAATCAAGAGATATTAGAAACGAGAGAAAAAATTACAAAAAAGAGAATGTGACATATAAGAGAGAGTGACTAAGTGAATGATAAGTAGATTGAGTGATAGAAGGATAATAGGAGGTGAGAGAGAATGATTAATCACAAAGACAAACAACACATTGATAGAGATTTTTATTTAGAGTGAGAAAGAGAAAAAATATTAAAGAGATAAAAAAACATTAAGATTAAGAGAGAGACAAAAAGTAAAAGAGCAATGCAATGAATTAGTTTTTAAAGAGACACTAATGGAATGATAAAGAGGATGAAGAGAGAGAGAAGCATTAGAAAAAAAAAGAACAGCTTAAGAAGGAAAATATCATGGGAATAAAGAGTGAAACTTCTGGGAAATAGAAGATAGAATCTATGGTAAAAAAATGTTAAGGAGAGGCACAAATATTTTGTAAGAGAAAAGTTATGGATAAAGACATAGATAGATGGAGAAAGAGAGAATAACATTGGAGGGAGATAGAAGAACAAGAAAAATTAATTACTAATATTATAAGACTATTATTTTGACAAGAAAATATAAAAAATAGTATCCTTGATAGTATATTATGAAAATTCTTAAAAATTATTAATTAATGTTATAATAAAGAATTTTTTAATAACAAGTGTTTTATGAACTTTTCTTAACAAATATAGTAATTACTAATTACCATTATAATCCTTTAAAATAATTTTTATTAATACTAATTATGTTAATATTAATTCTAATCAATTATTTTTATTATTTAATCATATGTTAACTAAATTACAATTTGTTATTAACTAATAAAGTAATATTTGTTAGCAAATAAATTTTAAATAATTTTTACTTGTTTGAATAGCTAATTCTTACTTATTATAATTCATTTCAATAATAATTAATTATTTTTAATGATTGATTAGGAATGAGAGACAACACTTTTTAGTAATAGTATTGACCATAACTAATAAAACCTTTTTAACCATCATTTAAGTATAAAAATGTTATTCACATGTCAATTATAACGATAATCTTCTTATGTAAATAACTAATATTGTAAACACAGAAATATGCACAAAAACATGCACATGCGTACATAGATGCACACACACACAGATGTGTGCATGGACACACGCACATGCACACACACATATGCACACCCATATGCATGCATACATGCACACATATACACATATAGAAGCAGACACATTTGCACATGCACATGTGCACACACACACACATTCATGGATATTCATAATCACACACACACATGGAAATGCACATGAATGAACACATGCACTCATACATACACACACAACACTCATGCAAACACACACACACACACATAACATCACATGCATGCACACATGTGCACACATGCTCACATGTACGTACTTTGCATTCACATATGCACACACATGTTAAAGCATGCATACACGCACATGCACACATGCACGAACAATATGCAAAGGAACACACACCCACATAGACACAGGTGTATGCATATAAACCAACATGCACACGCACAAGTATGCAAGCATGCAAACAAGCACAAACATATCCCTTCATACACATGAACAAAAACACAGCCATGCCCTCATAAATTCATATATGTGCATACTTTCACACACACTCACATACATATACACATGCATGCACACACACCAACATAAACACCTACACATAGACACACATGTACGCATGCATGTATAGACATGCACATGCATATGCACACACACTTAAGCACACACACATGCACGCACTCAGATCATACACAGGCTTATACGCATGACATGCACACCAACACACACACAAATACACACACATAGACACACATGCAAATAGTCACACACCCACACCTACACACATGTCTACAAACATGCATATGTATATGCATGTGCACACATGCACACATGGATGCATACATGCATGCACATGCACATGTACACATATGCACATAGATTCAAACACACAAGCATGCACACATGTGAGTGTACACATATACATATGTAGGTACAAGCACTTACACACACATGCACTCTCAAAAGCATTGTACAAACATGCCTGTGTGCATAAGACACACACACTTATGCATATGCATGCACATAAAAGCACATGCAAAATTGTACACATACACATGCACACAAACACAAACACAAACATGAATGTATGCACATAATCTCACATGCAAGTATAAACACACATACATGAATGCATCCACACAGACCCTTATGCACATAAACACATACACACATGCACACACACTCACACACACATGCATGCACATACCCGCACATGCACATGCATGCATATGAATACATGCACACATGTATTTAGTGCACACACAGATTCACAAGTACACACACCAATGCACACACAAGCACCCACAAACATGCAATGACACACACGTGCATGAGAGTACACATTCATTCATACACACAAAAGTAGATAGATGCACAAACACACTTTCATAGACATGCACATAAACATACAAACATATGTACATCCACACACACTATGCACCCAATTGCACCCATATGCATGTAGAAATACATGAACATGCACACACGAACACACATGCATGTGAACACACACTAAAGCATAAGCACAACACAATCATGCACTTATGAATCCATGCACTCATGACCACACATTCTTGTATTTACATAGGAGCACTCATGTCCACATACACACATGTACACATACATGAATACACACACACGCACACATGCATATACATACACACATGCACACCATTACCCACCAACGAACACACATGCAGAAACACCCACACAACACACATATACAAATACACACCATCGAATGCACACGTTACATGTACAAACAAACACACGCACACGCATGCATGAACATGAATGCTTGCACACATGCATACCATGAACACAAGCACACACCCACCCACACAAATGCACACATGAACACACATGCACACTTACACACATGCACATGCACAAGCACAAGCATACATAACACACATATAGGCATAGGCTCACACACAGAGCAAATGCACATGTACAAAAAAAGGCTCTCTAACATGTACACCCATGCACCTACACACACACACAGACAAAAATAGTTATATGCACATACATGCACACACACACAAAAAAACACACACACACACAAACACACACACTCACACACGAGTAATCATGCACCCAAATAGATGCATAGAAACATAAGCATGCATATGCATGTGCACGTGCACATGTGCATACACATACACAAGCACAGACACACACAAATACACACATACACACACACATACACATATGCACACACAAAAACACATGTACAAAAATAGAAACATGCATCCATAAACACATGCACATGCACACATATGCCTACATGCATGAATTCATTGACACTTCACATGTGCATGCATACACAAATAAAAAAACATGTGCTCTCACATAGAAACATATGGACACACACAAAAAGATGCATGCACTCACACTCGCACACACAAGAACACACATACACATAAACACATGTATAGGCACACACACATTCACATAGGTGCACATACACACACACATACACAAACATGCACATACATACAAATACATGAATACACACATGCACAAGCACACACATGTGCAAACATTGACAATTATAGTTGCACAAAAACCACACACATAGAAATGCACACACATATGTAGACACATGAACATGCACACAAATGTGCATGCACTCACACATGCACAAGCACATCAACATGCACATGCACACATGCATGCTCACATGAATGCATACTCAGAAATATGTGCACAAGTACTCACACAAATGCATGCATGTAGAAGCACTTACACAGACCCATGCACACATGATTACATAATTGCATGTTGATATGCACACACACATACTAACAAACATAGCACATAGGAATACAAATAGCCACATATATAGATGTGCATTCATACACACACATACATGCACACACATATGCACACACACATTGCACACCCAAACCTAGATACACCAAAGCACACAAACACACACATGCGTCCACATAGCCATGCCACCAGACACATAAGTGTGCATGTGCACACAAAAAAACTTACTTATGCATGCACACACACCAACACACAAATACTAACATAAACCAGAACCTGAACACACACATGCATGCATGTGAACACACAAATAAACCCGCATACACACACTGACAAACACACACATATATGCTTACTGGTAGACACATAATGATACACATACACTCAGACATGTGCAAAGCCACACATGCACATACATGTAAGCACACATGCACACATATGCAAGCACACACCCACACACATACAGTCACACAGACACACAAGAACATGAACATGCATGCAAACACTAATACACATGCACATGGGAAACGTGTAAGCATACATACACACATGCAAGCACTCATGCATGCACCTACGCACACATACACAAAAACATATGTAGACACCCACACTCATACACACACTCATACGTGCCTGCATGCATAGACAAACATAAACACACATGCACGAATGCAGACACACATACACACCATCATACCCATGCTTGCATGTATGCATAAAAGCACTAAATGCATGCACACACACATGCATGCATCAACACACACATTAGCACACACTCACACAAGTGCACACTCAAAAACATATACACACTCATGCAAAACACACCTATAAACACACACACATATGAACACATGCACATACACATGAACACAAACAAAAATAAGTATATACACACAAGTACACGCATGCACAATCATGCACAAGTGCATACAAATACTTATACACATGCACACACTCATGCATGCAAATAGATATACAAGCATGCACAAACACAAATACATATGTTGCCACACATAATAGTACCCACCCATATGCATACCTAAACATACACGCATGCACAACACACAAGTAGATACACGTGAGTACATTCACACACATAGACAGAGTTGTACATACACACATGCACGTGGACATTTACACATACATAAACACCTTCACAGATGCACATACACACACATGT
Organism: Vanilla planifolia; assembly: GCA_023846275.1. Classification (NCBI taxonomy): domain Eukaryota; kingdom Viridiplantae; phylum Streptophyta; class Magnoliopsida; order Asparagales; family Orchidaceae; genus Vanilla; species Vanilla planifolia. The sequence continues at coordinate 3,346,658 of JAIUJO010000037.1, forward strand.
GTACACACACATGCAAACATCTACATACAAGCACGTGCAAGCATTCACACACATGCATGAACACATGTATGCACACATATAAAAAAGTAGGCATACTCACACAAAAGCATGCATAGACATATTAACCAATGCACATACAAGAACACATGAATGCACAAGTACACACACATAGATCCACAAATACCAACTCACACAAGAAAACCAATATATAGACACATACACACACACACACATGAACATGCTCTCATGCATTCATACATATACATGTATGCACATACACACAAATATACCGACATACAAACACAGACACATAAAAGCACACATATATAGAGGCACAAAAATGCATGCATGCACACACACACATGCACACACATAGGATCACACACACATGAAAATACTCATGCTGACATAGGCACACATGCATGCATGCATACACATACACACCCACATATATGTGCATACACGCACACAAACATGCTTGTGCATTCACATGCACATAGACACACATAAAATCCATAAAACTCCCACGTATGTGCACACAAATGTGTTCAGATAGACACACGAACATTCAAGCACACGTACATTAATATAGACACATGCACACAAATAGGGACACACATGTATATACATGCACATAGACATTTACACATGCCAAGAACACACACATCCATAAAGGCATGCATGGACATGTGCACATAGGTACAAAGACATGCACAAGCAGACACACACATACACAACATATATATGCACATGCATGCACAAATATGCACACACACACACACACTAATGCACAAACATAGACACACACTCGTGCACACACATACATACACACATGCACACATACACACTTGTACACACACACATATGCACATGCATTCACACATGCATTCACACATGCATGTACCCTCATAGACATAGACACGTACGCACGAACACACACGAATGCATAACATTCAAACTTGCACAAGTACACAAGCACTCACATACACACCTAAAACACACATATATGTGTGCATGCACACACATACACATGCATACCTACATGTACACACACATAGATTAAAACACACATGTGCGATTGTAGAGACGCACACACATGCATAGTCACAAACAAATGTGCACATGCACATGCACACACAAACATATGTGTGAACAGGAATCCATGCACACTCATGCACATATACATGCAAACACACACCCCTCATACACATTCATACAAGCACACATAAACACATATACACAAGTACACAAAAACACCCACATAAGCATGCAAACATACTCATCCACAAAAGCACATATACACACATACACAGATAAAAACATGCACACACAAAAACAAATGCACACCCCACACACACATGCAACAACATAGATACACACACACACATGAATGTTCACACACATGCAAACACAGTCACATAAACACAAAATCATGCACAAATGTATATACACACAGACACGGGCACACATGTACTCACATATGCATACACACACTTAGACATGCATAAGCATGCACACACAAGTATGCACATATAAATAGGCACAAAAAAAGACAAACATAGGAAAATTAACACACATATATATCCACATCTATATACACATGCAAACAAACAAACATACTGACACACGCATTCACAAAAACACACACTCATGCTCACATGCACACACACATGAATCCATAGACACATGGACTCACATGCACACAAGTATATGCATGCATGCATACACATGTGCACACACCCACATGTCCCACCTATATACACACATGCATCCATATGCACATGTACACACACATGCATACACACCTAAACAAACTCACGTCTACATGCACATCCACATGCACACACACACATACACATGGACACACTAACACAAATACAACCACATCCACATTCACATGCACATACACACACACATGGAAATGCATTCACACTGGTACACAAATAAGTACATACACAGGTGCACACATAAGCACACAAAGGAACACACTCATGCACATCCACATGTTGACTCACATATACACAAATGCACATGCAAACATACACATGTACACTAACAAAGGCATGCACATACACACACACATCCTCATAAACACATATAAATACATGACTATGCACATATTAAAACACACACACACAAGCACACTCACCCATACGTGCATGCACACACACAAATGCACACATGCATATGTACATGGCACGTATGCATATATAAATATACAAACACATACATAAATACACATGCACACACATCTATACACAAACATACATGTATGTACACATGCACAAACATGCAGATGCACTAACACACAAAAGAATTCACATGCATATATACAAAAATGCATGAGTGAACACACACACATGTGCATGCACACATTCACATACACACACATTCACACACACTTGCACAACTAGATGGAGATAGGCACAAGCACATGCAAAACTTCACACACGAGTGCACACATGTGGACAACCTCCATGCACACACACATGCACATGCAACAAGCATATCTTCCCACACATGCATACTCACCCACACACACATGCACACACCAACACAAGCATGTCCATGCACACACAGACACACACCTACATACTCAAACACACTCAAGCTCACATACATGTTGGAACACATAAAGGTATAACTATACGCCCAGAAAACACACATGTTCACATACACACACAAACACATACGAATCCTCACACATGCACAAGAAAACACAAACACACATACATAGTCCTATATGCTCACACAAACAAAAATAAGCATGCACACAACCATGAACTCACACGCAGACATGCTAACACATTAACACAAGTACACAGATGTGCACATGCATGAAAGCATAATCACATGCACACACACATGTATTTAAGCACACAATCATGCATGTATGCATGCACACACACATATGCACAATGACAAAATAACTTGTACACATGTACATGCTAACACATGCACACACAAATGTACATGTACACTCACGCAGACACACATGTACTGACCTATAGACACATGCAAAAAGCTACCCTACGCACTCATGTGCACACATAGAGACATGCATGCACACAGATACACATTAATAGACACATGAACATCCACATACACACACATGCATACATGCATGCACAAGCACATGCACTAGCATGCATGCATACTTGTGCACACACACATGTACACACACACAAACAAACATACAAACATGTACATAAGCATACAGACACATAAAAATATATGCATATGCATGTACATACACACACAAGTATGCACAAATGTTTATGTGTGGACACACACACATGCATACACTCACACATGCACACACATACACATACACACACACACACACCAACAAACACATGCTTAAACTAACACATGTAGACATGCACATGAACACATCCATGCACACAAACTCACAAAATTACACATGCACACACATGCACAAGCACATAAACTCTCACACACATATACATAAAGATGCATATACATAACCAAACATATACAATCACAATCACATGCATACACATGCACCCATGCACACATGTGCACCTACACTCACATAGTCACACACATAGGAACAAGCATGCACTGGCTCATGCACGCACATGCATAGTGCAAATACACTCAAGTATACACACATGTACAAATACATACATAATGACATGTGCTAACACACACACCTACATACATGTGAGTACCCAGGCACAAACATACATACATGCCCTCATACTCACACAAAAGCTCACAAAAAAGCACACACACACATGAACAAATATGCACACACAAATATACACACTCACACAAGCACATGTACACACATGCAAGAACACGAAGAGATCCACACATGTATAATTAAATACAAAGATGCACCTAAATATACTGATATATGCACATAAACATACATGTGAATGTACCCAAAGATGCACACACATCTACACACCCACACACCCATTCATAGATATGTACAAACATAAGGACACGTACACATGCAATCACATGCACACAAATACATGCACATACTAACATACACACATGCCCAAACATAGCCACACATGCACATACACACACACACACACAAACACATACTTATGTACACACACTAACAATAACACACACATGCATGTACATACACCTATACACTCTTATGCATACCCACGTACTCACACGCACATGCAAAAAAACACACACGTGCACATGCAGATGTAAATAAACATATACATGTGCAGACATACACAAACACACACACAAATACACACAAACAAACACACACACACACATATAAATGCATGCACAAGCACATACACATGAACATTTCCATATACACATAGACACACTAATTCTCTCAAACACACATACACACACACACATACACAAAAAGATGCTCACACACTCTTGTATGCATGCACACATGAGCACAGACACAAACCCTTGTGCACACACATATGCACACACACACACACAAACATAGACACAAAACAACAAAAGGATAGACACATAAACATACACACACATAGATAAAGGAAATGGGCACACACACACTCATATAGATAGACATGCACACATACGCACATACATACCCGTACATGCACAACCACACATAAGTACCTAAGTGCACACACATTCATGCACAAGTGCACACACATGCATATACACACACACTCACACATGCACACACACACACACGAATAGGTACACACACTCTTGCATGCACATAAAAGCACACACATATGGACATATGTGTACACAAAAGCACACACACAAATATGCACATACATACATGCACACACACATGTATAAGCACATACACACACATAATCACAAAATAGCATGTGCTCACAAACACAAATGACTACACCCACATACACATACATGCATACAAGTAGATACATAGACACACAACACACACGTACACACGCCCGCATGCTCACACATAAACATACACACACACAAGCAAACACATGCATGAAGATGCGCATGCCTGCACATGTGCACACATACACAAACCCGTTCATTGACCCACACACACATGTGCACACATGCTTGCACAAACGCACAACATGCACACACATGCAACCACACACACAAGAACACGTGCACACACATGCATGCATACGCAAATGCACACACACACACAAACATTCACTCACATTTACATGCACATGCATCCATGCACACACATGCTCATGAAGACACAACCACGCATAAGCACGTGCACAGGCATAGGAACACACTCATACAAATCATACAAAAACATAAATACAAATGCACACACATATTTACAAACACACATAGTTATGTACACACATACAAATGCATAAGCTTCCAAACAAGCACATGCAAGTACAAACACACACACACACACATATAAACATAAAACAACATGCATACACACATCTACACACATGAATGCACAAATAAACACATGTAAATGCATGTAAATATATAGAAACACATGCACACACATGCACACACACACACACACAGGCACATATACACACATACACATATATAAGAACAACACATGCATGTACATAAGCACACATGCATACATGCACATACAAATACATATGAATGCACACACACACACACACATTAACACGTGTGCATGCACACACGCACACAAATTTCCACACGCATACAAACACATATGGACACATTCACAAACATAGCCACGTACACACATGCACATGTACACACACAAATGTACAAACTCTTACACATGTATACACACTGGCTTACCCACTCACACATGCATAGACATATACTCGCTAACAAACATGTGCACAACCACACACATGCATCGGTACACACACACCCACACATGTACATGCTCATGTATACACACTAACACTTACAGACATGCACACAAAAACCCACACATGCACACATAAACTCTCATATGCACATATGCACAAATGCATGCATGAACAAACACACACATGGCCACAAGCGTGCATGCACAAGTGCATAACTAGCACAAATATGAACATACAAACATACACATGCGTACATACAAATATGCTCGAATGCACATGCATGCACATATATGCACACAAATGCAAGGACATGCTCACACACACCCCCACACACACACACAACAATTGCATGCAACTTGCATAAACACATCACACAAATGTGCACAAACGAATAGACAAATGCACACATGTTGACACACACGTGGGAACATGCACACACACGCTTGCTTATACACACACATATGCTTAAACATGCACATACCAATTAAAACACATGCTTGCATACATGCACACATGCAGGCATCTACATGCACATGTATGACCACATGAACATAGAGATACACACACATGTACAACAACAAACACACATGAACACCACACACACATCAAAATAAACACACAAACATGTATACAAGCACACACACACACACAATTGCTCATACACACATGTAATCACACACACACTCACACGTAAATGTACACACATGCAAATGCACAAACATGCAAATGGACACACACATGCATAACACACAAGCACACACACATACACAAATGATCACAAATGCAAACAAACACACATATACACATGCACATAAATGCACATAGACATGCATGCAAGCACAAACATATACACATGCAAATCCATAAGTGCATATCCACACACAATAAATACATATACATGCACACATACTAGGCACGTATACACACAAGTATGCATGCACACACACATATGTTCACATACACATGCATGCTCACACATGCACATGAGCACAAACAGTCGCACACGCACACACATCCACTACCACATAGCCATGCAGCCAGCACATGCACACATGCAAATCCATGAGTGCATTTACATAAGCACAACCAAATGAAAGACTAAAGGCACACAAACAAGCATACACACATGCATGCACACACACAGAGATGCACACGCATATGCATACGTACTAAAACACACACACACATTTATGTGCTAATGCATAAGCACATTTGCTCACATATATTGATACATATGCCACACATGCCCACACACACACACATTCACACATGTGCACATGCACACACACACACACAAACATGCACATGCTTACAAAGACATACAAAAACATTCACATATGTAGAAAAATGCACACACACACTTGCACGTGCAACACACACATGCAAACCCACACATGCATGCATATGCATACACTCACACACAAACACATGCACAAAAATGTGCTCACACAAACATGCACACACATATGCATAAGTATGGACACACACTTGCATGGAAACATACACATATAGACACAAACATACAAGTTCACATGCACACATGTATGAGTACACACACACACACACACTCATGAACCCACACATATATGTGTGTGCATGTTTAAACACATACACACACTCACAAACATGTGTGTGGACATGCACACACATGCACCTACACACATACACAAACCCACACACACACACAAGCATGAACACACCCATATAGATGCATGTACATGCACGTGCATGTACAACCACACATTCACACATGCACATGAATGCACACACAAGCACCCACACACAAACAACATAAATATGCTCTCTCAGACACACACATAGGAACAGGCACATGCACACTCTCAAACAAACAAAAGTACACATTCATACATGCAAACATACACGAGCATACATACACTTATGCATGCACACATGCACACAATGCACCCACACAGATGCAGACATGCATGCCTAACCATGCACACACATAAATAGGTAAACATGCACACATTCACATGATGGCATGCACACACACCCACACACATCTATGCACACAAGCACCACTCTCTCTCACATGCATATACACACATGCACAAAAATTGCATACACATACATGCTTGCAAGCATATGTACACACACCAAGAAAACCAAAAAATACTCACACAACCACATGCATACGTACAAACCCACACAAATATGTAGTTGCACATGCAAACACATGTGCACCTACAAGCACTAACACTCACACACATGCACATACACACCCACATAAATGCAAAAAGACACTAAAACATACACATGCATGAATGCATGCTCAAAACACATACACATACAGACACAAGCATGCATGCACACTTGCAAAACCACCACAAATATGTACACATGCACAAATATGTATACATGCACCTAAGTTTGCATGCACGTGCATAGAAAGATATGCACACATGTAAGGACATGCTCACACACACACACACATGACCATCCCATACAACTAGTTCAGCAAAATAAAACACATATGTATAAACACAAACACAAATATATACACATGGTCACACTCATATAGGAACATGCACCCAAATATACATACACACACACACACACATGCATGTACATGCACACACACCAATCATACACACACCCAATCTCACATGCTAGCATACATGCACACCTGTGGACACATCTACACACATGCTCAAATGCATGCATGCCAACACAGTCTCAAGAACACATGAACACAAAAGTATATAGAAAGGCATAACAACACACATGCATGCACACCCATACCCACATGAACATAAACACATGCACATGCATACAAACATACACACACACAAGTGCAAGCACACATGCACACACAGTCACACAAATGTGTATACATGCAAATGCACACAAATGCAAACAGAGACACACACACACACAAATGCACACAAATACAAACAAACTCACACATGCACACAAATGTGTCTACATGTGCATACATGCATACTCATGGATGCACACACATATACATATGCAAACACATAAGCACAATACAAACACATATGTAATGCATAAACATGCACAAGAATATACAAACACAAGCACATAACATATGCACACCCACATGTATTCACACACATGCACACACACATGCATACACATATACACATGCATGCTCACACACACACATACTCACACATACAATACCACATAGACACACACATTTGCATATGCACACACATGCATAAGCACACATGCACTCATATATGCATACACTAATGAAAAAGCATAAGAACACAAGAAAGCACACACACATGCACTCACACACATAAAAATGCATAGGCAATATGCATAGGAACTCAAACACACATGCACTAATGCATAAACACATGTGCCTGCAAACATTCATACACATGCCCACACATACACACACATCCACATACACAAATGCACATATACATATACGTACATATGCATAAAGTAGACAAACATGCACACACACACACACACATATAGGCATGAATCCATATATAGGCACATGCATGCACACATGCAAAAACACACAAAAACAGATGCATGCATGCACACATGTACAAACATATGTACCAACATAGACATATGCTCATGCACACATGCAAACACACACACACTCATTTATTGACACATGTATGCACACATACGCAAATGCACATACACACACACCCATTCATGTAATCAGACGACGATTGTACTATTTTCTTCGCTATAGTGGCTAGCTTTTCGAAAAACATATCTTAGTTGTTGGGGGAGTTATTTTTGGTGTTGTTTATTTCTACTATAAATAGAAAACATTTATAAAACAAAAATATTATTGAATCAAGTTTGAAAACTTTCATGCAAGTCTAATTAAAGTTCAAATCGTGAGCAACAAGTTTCTCTACGTAATTACAAGAGCTCTAGATTTTTGTCGGTCTCTATTTATCTACTTTTATTAAAAATAATTTGTGCATTTTTGGTAACGTTTATTTCATTCATTAGTAATGCCACTCTTGTTTAAAGAATTAAAGGTGTAAAAATTTTGTAAGCAAAAAATTGTAAAGCTTTGAATTTTTTTGATTAACCTAAACTTCTCTAATTTTGGTGTCTCATTGGAGCACTGGTGTGTATTTAATTTATCATTACTAGCTTCGACAAAAGAGAGTGGTTAGTGGAAGCCCAATTGGGGATCAGGTGTGGATTTAGACAATGGTTTTGGCCAAACTACCTAAAAATCTCGTCTGTATTTTATTTATTAATGAGCAATTTAATTTTGTTGATAAAAGAAAAATATTTTAAGCTCAAAAATTTTTTTTCTAATTTTTTTAATCAAAAAGTTTTTTAAATGCACAATTCATCTCTTTTCACCTATTTCTTTTACCTCACATGTTTTATAACACACATACACAAACACACGTGTATGTACAAATGCACACACTCATCCACATGCATACACACATACAAAGATGCACACACATTCAAACACATATGTTGAAACGCATAAGTACACCAATGCACACACACACATGCACACCCACATGCATGCAAATGAACACACACATAGACATGACCATGCACATACACACATACATACACACATGCATGCTCACACACACACACAACCACATGCTCACACATACATCCACATATGCACATATACACAAAAGCATAAACTCACACACAGACATACACACAATCATAAGCATGCATGCACACACCCACAAGTACGCACCAATGCACACACATACACACATAGACATGGACATACATTCACACAAGCACATTTGCACAAAAAAGCACACACATACACAAGCACAAAAACACAAGCACACTAACACATGCACACATGCACATGCACACACACACAATCACTCATTCACATATGTATACACGCATACACACAAGTTGGTACACACATGCACAAATAAATGTACTTACCCACATAGATGCACACATACTAAAGTACACGAACATGCATGCACACACACATGCTCACACGCATGCACGTGTGTGCACCGATGCACACCCACCCACCCACACACCTACACACACACATGTGCATACAGACATGTACAAGCACACACACATGCATGCACATGCACATAAGGACATACAGGTATGCATGCAACCACTCATACACACATGTGCATGCATCCATGCACACACATGCATGCATGCACACACATGTATGCATGCATATACAAATGTCTACACACATGCTCACACACATAAACCCACATATACATGGATGTACACATTCAAACACAAGAAAACATAGGCACACACATTACACAGATTGCTACATACACACACACACCCACGTAAGGACATAACCACACATACATGCCCACAAACACATGCAACAATTAGGTGTACACACACATATGAACACATAAGCTTAGGTAAAAGAACAAACATGCGAAGGCACACAAGTACTAAAGAACACATGAACACACACAGGTATGCACATAATGGTGCCCACACAAGTAGGCACACACGTGCACTTTCTCACACATACATGCACACACACAACATACACTAATTTGCACAAACATGCATGTGCACATGCATAGGAACACAAGCACACATGTGCAAATAAACTCAAGCTAACATAATAATGAAAACATGCACAAATGCATACACACATATGCAAGCATGTGCATACATAGTCACATGCACCCACGCAAAAATTCTGACACACATACATGCACACACATATGCACGCATCGGAGCACACACACACATACATTCATATAAGTACACACACACACACATGTGCGCAAACACACACATGTGCACACACACACATGCACACACACTTGTACATACTTATGGCCACATGAACATCCACTCACAAATACAAACACAAGAACAACTACATCCACACATGCACATGCACACACATGTAAATGTGTACACACATGCACATGCATTCTCATAGGTACACACACAAGCATACATATAAGCACACACACAAGCACACAAAGACATACACATATGCACATCCACATCATCACACACATAGACACACATGCATATGCACACACACCCATGCATACAAACATATCCACACTCACCTAGACATGTGATTACACACACACACACACTTGTACAAACACATATACATGCATAAGCATACATTCATTTAGACACACACATACACATATATATGCACACACACACACACAAAAAAATGCACACATGTACACAATCATTCACACATGCACATGCACAAATGCAAGTGCATGCAATTATGTACAAATATAAAAAAACACACATACGCACATGCATACACTCATAGACACACTCATAAATACACATAGATGAATATACATGCAGTTCTACACACATGCACGAATGCACACAGATGCATATCCCATGCACACACACCCACACACATATGCACACATACATAGACATAGAAAAACAAATAAATAGGCACACAAACATACACACACACATAAAACATATGGACACTTACACTCACACAAATAAACATGTACACATATGCCAAATAGTCAAATACACACACCAACACACATACCTTCACAAACCCACATGCACACACATACATACACAAGCACACACACACACACATGCACACAAACAGACACACATATACACACACGAATATGTACACAAACATGTGCATGCATACGAACACACACACATGCACTTATGTGTGCATGAAAGCACACAGACACACATGCATATACACTTGTGCACACATACATACACCCACACTTATATACATGCAAAGTCATAAACACAACACATGCACATGCACACACTGCAAGCTCACACATGTATACACACAAACACAAACATGCACATAAGCATACAAGAGTGCATGACGTACACACACATGCACAAAGATATGCAAACCCACTCATCGACAGAAAACCACATGTACACGTATGCCTGCATGCATGCATACAATCACACACATACACACAAGAAGATGCATACACATGCATCACATGAACACACATGCATGCATACACACATATATGCATACACACATTCACATGAATCCAAGCATACTCATGCCATGCACAAAGACACACAAGCAAAGACAAGCACATGCACATGCATAAGCACAGGCACACACACGAATCACACAAAAAGATACATGCATATGTACATTTACACACATAAATAGATACATGTACACATACACATGCATAGGCTTCTAAACATGCACATACATGCACAAACATACTTACACACACACAATGGCACATGTACACATATGCACATGCACACACATACATATATGAACATTAAATAACATGTACAAACCTTCATGTACATGCACATGTGCATGAATACACACCCTTGCATGCAAGAACACATAAATAAACAATGTGCATGCATGCAAAAATACGAAAACAAATGCACACACACACAAAGATACATGCATATACATCTACACGCATAACATAAGCAAGCACATAAGCACACAAGCACACACAAATATACATGCATGCACATACACATATACACACATGTGTGTATGTCCACATACATACAAAACACATGGACACACATTCATACATGTAGATGTGCACACACATGCTCATGCACACACGCACAAATACAAACACTTGCACATGCACACACATATGTACCCACGCACACATGCACACACATACACTGACCCATAAACGAATGCAAAAGAACACACATGTACACAAGCTTGCATACACATGCACACAGGCATACATAAACACACACATATGCATATATACACACACAAAAACACACAAACAAACCCATATATGCACAAGTGTTGTGTATACACACATAAACCAACACACACCAACACACAAGAACCTACAAAAACATTTGTGCATGTGCAAAAAACACACACATACCAACACATAAACCCTTACATGTGCATGCATACATAAATTTTGCATCTGCACTCACACACACAAACACACTTACACAAGCATGCACACACAAACATATATGCATATACATGCACATGCACATACAGACACACATACACACCTAAACATGAATGCACAAACAAGCACCCACAAACAAACACACATGCATACACTCACACATACACACGGATGCATAAACACACAAAGTAACACATGCACATATGCAAACACATGAAAGCACACACACACACACCCCTACACAGGCACACATGTACTCTCACAAACACACACACACACGATTAGACCCACATATGCATATGCACATGCACACAAACACACAAGCACATGCACCCGCACAGGTACAAATACTTGTATACACACAAATATAAGCACACACAGCACGTGTACACATACAAACTTCCATGCATACATGCACATGCACACTCTTATACACATGCCCATGCCTAAACATACATACAAATATATAAGTATGCACACACACATACACACACACAATCACATATACACACACTAACACATAGCAATACACACACGCACATGCACATGCACACGTGCATGCACATGCATACACATACAAATGCCAAATGCACACATAGATATGCATGCACACACACATACACACACTTGTGCACGAATGCATCCATGCATCCACAATGCACACAGGCACAAAAACCCAAACACATAGTTAACACAAATACACACATGCATATATGCTCACACATGCACATTCTTGCATGCACATACACGAACAAACAAAAAGATAACCACACTCACAAATATGCACACACACACACACACATACACATCTACACACATACACACATACCCACACAAATGCACACACACACACATTTACATGCATCTACACACACTCCAACACCAATGCACAAAAGACCCCCTCATAAACACCTAAAACACATAGATACACAAGCATGCACATACACATACACATACACTTGTAATGACACATGCACATAAACAAGCACATATAGACACAATAAGACACACATACACACATGTGAATAGACATACACATAGACCAACACACATAAGCATGTACATACACATGTACAAATACATGCATGGACACATGCTTGCACACAAATGTACACACACACACACATGCATGTACATGCCCACAAATCTACATACATTCACAAACCCAAGCACACACACACCCACACATATATAGTACACAAACACGTACACACGCACACAAACAAATAAAAATAGCCACACACACTCTTATCCTCAAGCACACAAGCACGCACATAAGAATGCAAAAATATAGATAATCAAGCCGCACACACCCACACAAATGCATGCACACAAACATGGAAACATATGCATGCACACACATAGATACACACATAGACATGCACACACACACCCGCACATACATGCACACATTATGCATACACAAGCTCACACACACATTCACACACCTAGGCAAATAAACACCTATAAACACCCCCCTCCCCCCCCCCCCCACACACACACACACAAAAACATGCACATACACTCACAAATAAGCACACACACATGTGAACACATATAGAAAACCACACATGCACATGCATAGGAACATGCATAGACATACACACAAGCATCAACAAGCACATGCACACATACATGCACATAGTTATACAAACGCAAACATATATGCATGCACACATACATGCACATAATTGTACAAATGCAAAGATATATTCATGCACACATATTCAAACTCATGCTTGCTTTCACATGCACACAAATAAACACACACATAAGCACATGTAGATACAAAAGCATGCTTATGCACACACCTATACATGAAAAGACACACACACACACACGCACACAAGGCACACCCACATAGACACACACACACACAAACACACACAAGCAAGAAAACACACTTGTGTGCCCACACACAAGCACACATGCATGTTCACAGACGCCCACATATAGTCACACATGCACACAAATTCTCACATATTTATGTGTACACAAACATGCACAAACGTACATGCAAACATGGGCACATATGCACACAACCACAAACACACATATAGGCACACATGCTTACACAAACACATGCATAACTAAACCCTCACACACTCACATAAATGCATGGATGCAAACTTGCACATGCACACTTGCACATATGGACACAAAAGAACATGCACGTGTGCATATACACATACATGCAAACATACATAAACCCACACATGTGCATGCCTACACATGCACATGCATGCATGCACACACTCCTTCATAGACACACACGCACACACATGCACTCACATGCATACAATATCATGCACATGCACATACACAGACTTATAGAGTCACATGCACGTGCACACACATGAACAAAATAATGTAAACAAAAACACAGATGTAAATGCACGTAGACACATGTACATAGATAAGTACACACACACGTATGCATTGACTCACATGTGTGCACATTAGTAAGCACACACAAACATGCACACATACAAAAGAATGCACACACGCAAAAACAAGCACACAAATGCAAAAACACATGAACTCACACACACAGACATTCATACAGATTATCATAATCATACACATGCATATGCACCCACAAATATGCCCATGTGCACACTCACGTACACACACACATACAACCAAGCACATACACACATCTACACACACACACACATACATACCCATATACATGCATACTCACTTACACCCCCACACCCACATATGCCCACACAATCACACACACATATGCACACATGCATATGCATGTAGACACACAAACACACATAGACATATACAAACATGCAAACACAAAGCTACACACAAACATACATGCACAAACGTAAATGCATACACACACATGCATGTAATAACTCACACAAGCACATAAATAAATACACATACACACATGCATGAGTGCAAACACACACACATATCGACATGCACACACATGCATGCATGCACAAAACATGAACACTTGTGCATACACAACTATAAATGCACAAGCTCACACGCTTTCTTAGAGGCACACACAGATGCAAAACGATGCATGCACATGAACAACCACATGCATTAGGTACACATACATGCGAATGCACATGCTTGCATTGAGTAATGTATATGAGTGCAAACATACATGCACACATGTTTGCACCCACTCACTCACACATGGACACACATAAGTGCACACATGCATGCTCACACATGCACACACAATCACACACACATGCATACATGCATGCACACATTCATGAATAAACATTAGCACACATATGGATGCACTCGCATGCACACACACTTGCACACCTAAGCACATACACATCTATATGCACTCACATGCAATAAAATGAACAATCATGTATACACACACATAGGAATGGACACTCACATGTGATGTCACATGAACAAATGCATGCCTAGACACGCACGCATGTGTGCATGCACATTCATACACATGTACATGCACATATTTAAATACATACACACTTATTTGCACACACATGCACATGCATACACAAACACATGCATGGACATAGGGGTGCACATGAACAAATATAAATGAACACACAAACAAGGACAAATGTACACAAACATGTGCACACACACACACATGCTCATGCATTCACACATGGACACACACACACAAATGTGCATATAGATACTCGCATGCATACACACGAATGAACACACACATACAAATGCTTCCACACATGCACCCACACGCACAAGCACACACAAAGACACAAAAAAACACGTGCACATTCACACACATGAAGACACATGCACTCACAAGCACAAACATAAACACACACACACCCTTACACACATATATACGAACACACACCTACAGGCACACGGGCCTACAATCACATGTTCATGAAAAAACCTTTTTACATGCACAAGTACTCAAACAAATGCATAGATGCAAAGAGACGGTCATATTGCATACATAACACATTCACGCACATGTGTATGCACACACAGACACATGTGCAAATGGACACAAACACAGGTATGCACATGCATGCAGTCACACACACACAAGAATGCATGCACACATCTGCACACACAATTGCACAAGCACACACGTGCTCACACGCACACACGTGCTCACACGCACACTCATGCTCAAGTACATGCCTAAACACATGCATATGTCCTCACACACAAGCAGAAGCACACAAACACATACACACACACACACATGTGTGCACAAGAATATACACATGTAGACACATGTGTACACATGCATGTACACAATCATACAAGAAAAAATAAATGCATAAATACATACACACTCACACAAACATGCACACACGTGCACACATATGTACACATGCATGAAAACAAGCACGTACCAACACATTCAAACACATATATGCACCTCATACATATGCTCACACATGCACACAGACATACATATACACATGCACACAAATGCTCATTGACAGACTAAAACATGCATACACGTGCATGTTCACACATCAACATTCACATACACAAAATAATGCATGGGCACAAACATATACACACACACACACATATCCAAACACATAAGCATACATTTCCACACACATGAGCTCACACATGCATAAATGATCACACATGCAAACACACACAAGCATTCAAATGCACACACATGCACACATGCATTCACACATACAAGGATGCATGCCCACACACTCACACACACAAGTAAACATAGGCGTGTACTCACACAAATGTGTGTGCATATACACAAATACATTGCCTTCCATACACACAAATGCATACAAATACACGTGCACACAAACACACATACACTCGCACACATGCATAAACACATTAGCACCCACACACATAGGCATACATGCATAGACATACACACAAACACACACAAATGTAGGCAAAAACATGCACACATGTAGCACCCGTACACACACTTGCATAAATAGGCACATGCACACCTACACAAATATGCTTCTACACACCCACACTAACACACCCATGCACATATGCATACACAGCTACAAAAAAACTTACACATGCACACACATATTTCCTAAAAACATAAGTAAACATGCACACACAAACATAAGCACACCTACACACACATGCACAAGTAAAAAAATGTATGCACACACATACAAAAAAGAACATTTTCTCATACACCCTTACACGAGCACAAGCATGTATATGCATGATGTTAACCACAAACATACTCGCATAGAGACACACATGCATGCACATATAAACATGCATACACACACATACGAACACTCGCCCACCTATACACACACACATACATGCACAGCTAAACATGCATGCACAGCTAAACATGCACCCACCTATGAACACACAAGCACACATGTATGCACACACACACACACACACATAGACCCACATGTAAACACACATAAGCATAAAAATGCACATGCACATGCATACACACTCAAAAACACCTATAAATACACTCACTGACACACAAAAAGACATCTGTAAACACCAATACAAACATTCATGCACACAAAAAAATTTAAACATATGTACATGTACACACATGCACATGTATACAAACACATGCACAAGAATATGCCTTCATACACACATAAACACATGCACACACACGTGCGCACACACATAGAGACATGCACACACACGTGCGCACACACATGTACACAAAGTCATGCACACAGCTAGATAGATACACATGAACTTACACACACACTTGCATGCACACATACGCATGCACAGACTTACACATATTCTCATGTACACTCGTTAGCACACACAAGCATTCTCGTTCATGCTTATTCACACACATGCACACAAATACATACACACAAGCATACAACCACATACCACACACCATGCATAAGCACTCACACACATAGGTACATATGCCATGCATGCACACACATGCACATACCCTTGCACTCACATGCACATATGTGTAAGCACATACAAAAACACACACACATGCATGCATGCACATGAACACACACACACACACATACACATATACACACTTGCACACACATATAAATACGTATGCATAAACACATATGCACATGCACACATACATAAATAGACTTGTGAACATAGACAAATATACAGACATGCATGGATGCACACGCACATGTAGGTACAAAAGCACGCACTCACATATGCACAAAGACATGTACACACACACATACACATACAAAAGCATAGATGTGCAAACACATGCACTTCCATGCACCCAAGCATGTCACACACATGTAGGCAAGCAAACACATAACACATGCACACAAATAAACATTCTTACAAACATACATGCAAAAATATGCACACACATGCACTCAAACATAAAAACCCAAAAATTTGCACACATGCTCACAAACTCACACAAACACATATACAGACACACATGCATGCTAGAAAGAGCATGCACACATGGACTAGTGTTACAAAGCTAGACATACAAACACATGTGCATACACAATTGCACACACAAGCACACCTAAGCACACAAACACACATGCACGCACACACACACAACCATGTGTAGAAAAGGGAATGTAGGCATATGAACATACATGCACATGCACTCGCACTCATAGACATGCACATGTACACTCACACACTCATACAAACACATAGGCACACCAATATACATACACACTCATACACACATGCATGCACATGCCCACACACATGAATACATACACACATATGCACACATGAACACACACACTAATGCACCAACATTGATGCATGCACACCTACATGAACATGCACACAAATGCACAAGCTCACACAAATGCACCAACATACTCAAGACTACGCACACGAACACACATGCATAACCACACACACACACACAATAAGTTGCACTCATATACACACATATAGACAAATAGATGAATGCACATACCAATGCACACAAATGTATACACACATAAACACATATAAATAAATACACACATGTACACACACATGCATATACATATGCACACTCACACAGTACGTGCATAGACATATGCTCCACATGCACACACATGCAAACACACATGCACACAAACTCATACACACAACCACAGACACACACAGACATGCTTCCATACTCATATATGTATACACTCACACATACCCATGCACACACAAAAACACATACACCCACACATCCACACGCACATACACAGTTAGAACATGCACATACACATACATAAAAACACATGAACACATAGACATGTAAGCAAGAAAACATACACAAATGCTCAAACAAATGTGCACACACATACACATAAGAAGACATTTTTAAATGCACACATGCATCAACATGCACACTTGCACACATGCATAAGTAGACATACTTGCCCATAAACTCACAAAAGACCAAACATGAACTAAGATGCACACAAACTCACACACACACACACAAACACAATCACCCATGTACACATACCTACAAAAATATCAGCATGCATGTGCACATGCACAAAAGCACACATGCATACACACATATACAAACACATAGACACACATGCATTAGCACACACATATGTTCACACATTTACACACATTGATATGCATGCACATAGGCACACGCATGCTTAAACTAACATGCACATAGACACATGTGTCTATGCATGTAAATGTAGACACACATGTGATATCATACTCATGGATATGTCAACATGCACACAAACACTTGCATCCACACACACACATGTGACCACTTGTACACACATGCACATACATAAACTCCATCACACAATAGCACACACATGCACACATGTGCACCCACACACAAACACATGTACACACATGATGAACACACACCTGCACAAAAAGACACACATTCATAGGCACAAATGCATGCTCACATAGGCCCCTACACCTAAGCACACACATATATGCATGCATATGCATATGCACACACACAAGCCCAAACAAACAAACATTCACAGGCATGCAGACACAAACACACACACACAAGTACACACATGCATGTGCAAAACAATACACTCATACATGTAAACACACACTTGACAACACATATATACACATGCACAAGCACATACACACAATCACATAGAAAAGCAAATACGAGCACAAATACACACACACACCTACACCTGCACCCACATACATGCCCAAGTAGGAATGCATATGCATAACACACACACATGCACATGTGCATACAAAAATATACTCACATGTACACACAAACACTCCTACTCATATGCTCACACTCACTCACAAACAAATACATACACACATGTATATGCACACACACATACACACACATATACCCATAAACACACACTCACACATGTGCACATGAGCATATGGACAAAGCACACACACGTACACCCACACACATAAGCATAAATACATAGAGACATGTACACACTCACATCGACACAAGCACACATACCTACCCACCTACCCACACACACATGTATGCCAATGCTCAAAATGCTTGCACTCACAAACATACACACACACACACTTTCACACATGTACACTTCCATGCATAAACAAGCTTATAAATAGACACATATACACTTACAGTCATATGCACATGCACATGTAAATGACAAGAACACATGCACACACATACAAGCACACTCATGCACACACATGAACAAATAGAAGCACACATACATCTCCACATAAATTCTCACACATATATGTACACACACACACATACAAATATACTCAAGCACTCATATATACACACACACATACATGTAAACTCATATACAAATGTAAAACATAAACATAGACACACATATGCACATGTGAACACACATACATATGCAATCATATGCACACATAAATACATATACACACTTATAAATGCATGCACAAGTACGCCTAAGTCTAGACAGAACTTCAAACAGGTGGAAACATACACACATAAACACACACATAAAGGCACCTATAAAGATGCACAAACACATACACATACATGCATGCACTCATACATGTAGTCACACATCCACTTTCTAATATGAACACACATAATCACACATACACACGCACATGCATAATAAGCACATATACCCCCACACATGCACACACTCACACACTCACACATAAGCCCACACCTACATAAACACACACACAAGCTCATGCAAAGGCACACAAATGCACAGACATACACAACCACTCATGCATAATCATATGCACACACTCACATGCACACACACATGCACACACACACATGCACAAAACTTGTGCACATGCATCTGCTTAGACAAACACTCACATGCACACAGGCACACTCATGCACCAACACATATGAACACAAGCACACACACATGCACATGAATACCCACATACACACACGTACTTACTAGTACACATACACATCATAACACATACATGGACACACACATACTCACATATGCATACATGCATGCACTCTCACATATGCATGAATATGTATAAATGCACAAACACACACACACACACAAGAACACCTGTGCATATATGCACACATGGAAACATGCACACTTTGGCATGCACTCACACACCCACATACACGCATACAATCAGAAACACACACTCACACACATATGACCATGCATGCACATAGACACTAACACACATGCACACACTAGCTCATGTACAAATGTGTATAAATGTATAGACATACACATACGTTTATGCATGCAAATAAGCAAACATTAGCATGCATGGACACACAAACAAAGCCATGCATAGATACACATATGTACACAAAGAAACACACACATGCACATAAGCACACCAAAAAGAATAGGCACAAATATATATATATGCATATGAAGATGCACACAAAATTATCCCACACACACATGGAAGTAGACATCCACTCGAATGCATAAGTCTGAACACACTAGAACAAAGAAACACACATAGGCATTAGATGCATGCTCAAGCATACCCATGCATACACAAATATATGGACCCAGATATGAACATAAATGCATACACACATGCATGCACACATGTACACATATGCACGTCGATACGAACATAAATACATGTACACATACACACATGTGCACAAGTACACATACACATAAACACACAAACAAATACATATGCACAAATGAATGCCCAAGCAGACACAGGCATGTAGACACACACATGCACTCAAACAAATATGCTCACACAAATACATACACACACACTTGAACACACATAGACACAAGCATAACCACACACACAAATGCACATGCACATGCACAAGGACATGCACATACAAACACATACACACATACTCACAAACACACACACACCTACACATGTGTGCATGCAAGCACACAAATGCACACACTCACACATGCACACATAGACACATGCGTACACTCATGCATGTACAAATTCCCAAAGACATATACACACACATATGCATGTGTATGCACACTTATACAAACACATGCATGCACATGCATATGCATAAAAATGCACATATATTCACACTTGCACATGTAGTCACATGTACATACACACATGCATACCCATGCACACATGAATATGCACATACACATACACTAGCACACACTCACATAAGACCACACATGCACAAATATAAACATATAGACACACATGCACTCACAAACACAAACATACACTCATACCCATGCACAAGCATGCACAATCACTCACACTAACATAAGTACATGCATGCAGACATATAAAAACATGTACACATGCCTACACACAAGCACAAGCACACTCATGCACATAAGCATACATAAAGACATGGGCATAGAATCCCACACCCACATGCACACATAAACATAAGCATGCATGCACATATATGTAGTACCACATACTTCACCCACATAAATGCACTAACACATGCATGAATACACCTACATGCTTACAAATGCATACAAACACAATCGTACAAGCACACAAGCACAACTATACAAACATGCACGAATGCACAAGCACATACAAATACAAACCTGAACATACCACACAGAGATACTAAGATGCCCAAACAAACACATACACACATGAACGAATGAAATCACATATCGATACACACAAATTCACATGCACACTCAAACACACTCGCACCCACACATAAACAAACACATAAATGCACAGGCATATGTAAAAATACAAACATATGCACACACATACGACACATATAAACACACACATGCGCAAATACATGCACACACATCCACTCGCATGCATGCGTGCACTCACACACTTAAACGTACACAAAGACTCACAAACACATCCACATGTGTGAAAAGAAAGCACACAAAAATATTGTAATACACACAAACACACTCACACTCACAAATGCACACACATATGCACATAGACTAACAAACACACCCACACATACATGTGAATGGGCACGCATTCACACAAATGCACAAACACAAACCCACACACTCCAACACACATGCACACACTCAAAACATGCCCAGCATGCGCGGATGCCAATGTAGACAAACATGCTTGCTCACATGCACGCACAACTTCACTTGCATACAAACGCATGCATGTGTGGACACATACACGCATGCACATGGAAACATGCACATAAAAATAAAAACACATGTACACACAAAAAAAACATACATGCACACACATACCCATACACACTAATGCGCGCACAAACTCATTTATGCATATGCACACATACACAAAAACACACTCCTACATGCATGCACACAAATGCATAAACACATGCACACACACACACAGATATATATATATATATATATATTAATGCATGTATACAAACACACACTCATGCACACATACACCACGTGTGTGCTTTAGCACACATGAATGTGCACAC